>VWZO01013622.1:590918-606657 GCA_013396975.1 Bucco capensis
GCCACTAGGTTTGTCAGACAGGATCTGCCCTTAGTGAAGCCATGCTGGCTGTCTCTGATCACCTCCCTCTCCTCCTTGTGCCTTATCAGACCTTCTATCAGACCTTTGTCTCAAAAGCTTTTGGAGACCAGACAAATCCATCCACACAGTCTGTGTCCTATTACAAAATGTCAATGCAAATGCAGTAAAAGGAAGTAAAGGGCTCCCAAGCCTCAGCCCAGAGCTGATGTGCTCCAGAAACAGCACACAGGGATTTTCAAGACAGTATGTCATCTGTGAGGCATCCTCAAATCCTTTAAGGTGAAAACTTCCTTAGATACTATTACAGAACACCACATGAATAAGCATTTTAGAAACCACTTTCCCTCACTTATTTATTCTTCTTCTGCCCAGCTTAGCTATTTCTAGATCACCTAATATAATCCCAAGGTGTTTCCTTGTGTCAGTATGGGAGCTGGAATATGCTGTGATGTTTTCATTAGTGACACACATGGGATTAATTCCTGAGCTAGGAAATCACAGAGGTCATATATAACAGTCTTATCTTTAGAACATGTTTCTACTGAGACCTCACGAGGTCCATATCTGCCCAGCTTTGGGCTGCAGAGTGAGATCTCTTAAATATCCCTTCCACAGTTGTCCATTTCTTATTGTGTGGGTTCTGTTTGTTGACAGCTGAAGATAGGAACCAGGCTGCCTCTTCTGTTTTTTGCTTCACATTAAATTTCAGTATCCAAATAATGCCCAGATACCTTGGTGGATAACAAGTCTCTGTTATAAACAGCCAGCATGGAAACTGGAAAAAGAAGCAATCTAGTCATCTAGAATGTTGCCACACACTGGAATCCATGTAAAATGGGAACAAGACTAGTAAGAAAGCATCTGATGTGTCCTCATTAAATGGCTGGAGAAGAGCATCAGCTTTACTTGGGTAGTAAACCATAGATTCTCCTAGACAATGCCATACTTAGAAACTTTATGTATATGCAAAACCTTTAGGTGTAATAGATAAGGAACTAGTGTGCAGCTTGTCTCTGACCTGCAGGAGTTGATCTTCTGAGCAGGTGAACCATCTTAAGCAGGGCACAACCCAAGAAGGATGCATAAGCCCTCATTTATTTCCAGGTTAGGCACAGCTCTGTAGTAATAAGCATTTGCTTACCCACATAACTGGCATTACAGGAGCCCAAAATTGATAGATGATTTGACTAGATTGCCACAAAGACCAGTGCCATATTCTCCATGTTAAGTGATACATAAACTGTGAAGTCAATTAGCATTTCTTGCTATCACTCTGCTCTGAGCACCCATGTATCCATCTTCTCATGCATGACTTATTTACAAAATCATGCCACCATTGTCATTTCAAGCTTACAAGATAAATTTTTGTCTGAATAAAAATCTAAATATTAATATTTAATGTAAAAAGCAAACATTCAAGCAGAATGACTGCTTGGAATGGTTTTGTTAATTTAAAACTTCAGCTCAACTAATTACTAACTAACTAAATTAATGACTTGCATTTCACCATAAAACTAATTCTGCTCAAAATTTGTCTAATATTGATTTTAAGTGAGATTGCATTTGTAATCAAATAAGCACACTAGATTATTATTACAGTAGAAATATATTGTTAACTTACAAATTATAAACATTACTGCCATTTCTTTCATGCTCCCACATAATATTTGGATTCATTAAACAAAAATGACACACCTGGTAACAGTTTCCTGCAGCTTATTGTACTAGAAGCTGCTTAGATACAGACTCACAAATACTTCTTGTGTGAATAATTTTAAAGGATCTTACTGGTTTAGAGCCTAATTCAAATCTAAAAAACAGAGATCTGATTCTGGCATTGTGTGAACCTATGAGGAATCTCTAGAGAGTCAACCTGTGCACTGAGTAACACATGTGGACTTCCAGAGTTCATAAAGCACTCCTGATTTTTCTGCAAAATCATGCCTGAGTGGATTGCAGGATGCTATGTTCAAAATTATAGCAAGAAATTTATACCTGAATGTTCTGTTTCTGTATTTAATAAACATCTTTTAGATAAACTGTAAGAGCAGGACTATCAATGGAGAGACAACACATGCAATCCTGTTAAAGATTTGCTGAAAGGAGAAAGCTTTTCTAGAGAAAGAGAGCTAGCCTTAACAAAGAAAATAAAATGGAAAGAAAAAGAAACCCTTCTATGAGTTGAAAAGGACAAATGACTATAAAAATGTAAGCAGTCAACCCCCAGCTGAGAAATAAAAATAGAATAAGGGCCATTAGGCCCAGAGATGTCATCTGTGTCCCTCCTCTCTGTATCTGTGCAGGGGATGCAGGCAAGGGAGAGATACACTGAACTGGCTCTCCTCTCTGCACAGAAGTATGTGATGATATTAGACCATCTGCTTTTCAGTCAATACTAAGGCTTCTTACTCCTCAGTGCCTTCTGACTCTACCTTGTAAAATGGATGGTGAGTCAGTGTTTTAGTTCCATTTTCATGACTAAAAGAGCAGAAAATAAAAGAGTACTTCACTACTAAGGGAACAGTAATAAATGTGGGTAGTAGATAAATTTGGTAGCTGAACTGCATGTCTTATACATCTTGAAGTTTCCAGCGACTGACCTAGGTCCCAGTGCTGCAAACAGGAGCCAATCCAGCTCCAAGCACACTACTGGGGCAGGAGCAGCTGGGTTCACAGAATCACAGAATGTCAGGAGTTGGAAGGGCCCTAGAAAGATCATCTACTGCAACCCCCCTGCCAGAGCAGGATCACCTAGACCAGCTCACACAGCAATGTGTCCAGGCAGCTCTGCAATGGCTCCAGACAAGGAGACTCCACAGCCTCCTGGGCAGCCTGGGCCAGTGCTCTGGCACCCTCACTGCAAACAAGTTCCTCCTCAGGTTAATACTAAACCTCCTGTGCTCCAACTTGCTCCCATTCCCTCTTGTCCTAACATTGGATGCCATTGAGCAGAGCCTGGNCAGCACAGCTCCTGGTGTGCCAGCCACTGCTCCAAGCTTGGGATCATCTGCAAACTTGCTGAGGGAACACTCTACCCCTTCATCCTGTGCATACAATAGAGGTCTTGAACTTCTTCTACAGTAGGCAGTACTCAATCTGGTTGGACAAAAAAAAAGAAGGGGAAGGCATCAGGAACACAGACATGAGACCCTAGATGGACTTGTCCCCAGGTCAGGTAGGGAGTTCCCTCCCTCTTCAGCAGCAGCTTTGCAGGGTACTGCTCCATGAACATGCATTCATTCCTTGTTGTCTAACCACATTCCCTTCACTGTTTGTAACAGTTTTCTTCCCCTTGTAAATCTTTTCAGGATGTGTAAATGTAATGTTTAATATCATGCCTTGTAAAAGCTATGCTCTGAAAATGGACAGATGTTTCCAAGTAGGTAATGAGTAACATCTTTCTCCAGCTTTCTTGGCAGACACAGTGGAAAACAAATACATATGCACACATAGGTTACACTCAGAGAAATAAGATTGCTGGCAGTTTCCTTTCAGTGGCCAAGCTGCTCAAAGAAAATTATTTTCTTACAACATTCAATATCTGAGTTTTCAATATCTCCTTTACTATGCTGAAACACCATAACAATCCCCCAAAAAAGCAGCTTAAGCCACTGCCAGCTTAATCCAATAGCCATTTCAGTCTGAAGAACAGGAAAAAGAGACAGTATTTTCACACTGTATGTTCTGTAATTCAGATTAAATCAGTTGTAGGAAATCTTTCTGGTCACCCAAATGAACTAACAAGTATCCATGAAAAAAGGGGAGAAGAAACCTGAAGGTTGTTTATTTTTACATACAGAACAAGAAACATCAATACACTTTGTAAAATAATCTGTCACATAAAAATCTAACAGAGGGTCATTAACAAACCTAGGACAAGAATTTCTTAAGTACAACACAAACTTTTAGAAAAAGAAATGGTAATATGTACTTTTCTAGCTTTAGTTATTCAGATAATACCAGAAAGGCTGCTTTTACTAAAAATCAAAGGTAATTAAAGGCAGTTAACCACATGCATTTTTGTATCATTTCATAAAAACAAAGCACAGTGAAATCAACTTTGAGGAGAGATTTAAGAACTGTGGGTGAACTGAGAATCTTGTTTCCGTCTCTTTTAACTAACATAACGCTAAGGATTAAACAAATAAGGTGATTATCTGACACCTGAAACAGTGCTGTGAAAACTGTAAATCAGAGCAAAGTAATGTTTAAATCCCCAAAGCAAAAGCATTATGAGAGTCACTATCGTCAGGCCAGCTTCTCAGTAGTGCCCTTGGCAGAGACCTCAAGTGACAGAATCATAGAATCCTAGACTGGTTTGGGTTGGAAGGGACCTCTGGAGCTCATCTAGTCCAACCCCCCTGCAGTGGCCAGGGACATCCCCAACTACATCAGCTTGCCCAGAGCCCTGGCAAGCCTCACCTGGAATGCCTCCAGGGATGGGAACTCAACCACCTCCCTGGGCAACCTGGGCCAGTGTTCCACCACCCTCGTGGGGAGGAACTTCTTTCTAATATCCAGTTGAAATCTACTCTTCTCCAATTTCAAACCATTGCCCCTTGTCCTTTCACTGCAGGCCTTTGCAAACAGGCCCTCTCCAGCCTTCTTGGAAGTTCCCTTTAGGGACTGGAAGGTCACTAGTAGGTCCCCTGATGCCTTCTCTTCTCCAGGCTGAACAATGCCAGCTCCCTCAGCCTGTCCTCAGAGCAGAGGTGTTCCAGCCCCTGAGCATTCTCGTGGCCTCCTCTGGACCTGCTCCATCAGCTCCATGTCCTTTCTGTGTTGAGGGCTCCAGAACTGGACACAGAATTGCAGAGGAGGTGTGAGCAGAGCAGAGTGCAGTGGCAGAATCACCTCTCTGGCTCTGCTGGCCACGCTTCTCTTGCTGCAGCCCAGGATGCCATTGGCCTTCTGGGCTGCCAGCGTGCACTGTTTGCTCATGGCCAGCTTCTCATCCACCAGCATCCCAAGTCCTTTTCTGCAGGGCTGCTCTCCATCATCTCATCCCCAGCCTGGATTGATAGTGGGGATTGTTCTGACCCAGGTGCAGGACCCTGCACATGCACAGCAGCTCTTTCAGTCTTCTTGAAGGTCTAGCAAAGGGGACTTTGCTGTGACTTTTGATTTTACAGTGTATTTCCTTGTAGCCTTTGTGTGAGTGCTTGCTGTCCCATGCTTGTTCTGCAGAAGGGGAGCAGTGATTTTGTGGAGTGACCTTTGCTGGTGCAAGGGAGCAGATGCTCAGCACATGTTCTGCGCGCTTCATGACAATAAGCAGTTTGTAATGTGGATAAAGCATCAAAAAGCTCAAATCTGGCATACCCAATATCACTTTGAAAATCCTAAAGTACATATTTAGTACTATCTAACATCCCCAAGTTCCAAAGAATAACTTCCCTGACTCTTACCTTGAATTAAAGCTACACATAGCAAGAGTAAAGGGTGCTACATGATGCCTGTCAGCTCAAGCACCCAAGATTCCCTCAGCACACATTTTCTTAACAAGCAATTTTTCCTGTTTTCCCAATATACTGGGCATATTCAGCTCATCCAATTCCACTGTGGATTCTCTTGACTGAGAACTTAGAACTATCGACATCAAATAACTTCTCCAACATCTTTCTTCTGCTCAGAAAATTCCAGGACATGTTTGAAAATCACAGGATTATTATTCAGAATTGTCCATTGAGCATCTGTCCACTTGGACCTTGAGCAAAGAGTTCAGCCCCTGAGCTATTATCTGGCTGCTTGCTGATAGGTATGGCACATGATTGCTCATCTCAGATCCTAAGCTATCATTTCCAGATGTCTGACAAGCTTTTACAAATTGAAACCCAGGTGATGTTGAGAAGGTCACAAAGGCATAGCCAGCATGAGCATTTACACAAACAAATAAGATGATCAGTGTATAATCACCACCATGAGCCTACCTGGAGAACCAATAGAGATTTGAATTGTGCCAGCATAATAACTGTATTCACACAAGCCAACATACAGCATGGGAATGTCATAGTAGACAAGCTGGGGTTCAAGAGGAATAAACTTACTTCTTCAGATCTTATGCCACATCCTACAGCATTTAGCAGAGAACTGTTTTTCTCTAATGGATTCCTTTAAAAGCTTCACATAACTGATTCATTCCTTCTATTTTTCTATGGCATTTTGGAGTCATTTCTACAGTCTATTCTTGGCTTCCCTCCTACCAGCTTCACCTGACACCTGCCTGAGGGGCTTCTGCATTTGAAATCAACAATTACAGAAATATCATTAAACCTTAGTTCTCTAGCTTTATTTTTACTCTTCTTTTATATTTCTATAACAGCAGTCTGCATTTTGCTTTAAGAAACCCACTGGGCACGACTGATGTCATTTCCCAAAGCAAGAAAAAGTTGACGCTTTCAGGGAACTCTGCTGAATTTTGGAGCAACATCCAAATAACACATAACCTTTTTCACAGTATCCCAGTATGTCAGGGGTTGGAAGGGACCTAGAAAGATCATCTAGTGCAACCCCCCTGCCAGAGCAGAATCACCTAGACCAGCTCACACAGCAATGTGTCCAGGCAGCTCTGCAATGGCTCCAGACAAGGAGACTCCACAGCCTCCTGGGCAGCCTGGACCAGTGCTCTAGCACCTGCACTGGAAAGAAGGTCTTCCTCATGTTAATACNCAAAAGCCCATCAGAACCCATATTGCTTAGGGAGACCTGGGGCAGGTTTATTAAACACACCAGAGAGGCAACTGGGCTGTGCCCACACACCAGAGCATCCCCAGTTGGCTCCTCAGGGTAGGATGCAGGGTTTTTCTGTCTGTATGTCTGCATCTAAGTTGTTTTTGTGGACCTCAATAATACCACTGCTTAGGTATAAATATCAAAATAGCTTCTGTTCATTTACAATTCTGTGCCTATACTGCACATATGACCACACAAATAGTATTATTTTATATAAAGCCTTTCTAGGCTTTGTGTGATGTCAGCCAGCAGAATATGCAACATTAAAGATTTATCTATTTTGATCATGTCTTAGGATCACCCCAGAATATTTAAATCTGAGGCTGGAAAGCTTACTAATCCCTGAAGAAACAAACTTTGGAAATAAATAATAAATAAATAAATAAATAATAAACCCACTACTCCAATACATATGTCACTTTAATCAGGATTCATTTAATTCCATTTACATTACAGAAAGAGAGATAAGGGAAATAATTTTGTCTACAAATGGGCTTTTGGGTAAAGGAAATAATCAAGAAAATGTAAAGAATATATATCAGAGGAAATCATAAGAGATGTGCAGACTTGACTCCTCAGAAGGGAAGGAAGATTTTCTTTGTAGCTAAGGTAAGGTGCATACCAAGACATCTGACTCCATCCCCAGCTGGATCACTAAGACTTGTGGCCTTGGGAAATTAAACATCTCCAGCATAACCTTGGCCCTATTAAAATCAACAGCAGACTTCCCATTAACTTCAACATTACTGAGACCTTCCCTTCTGCACTTCAGCTACCCTGCAGTTCATCAGCATCTGTAAGCAGCACCACAACCCCTCCCTGGCACACACAAACAACAGAGGCATAAATGTAGCAAGACTGATGTGATACCAAATACCAGAAAGCACATAGCTGACATGCTTATCTCAGTGGAAATCACAGGTGCCTCTGAAGAAACTTAAAGCATTAATTATTATTGTTGTGTTAGCAAGCCCAGTCTGTGCTCCTCAGGGCAAGGACCAACATGGCCATGGTGCAGCTGGAGACTTTGCACTGGGAGTGTGTGGTCAGAGATGATCACTGACTGCAAAAAGGTGCAAGAGCAAGGAGACAAGCCTGGCCAGTGTTCTAAGTGGTCATTTAGGCTAACTGCTGTGAATGGTTTTTTTAGGCATCATGACACACAGTAGTTTTAGGGAAGCTTTTGGTGCTGCTTTGCAGACAGTGATGGGGAACATTTTGTGAGACAGAAGGCAAAGGATGCATGCACTTCACTTGTTTGTAAGGATGTAGGTTGGAGCTACTGACAATCTGCCAAAGCTCCTCCAGAAATAATGACACACCAATGAATAGCAGCTAACAAAACCCTCTACAACAGTTATACACCTCTGATGCAATAACAGATATAGATACAAGGTGGTAAAGCAGTCAGTGTGTTTGAGCACACAATGGATTGTTAGATTGTATTCTGTTTATATGGAGTGTGTAAGAGAAACTCATGGACTTCCAGAGAAGATTTGAGGGCTTTGGGGGTGCCTGTGATTTAAAAGTGGCAGTAAAAGAAAAAAGAAGACAAGGAAGGTAGTGGTTAATTGACCTTTATTATGCCTTCTGGTTCATTTGAAAATGGAAATTAAATTAACATGATAATTCAGTCCTACTGTGTTAAGACTGCTATAAACCCATTAAATTTTACGGCCATTGATTTAGCATTTTTTTCTATTAACTGGGTTTAATTTTCAGTGTTGTCGTGTAGGTTCTGAAAAGTGGTAGTTTGGAAGAACCTGGGAGGATGGAGCTGCTTTACACTAGTAGCTCAGTTACTGGAAAGCATGAGCCCAATACTCTCACAGGAGTATGCTGATTCTGGCACCCACCCAACACAAAGCAGAGGGAAATTGCATGGGCTTCCATCATTTCCAGGGTAAAACTAATCCTGCCTGGCATCCAACACCCTGAATTTAGCATCAGGGAAAGAAGTTAATTCCTTTGAAAAGCTCTCTGTGCTGATTCAGTACATTTCTTCCAAAAAAACCCTTTGAAACAGGGCTCATGTTTGGTGTGTGAGCTTGTTTATCCCTTCCATCTCCTGGAGAAGAAGATATGAGCCTCTACTTCTTCAGGAAAGAAAAAAAGATGTTCATTTCACAACCCTAATCTTGCAGCTAACTCTAGGTAGCTGCACAAAGCCTGAACTTTTTGTTATTCCTTTCTGTGTGAGTCTTGTATTGAAATCATCCTTACATACTTACAACAATTAAGTAATAAAGTTTGAAGCAGAGCTACTTGGAAATCTTTTTGAGATTTCCATCCTACAAACCCAGAAGTGTAGATTAGTAAAACATACACAACAAATGTGGAGAGAGGTTTCTCAGGTCCACTGAGTGCCAGTGACAAACCTGGAACTGTAAGGGGAAGCTTCCAAAAGTGCAGTAGAAAACAAGGTGATAAATGTTATTCTGTGCAGAGTTATATGGGTATTTCTTCACCTCTCAAAAAGAGACAGTGAAGTGTTGTGACATTTTTGCATATTAATCTTTTCTTGGTTATTGTCCAGGAAAGTACTCTTAAAATAATCTTTTTCTTCCTGTGTTAAGTGGAAGGAGAACATGAGCATTCTGTTTACTCTAGGTTGTGCCATGGTGCAGTGGTTACTCCTCACTAATTTCTTATAATAAAACACTTGTACACAAAAGGAACACTACACTACTAATGTAAAAGTATATGGAAAACAACCTGTAATAATTCATAGGAATATACCACCAACAAAATCCCACACCAGCAACAGTGACTCTCAATGGCATCCAATGGTAGGACAAGAGGGAATGGGAGCAAGTTGGACCACAGGAGGTTTAGTATTAACCTGAGGAGGAACTTGTTTGCAGTGCAGGTGCCAGGGCACTGGCCCAGGCTGCCCAGGAGGCTGTGGAGTCTCCTTGTCTGGAGCCATTGCAGAGCTGCCTGGACACATCGCTGTGTGAGCTGGTCTAGACGATCCTGCTCTGGCAGGGGGGTTGCACTAGATGATCTTTCTAGGGCCCTTCCAACTCCTAACATTCTGTGATTCTGTGATACTGTGACACCAATCTGTCCTTTCTTTTTGCTTGCTTTCTTTTTTCTTTTTAACTGCATGTACAAGTGTGCACCAAACTCCCTATGTACCAACAATGTTCTGATATGACACTTGGCTCTTTAACCTGCCAGAGCTGGCAGCAAGTAAGGGAATACAAGACTTTCCTACTATTGTTGGCAATAAATGCCTGTCTGTTTTAATTACACTTTGCAGTGGTATTTATCATTCAGTCAATGCTGCCTCACAACATTTTGCTGACTGAACCTCAAGAGCATCTCTGCTGACACCAAGCCATGGCAAGGCAGAAGCTCCCAGGAGCAGCAGCATCCAGGAGCCATCCATGGCACAGAGGGCTCTCTTATTTCCAGGACTAGCTGCACACACTTCAGGGTTGCTATCAGGCTGGAACTCAGCCCAGCATGGCAGATTTAATGTTGTCTTTTATTCTGCCTTGCACCCAAAACTTTGGGACAGAAATGCTGGAAAGAATGTAGTCATAAAATGACAAATACCAACAATAATGGAAAAATCAATGTTCCACAAGCAAAGGACAATGAGACTTTCATCTAATGTTGGAAGCAAGGTCTAAAGAAACAGCAAGGAGGATTTTCCAGAAAGGTGAACTACCAGAACCTGATTTTGGGGAAGTGTAGAGGGGATGATAAATGAAAATGGACAACCTTGGAAATTAAGGATTGAATGGAAAACAAGGGCCTGAACAGAATATGAATGGCTAAAACCTATGTAAGAAATGGTGTGAATATCATAGAATCATAGAATNAAAACCATTCCCCCTGGTCCTATCACACTCTGATCTCCTAAAGATTCTCTGTCCCTCTGTCTTATAATCTCCCTTTAGGTACTGAAAGACTGCTATCAGATCCCCTCGAAGCCTTCTCTTCTCTAGGCTAAACAATCCCAACTCTCTCAGCCTATCTTCATAGGGGAGGTTTTCCAATCCCTATCTATTCACTGCTTACCTGGAAACTCAATAGATATAGGAAGTTCATTTAGTTTTACCAGACTTGATTTCACCAAGTTTTCAGCATGGTAGTTTCTAATTGGATTTCAGGTGATTTAGAGTTGCTTTGACCCCATTTTTCCACTCTCCTAGCACTGAATGCAAATATATATTCACATCATCAAATTCTCTGCTTTCTAGCACGTGCTGCCCTGTGAGTGTATATACCATGATCTCCAGAAAAAACATTTCAGATGAGCATTGGGCCAACTTCATGTGGTTTTGTCCTTGTTGTAGCAGATTCATCAATCCTAGTCAAGGCTGTTTCAGAACTGAGAACAGTTTTACTCCTATTTGTGCAGAACAATGCAAATTGACCTCCTTTCCCTGACACATGACTAAGAGTAAGCCTGTCTCACTGCAAAGCAGCCAAGGGTACCAGCTCCTGTCATGCTTCATTATTCCTGTCTGGGAGCAGCACCTATTGCTGTCACCATTATAGTCAGAATAAGAGAAACAGGACCACTTCTAGGCAAATTTAGGCTAGGCTAAACAAAAAGTGAATCCTCTATTGCCATCTCAAAACAAAGGTCAAAATTAGAACAATCCATTACGTAGAGGGGATTGAAATCTTTCCATTACTTTTTTCCCTATGAAAAGGTATAATTTTATTTGAATAGGTAATTGAATTTGTGATTGAAATTTGGGTACTTTTACAGAAAAACTCCAAATCTTCTAAGTTAAGAGTTTTGAAGATTTGGGGAAGTAGTTGTACAGAATATTTTTTTTAATGAATGCCTGAATGAATGCAATAACTTTCCTACTAGACCTGGGATTCCACTGAGCTCCAAGGCAGCTCCAACACAAGTGCATGGCAAGCTGTAAATCTCAACCTCCATAGCATCACTTCCTTGGGACAACACAATGCTTAAGGGAAAAGTCTGGGTAAACCAAAACAAGATCTTCCATGGGATGTGCCCAGAAGGAGAAGAGGCATAAAGGAAGATGGAGGGGGAAAGAAAGGGAAGAAGAGAGGGTAGGAAGTGCTTGTATTCCTGAACATTCAGGTCATCCCAGTTTCCCCCCACAGCGCTGCTTGCAGGAGAGTGAAAAGAAAGACCTCACATCCAAATCTGCTTGACAAGACCTGTGCATGAACTGATGTTAATGTGGGGACAAGAATTTAGTCCCAAAACTTTTATTTTTCTGAAGTCTTTGAGTTTTACTGGGTTTGTGGCTTTAAATCAAACAATAAACAACAGAATGTGGTTTCTATTTGTGGTTTCGTTTCAACATCCATAGAATCCTGTTGTAGTGACACCATTCCCTGTGTATCCTAATTGTTGCTGCAGATGTACATCCAAACACAAGCAGCTTATAAAGCCCTGCTGTTCAGCTGTCTAAAACCAAAGACCAGAAAACAGACTCTAAAGTGTTTAAGATTTTTAAATAAAGGGAGAGAAACCACCAAGACAGATTTCTTTTAAATACAGTCCTGACTGATGTTGTCCAAAAGCTGTTCCCAACAGCTCATAGCTCGACTATAGCATTCATGATAACAGATGATCCTCCCATTCGTGATGCAGATTTGCATCATAGTATTGTAAATCTTGATCAGAACCTCTCTGAGGTGTCTTGCTTGAAGAATTACAGGATCATAGAATATTAGGTTGGAAGGGACCTCAAAAGATCATCTGGTCCAAACTTTCTTGGGAAAAAGGCAGTCTAGATAACCTGACCCAGCATGCTGTCCAGCCAAATCTTAAAGATCATAGAATCCTAGAATGGTTTGGTTTGGAAGGGACCTCTGGAGCTCATCTAGTCCAACCCTCCTGCAGTGGGCAGGGACATCCCCAACTACATCAGCTTGCCCAGAGCCCTGGCAAGCCTCACCTGGAATGCCTCCAGGGATGGCAACTCAACCACCTCCCTGGGCAACCTGTGCCAGTGTTCCACCACCTCACCACCCTCATAACCATGTATTTCTAGCTCAACGTCAGTCAGGATCATTTTCTGTCTGCTTTGGATTTGCAAGGACAGATGGCTTCCAATGTCTAGAGCTCAATCCAAGTTAAAACTGAAGGGGAGAGTTGTTTGATTCTTTGCAGGAATTACTGTCTAAACAAAACCTGACTTCCACAGATTTCTGTGCAAAACCCTTTGATTTCCATTTTCCATCTGTGAGAAATTTGGGATGTTATTGTTGGATTTGTATCTTTCCTTTGATAAACATGGTTCAAGATAGTTTTTAATCTTCTGAAGTATATAACATGAATGAAATCCCATCTGACTCCTATGGAAGCAGTTTGGAAGCAGTTTTCCTGCTTTTGCTACACTTGCACCATGTTTCTAGAATCCTTTCCTTGTGGCTCTGCTCACGTTGCTAGTGCAGAGTTTGTGTTTGGCTCTGGAATTAGTCATAAAATGGACTCTGGTACCTGGAGATATTAATATTTCCCTCACCTTGACATTTCCCCCATTTTTTGCCTTTGGTTGCTACCTCCACCAAGAGTGAAAATTGGAGTCTTGGCATGCACCTGTTGGGAGGGATGCTGCATAGCACACTTGTGAGTGCTGGCTTCAAAGTGTTCTCATGATCCTTTTGCTTTCTCAGCCCAGGACCTAGCTCCCAGACAGTGAGAACTCAGAAATGTCAATCTTCAGTCTTCTGTGTTTGTATCTTCTCTCATTGAGCAACCCACAGCTGCAAAATGAGACATCACAGCTGTCAAGGGCTTATGGCCCATATGGTGATGGTCACTTATAGCACAAAAGTTACACCTTTTTTCCAGAGTAGCTTGGATGCTTCAAGATGGTTACAGGCACAATAAGGAACACTTCTTCAACTCTGATCTACCCAGGCTTAAGCTGTGGTCAGCTGTCCCCAATTCTTTCCATGTGAAAATATCCCGCTTCTTAACCTTCTTTTTACCAGTATTATTTTTAACTTTCTCTTTACCAGTATTATTACCAGTAATATTATTAGCAGTAATTGATTGCTTCAGCAAAATAAGAACATAATTCTAAAACAACTAATTGAACAGATTTTCGCTTGCAAGATATTTTGACTAATATCAAATTACTCACTAAGAAGGCAAATTTCTCACATATCTCCTGTACTGACAATCAGTAAGATCCCCCAGGAGCAAATCCCTCTCCCTGGTGTAGGACCAGGCAAGGTGACCTTGATGTGGTGAGGACAAAACACTGCTGGTGCAGTCCCCAAATCAGCCACAGCACTGTACTACACTCATTGAGGTTACACAAAGCAAGTGGATTCTCCAGGCTGTTTACTGCCTTGCTAAATTTGGGGTTGAGAATTGGATTCATATTCAAACTCAGTGGTTGCATCTTGCTAAACCTTTGGTCAGTGTTGACACACCGTGTATTTTTGCTTCAGTTAATGGTTTATTTCTCTTGCCCAGGGAGGATTAATTGTACTGTGCTCATTTTACAGTTAGTTTGTCATGGATATTAATCAATCTGATGAGTATTGATCAGTGATATTTGCCAGAAGTACACTGCCACATTTTTGCCTGAGAGCTTCCAGGTGAAACAAAGCAGCAGTATTGCCACAGAAAACATTGGATAGCACAAGCTTGCAATGAAAATTCAGTCACAAGAAGAGCTAATGAAAATAATGGCTTGTTACTATTTTAATGTTAATTCACTTCTCAGTCATTCATAATTCTGCCTGTCTTCCTGGAATTGTTGTAGGCCCATGAAATGAGGTAGTGGGGTGGACTGGAGTGTGTTGCTGAGGACAACCTATCCATCAAAGGAAAAGGTGCTCAGGTCAAATCTATTTCACCATGAAATGACTACACTCCATTTAAATATTTGCTAAGAGCATGGCTGACAAAGTACAAATGGAGTTAAAACATAAGACTGAGTATGAGTTGTATTTTCTATCAAAACTTATCTACTACTGCTCATCAGAGTGTGCAGATGAGCAAGGGAGCTGATAACTAGCTCTTTCCACGTTTTCATGAACAAAAAAACCCACAACTTTTTTTCATGGATGTTTTTCCATTGATAATAATTCCTGAAGAAACTTGCTGAATAAGAAAAGAAAACAAAAAGCAAGAGAAAGAAAGAAGAGGCACATTGAATGAGGGGGAAGAGGGAGAAGTCATAAGAAAAATGTGTTGCAGGGAGCTGCCAGCTTTGCTGAAACCTCTGCTGGTTTGCCAGATGAATCAGACCACAGAATATTGAATTAGGAAGATTTATGACTGGGAATTTGAGGAAGTTACCTGTGATACAAAATATGTTATGTGAATGAGATCTCTTCTGTTCTATTGACAGAAGTGTGTAATGAGCTGGGAGCCAGGTCCCCTCTGCATTGCTGTTCTGGAGATGCTCTCTTTGACTGACAGCTGAGCTGGAGCAAGTCAGCCGCAGGGAAAACAAGGGCAGCATGCTCTCAGGAGCTACAAAGCAGTCTTCTGTGTGAAACTTTCTGAAACCTAGGAAGCTGAACAGGAAAGAAGAAAAAAAAAGTAAAGCAAATATAAACTTTCCTTCCCCCCTTCCATCATTACACTGACATAGGCACACACACATGCAGAGGAGCCTCAGAGCCTTTCAAGCACCTGGGAGTGCTGGAGCAAAGGTCACAGAGTGCACATTTGTTTACCCAGCATCTGCTGCAACAACTATAAAAAAGCCCCATTGGTATCTGGCAGCATGAAGAACTGTCAGGCTACCATTTTCATGGAGGCTCCCAAAATATACTAGGGAACGACACACCAAGCTGGGTGGCAGTGTCCATCTGCTGGAGGAAAGGGAGGCTTTCCAGAGGGATCTGGATAGGCTGGATGGCTGGGCCAAGGCCAATGCCATGAAGTTCACTAAGGCCAAATCCAGGTGCTGCCCCTTGGCCATACCAACCCCCAGCAGTGCTCTAGGCTTGGGGAGCAGTGGCTGCAGAGCTGCCAGGCACAGAGGGACCTAGGGGTGCTGAGTGACAG
>VWZO01013622.1:606696-672893 GCA_013396975.1 Bucco capensis
CTGATGATCTTCAAGGTCTCTTCCAGCTGTAACTGTTCTATGATTCTATGATTCTATTCCTGTCTTGTACCAACTGGGATGGTTGTTTACACTAAAAGGTTAGCCAAAATTGCCTCCTGTGCAGGGCAATCTGCAGGCATCACAGAGGTGTCACAGCTGCCCCTGCAGTGCTTTTTCCAAACCCTCTCCCCACACAGGGGCACATGTCCAGAGCATAGCATGGGGTCCCTCTGCTCCTCAGCATGGAGCCTCATAGCAGGGAAGAGCACAAGGAGCTGATGGTGCTGCTGATTCTGTGCCACATCCTGCACTTGGCACCATAATAAACTGGATTTCATCACAGTATCACAGTATGTCAGGGGTTGGAAGGGCCCTAGAAAGATCATCTAGTCCAACCCCCCTGCCAGAGCAGGATCACCTAGACCAGCTCACACAGCAATGTGTCCAGGCAGCTCTGCAATGGCTCCAGACAAGGAGACTCCACAGCCTCCTGGGCAGCCTGGTCCAGTGCTCTGGCACCCTCACTGCAAAGAAGTTCCTCCTCGTGTTAATACTAAACTTCCTGCGGTCCAACTTGCTCCCATTCCCTCTTGTCCTAACAATGGACACTCAGAGCAATTTATAGCAGTGTAATTATTATCTCTACCTTATACACAGAGTTTTCTTTGCTAGCCACAGGGAATGTACATGGACAAAGAGCTCTGCCTTGCTTACACTAGCACTTGTGCCATCTTTAAATTACAGAGTTGCAGAGGTGTGAGTCAGCTCCCTGAGTTCACACCTGCACGTGCAGGATTCAGACAGCTACTACCTGCTTGCTTTGCAATGCAAGCAGAAGCCAAGCCAGGTGCTTCCACAGATTTATAACCCCATAGTTACATTCAAAGGGTGAATAAGATCTGACAAGACACCCAACAGCCTCCTGACAGCTTTCATCTTAACTTCAACAACCTCCTCTTGCAAAAAATGGATAATCCTAAAACTCTTTACTCAGATATTTTAGTGTTAGGGCCACCAGCTAGAAAGCACCTGAATGTTTTGTATAAGAACAAAATGAATCCAGTGATATATAATGACACTGTGTTTCTCTTTGGGCAAATGCATGATGTTACCATGAGCAAATACTAACAATGCACAGATGTGAATGCTGCTGCAAACATCAATGCTGTCCCCTACCAAAAAAAGAAAATAAATAAAACCTACATGAAGCACTGTATCTTCATAAATCTTGCAGATTTTATGCATTGCTACCACTGGAAAACAACAACACATTGAATGGTGCATTTGGAGACAGGGTGAATTTAGTAAGTCTACCTAACTTAGCTTAACTCCACCATATGCCAGTCAGGAGCTCTATATCTATCACCCCAACATCATGGCTTGCATTAATGCCAGCATCACAAGGCAGGCAAAGAGGAGGAAGTGTTTTAACCACAAAGTGAGGGAGATCATCCTGCTTTATTAATTATTCTGTAGCATCCAATACATTTTGCTGTAAGAAATGTCACCCAGTCTTCTTTTAAAAATATTTCTTTATTTATCTATTTGTTTATTTGGTTGTTTCTGTTGTTCCAGGGAAGTGTAAATGCACTGTACCCTGTTATTTCATGTTTTGAAAAGGTGACCTATACTTTCCATTTCAAATGCGGTTTCTTTAATGAAAATATTGTAATGTCAGTCCATGCAAAGCAAATGCATATTAATATGCCTTTACATCTGTCTCATATTAATATTCATGCCTGAA
This sequence comes from Bucco capensis, assembly GCA_013396975.1. Taxonomy (NCBI): domain Eukaryota; kingdom Metazoa; phylum Chordata; class Aves; order Piciformes; family Bucconidae; genus Bucco; species Bucco capensis. Next base: position 608,441 of record VWZO01013622.1, read on the forward strand.
TCCACATCCCTACACAAAGCCAATTTTCTGACCATCTGTGTGATGGCTGGTGGATGCAATGAATAAATTTTATTTGTGAGGGGAGTGATAAATCATGTATCTTCTGTTTTTCACCGACAATCTCTCCTCTTAGGTGCTAAAATATTTTCATTGTGCTTAAGAATTTTGAAGTAAAACAAACTGATTAACCCCTTAGCAGATCATGGCGATTCATTTGCCAGATGAAAGTCCCCAAAAAGCATAGAGAGTCCAGGTTGTATGACTGAGAAAGTGGTACTGCAATTTTAGGAGTCTTAGTTCTTTTATAGGCCAAATCTGTCACACTGATGCTGAGGAGTACCTTAGTCTGCAAACAGCCTGACTGACTGCAGCAGGCTTGTCTTTGGAGTTAAATACTGCCCAAAGCTAGGTAATTGTCACCTGAACATCAGTAAAAAGTGTTTCATGTGGCTTTATTAGTGCTAAGGCTGGCTAAGTAACTGGCTGGGTATAGTCACAAAAAACTGATTGCTAAAGCATCAACTCTACACCAGCTTCTGAGTTTCCAGAGTCCAAACTGACTCTGATTTTCTCTGCAGAACAAGCCTGCTCATAAACTCCTGAAGGATAATTTTTTCCCTCAGACACACCAGTGTCCATCCGGAGTAACTTTGCTGGTAGTGAGAATAGCTCTTTATCAGAGGGCTATTCTCAGACAGCTCATAATGTAACTTTAATACAGTCCAAATCCACAACTACACAAAGCCAAGTGCAATAAATTTCATTTGTAGAATATAGATAATAAAGATAAAATTGCCAGCTAAGCTTGGGACCCAGGCAGCCATAAGCCTGGGAGTGTGATTTACAAGACTTATTTCCCACTGCTGTCTAGCCCTGGCCACACTTTTAGAAAAAACCTCTTTGAATTCTGTCATTACTCAGAGCCCTAAAACACAAACATTTGCCATCACTCAGAAGCATAAGGTCTGAACAGCCTCATTCCTCCAGCCTAAGCACTGCTGTAATTCAGAGAGATGGTCTAAGATGTGCTGTGGCTTCCTCTCCATCAGAGCCCACACCTAATGCACAGCAGCAGCAGCACTGCTGCCTTTAGCCCTGAGCACATCAGCCCTGGGCACATGCACTGAAAAGCATGATGGGGTGAAAAGTGCCAGCACCAGTCACCTTAGGCATGCTTAAAGCATTCACTTGAATAGCAAGAGGCTTGTGTTTGAGTCTTTTTCCAGCCTGCACTATTCAAGCCATGGCTGCTAGCACCCCAAGGGTATTCCCTCTCCTTCAGGCTGCTCACTAGTCGTCACCTATTTCTTTTGAATCAGCTCCTCTGAAGGACATGTGCACACACAAATTTCACATGAAAACATGTTTTTTGCCAATACTAGACTAAATTATTTCCTTTTACATCTGCAGTGAAGCCACTTTAATGTCAGTTCACTGAAATTACAACGACACTTTTTGGCCAAGGATACCAAATTCTTTCCTTGAAGTTGGACTTCACATGTTTTTGCAAATACAGATTATGGAAGCAACAAAGAAGAGAGAGAGATTATGATTTCCTTCTTCTAATGTCAATCAAATCATGTCAGCAGTAAATAACCTACTTCTACCTTGACAATCCAGCCGTAGGTAGTTTGAACATTACTGTGCATTGAACTGGAATCTGAAAAAGGAATTGTGAATGAGCTTCACACTTCATCAGCATAATTGGCAAGAAATTACTTGTCGTCAGAATAAAAACATACAGTTGCTAAAAAAGAAGCTCAAATAGCAGAAAATAAGCAAGGTAGTTAGTCAACCATAATTTCCAAGAAATCGTATTGGAGAGGAAATCCTGGCCAAAAATACATTTAAATCTACTATCCTTTTGTCTTAGTAAATTGTCTTCTCTTCACAGTCCTTCAGAATGGAATAACAGGACATTTCCAGAGACTGCCAAATCCAGAGCTTTGACTCTTTATTCCTTCAATCCTCTTCAAGAGGCAAAGACAGGACAAAGAAAGAAGTGGCACCTTTCATCATGACCTTGCCACTCAGGAACAGTAGTGGTCCTGGAAAATATTGCTATTTTTATGGGTGTCAAGGGAGCTATGAGAAATGACTAAGTTTCATCAATGTTCCCAGTGGAAAGCATCTGTATTACAAATGCTGCTAGGAAACTGATCTGTTTCCATGACTAATGAAACCCACATGGAAATATTGATCAAAACACTCCCTTTAGGTTTATGTTTAAAGAACGTAAATAAATATATTTAATATAAAAATATTTAATATTTTATATTCTTCCTAATAATTTTTAAAGCATAAAAATTGAATGGATATATGTACCTTTTACTCACTTGGAAAAATAAAAATCATTTCAAAACTGGTTTTCACAGCTCTTATTGTTGTTGGTTTTTTTAATTGCTTGTATCTGCTAAGACACATGGAAAATCTGTTATTCACAAAAACAGCAAAGGTAATAAAAGTCCTGATGTTCACAGGGGCTACTCAGATGCCAGAAGATATGTTTATAGATGCTTTGTTAGGCTGCAACCTGAATTATTAGTGTCACTTCTAAGATTGTACCTGGCCAGTGTAAGGGCTGTGTGCACACAGAGGGGGCAGAATGAGCCATCAGAGGTAGCAAAAAATAAACGTGGTTTATCTAGTCTTCTGTAGCTTCCCATTTCACATCCACCATCCACTTCAACTAATGGGATGATTACAAATTTTCAAAAGGCAAAAAGCAGTTCTGCAATGAGAGGGATCCCCAAAACAGGCCCAAATGGGAATTTTCAAAGTCCCTGAAAACCCACTGTAATTGTGCTGAAAACAGGTAAAAGCTGCAGAACCACTGTGGGTGGCTCCCTGTACCAACATACTCCCAGAGGTCCCAGGACTCTGTTCAGCTCCAAATGCCCTCCCTTTACTTATCTCATCACTCTTTGTCACAGCCCCTAGAGAAAATAAGGAGCGGCAGCATCTGGAATACTGTGTCCAGCTCTGGAGCNAGGCTTCAAAAGATTATTTCTGCCCAAACATGAACAAATCAATTCTTTGGATAACATTTCAAGGAATGCCAGCACAGGAGGAGTTTTTCCCCCTCGTGCTTTGAGCAAAAGGCATATGCATGCTGTTATTCCCTCTAAGACCCTCATCAATTCCAGCACCTCTGAGTAAGACTAATTACAAAAGAAACAGAGAAGAAGCTGGTGCTAGGATCAGAAATGTAAGCCTAAGCCAGAGAGCTTGATTCCTTCATTCCTACTCCTAATGCAAAGACAAGGCTAAGCAGGTGATACAGCTGTGCTTGTGCTCCAAGCACTACAATTGGGTGTCAAAGCACACAGAAGTGCTCTTAGAGGCCACATAGTGAAGTTTCCACTGTATGAAATGCCCAGTTGTGTAGAGAGCTGGTGGCTGCTGAGCTGCTGGCTGAGCCTCCCTTGGTCAGTGAGGTCAAGCACAGCCTCAAACCCTGCAGCCCCATGGCCAATGTCCTCTGGTCCTGGCACAGTGAATCCGAGCTGCAGCCACCTAAGTGAAAAAGGAGTGTACATTAGTAAAATAGTTCCTCTCAGGGCAGTTGTACTTCTTTATAATCTTCCTCTCCCCAGTACCCTTGTGGGTTGTTATTGTCTCCCTGGGGAAGGAATTTCCATTTTAAAAGAGCCTCTGGTGGATAATGTGAGAAGAAAACTCTTCCCACAGGAACTGCTGCACTTGCAGCAACAATATTCATCCTCAAGGCTGAAAATGCTGACAAGTCGAGCTAGGTGCTCTATTTCAGTGCAGGCTGATCATCACTCCAACCAGGCTATCTCCTGTCCAGGGTAATCAGTATCTAGGAAGCTGCCCTAGGGACTGAAAAGACAGTTGAGGAGTTTAAAAGGCAGTTTGCTGAGATAAACTGCTAATTTAATTGACTCATTCCAAGTAAACTGTGTCTGTTATGGAAAGGAGATTTTCAAGAGCAGCTGGGAAATTCTGGGTACCCCCCGAGCTGGTGCTGCATGAGTACACTGAAAGACCCACTGAAGGGAAAGCAGGTTGAAGGGAAAACCCTCACTGGCATTCATAGGCTCTCAATCCAAGCTTTGACATTGCTTCACGTGTACAAATCTGCAATCACCCCTCTTTAAGTCTCCAGTACAGGATGCTTTAATACAAAATAAGGTTTAACTGGAAGTTTCTTGGCAAAGCAGCTGGAAAACACTATTTCATCTACAGAAAATGTTTTCATTAAGTTTATCTGAATTCCAGCAAAACTTCTGCCAGCAAATCCTTTTCAGCAGCAGGATATTATTTCTGGTCAAACTGAGAAGAAAGATATTGTCTCTATGCTTGTAAGAGGGACACTAGGAACTGTGCAAGAGCCCAGCTTCCAGACCTACTCTCCCTGGCTCAGAAGAAAGACAAGCACTTGAAAGAGCCTCAGAGATGGTTTTTTCATACCCTAGGAGTGGTCCTGGGGATTGAGAATCTCTGCTTACCTCACCAAAGACATTTCAATCTCTGTAAAAAGAGCAGAATATTCAGAAGTCTCTAGTGAGATCTCATCTGGAATATGGTGTCCAGTTCTGGAGCCCTCAACACAGAAAGGACATGGAGCTGATGGAGCAGGTCCAGAGGAGGCCACGAGAATGCTCAGGGGCTGGAACACCTCTGCTATGAGGACAGGCTGAGGGAGCTGGGATTGTTCAGCCTGGAGAAGAGAAGGCTTCAGGGGACATACTAGTGACCTTCCAGTACCTAAAGGGAACTTCCAAGAAGGCTGCAGAGGGCCTGTTTGCAAAGGCCTGCAGTGAAAGGACAAGGGGCAATGGTTTTAAATTGGAGAAGAGTAGATTTCAACTGGACATTAGAAAGAAGTTCCTCCCCACAAGGGTGGTGGAACACTGGACCAGGTTGCCCAGGGAGGTGGTTGAGTTCCCATCCCTGGAGGCATTCCAGGTGAGGCTTGCCAGGGCTCTGGGCAAGCTGATGTAGTTGGGGATGTCCCTGCCCACCGAAGGGGGGTTGGACTAGATGAGCTCCAGAGGTCCCTTCCAACCCAAACCATTCTAGGATTCTATGATTCTCTACTGCCTGAACCAGTGCAGGAGTTACAGTCCCATGGTTGAGGTTTTCAGCTGCCAGCCTGGCAACACAGATAGATGAATATGGACTTCTCCCAGCCAGGTACAGTGACCTGAACATCTTTCACAGGAACATATATATGTCTCTCTCATTTTTCCCGGAAGAAAACCAAAAAGTTTGAAAAGTTTTTGTTGTATCCAGCATAGAACAGAAAGCTGCTTTCATCTGCAGAGGTCTTGCAGGCCTCGGAGCTCGCAGCCATCGGCTTCCCCTCTCACCTCCTGTTCCACCAGGAGATTCTGCCTCTTAGCATGCTTGCATCTTATTTCTGCCTTGCTCTTTGCATTTCTGTGCTTTTCCTTTGTGGCATTTAATGTTTGCATCAGCTCCAACCCATAAAGAAGGAAAGGGAGGATGAGTACCACCACTTCCCCTGGACTACCACAGGCCAGACCTCCTGGAGAAAGAAGTCCTCTCATATCCTGCATCTCTGCCACAGCTCTCTCCATCTCCAAGAGACCAAAGCTGAGCAGCACCCTCATCCACCTTGCCCCAGCTATTTTCCTCAGCCTTTGTTCATGCTTTTCTCTCGGACACTGTGTCTGTCCTGTTTGTCACCCAGGTGCAAGAAATCTGAAGGGTTTTCAAGAACAGTGATATTAAAATGTTGCTGTAACTTAGAAATGGCTGGTGCTAAAATAAGACCTTTTCCAGGAGAAACAACAGCATATATGGTTGACCTTGTTCTTACTGCTAAGGCAGGCAAATGTTCAGTCAGCATTACTTCTCCAGTCAAATAATAGATCACATAAAATACAGACTGGTGGGCTTTTGGAAACTGCACCTCCAGATGATCATCCAAATAAAGCCCTATCAGCAAAATAAAGCTTATTTTTTAATTCACACAGAGGTCTGCACTTTGAGAAGGGCCTGGTTGTTCTGCACAGCAGCCTTGAAAGACATTCTTCATTTTAGACATCCCTCATATCACTTCACTAGTTGCAAAATAATATTAAGACGAATCAATTCTAGAACCACAACACATCATTTTTATTCATCAGTATAAATGATGTTCTTAGTACCCTGCTTCTGAAAGATCTTGGGTTTTCAGCTAATACATGCCAAAACTTGCCTCACTAGCATTCAGCAATAACATCCTGAATAAGCACAGGAACTCTCATTTATCATTCAAAAAAGTCAGATCTCAAAACTGGCTGCCATATGATCTGGCATGTTGAAATAATTGTATTATATTTAACTCCTCAATAACTCAACTACCTATATCTTCCCTTCCCCTAGGCTTTCATTAGACTGACAGATACGTGTCACTACGTGAGCTACAAGTTCCTTGGAACAAGTGGTCTTTCTTGCAATGTTATTGCCAGCTGCTGCCAGGAGTGGGATGAGTGATTGGTTTGTTTTATGAGGCTGGCTTTCCTTGTCCTGAATGCAACACTAACCTCTTGCTAATCCTGCATTTAAGACTAATGTGTCTCTGTTTGGATCTCCTCACTGAAGTATCAAAGGCTTAGAAAGGCTAACAATATTTCTCCATCTGTAAGGCTCACAAAAAACTGAGGATTAAAATCTTTGCAGTGGGTAGGTTGTAAATTGTGCATTCTTCTGGACATTACTATGAGTAATTCTGCTTTATTTGGAGTGCTATGATCCAAAGTCTGAAAAAGATTAAAGGATAAATTTCCTTCTTGATTCATTATTGCACATTTTGTTCCTTTTCCCTTCTGTTTCTACTCTGTTTATGTACTTAAAATGTTTTATTCATGGATCCTTACATAATTGGCCATGACCACGGCACAAGATATATTCAAATCCCTTGTTGCTTCAAATATGCACCTTATTTTATACTGTTGAGGATTACACAGATATTAACTGGACCATGCTCTTTTATTCTGATGATAGGACATCAAACAGTTAAGAGTCTACAATTTTGCAGCATAATACTCACTTTCCTGTTGCAAAAAGCACATATGCAGGACTGGGCTTTTCTCTAGAAGGTAATGTTCAGGACTGATTTTACCCAGAGCTTTTTCACCTTTCTTTCTTCCATACCCACAAAATTAAAAGGGTAGAGGGGGGCAGGAAGAAATACTGGAAATCTACATCAACATTTTGATTGTAATGTGTCTCATTGGCAGCTTTTTCCTCACACTGCCAGTTATGATCAGGATAAAGTTATTTTTGCTTGGATAAGAATTTGCAGTGCATTTGGAATGGCACAAGATTCTGCTAATGCACTCATGCAAATGTGTAGTCATAGCATACAATAAAACCTCTAATTAGTTCAAAAATGACATTGCTCTCTATTCCAGCTTACTAGTTAAGTTAAGGGATGGTATGTGCTTGTTTTGAATACATTAAACACTTTGTTCTGATTAGATTCTGTGCACATTTCACAGAGGAAAATACATCTGCTCCATCAGTGATATAAAATGGATATTTCCTCAGGGGTGTGTAAAGTGTGTATAAATCTTTGCATCTGCCTGAGATTTGCATAGCTGTTGGTACACAGGTCACTTGTGCACTTGGTTTTCTTTGTGATCTGGGAGTCAGGCTGCTTAGCTCTCAATGCTGTCATGAGATCATAGATATTTTTTCCTTACATGTGTAGAGATTTAGTCTGTTGTACATAAGGTTCTGTGCTGCGTTCCTGCTTTATTCCAGTGGTTTTACATATTTAGAATGAAAAACTTCCTTTGAATGGTATTACTGGCTAGTGGTAACAAACCCAGATTACTTTCATCTTTCATGATAAATTAATAATTCCCATATTTTGTCCATCAAATAATCATATGAAGCCTGTATGTTGAAAATCTGCCTCACAGCTCATGGAAAAGCACCTTTTGTATAGCTTATTGTCTCGTATTAACTCACTATTTTTTCTCAAGGAATTCCCCCTGCAGCAATCCCCACTGTAAGCCATTAGTTGAGCACATCTGCCCACTCTAATGACCACTCCAGTGTACACATACCTGACTGCCATCTAATTTAGACATCACCCATAGGACACTAACACTAATGTCTCCTGGGCCAGCTAAGTCCTGGATTATTGACTAGCTACAGTTATCACTTCATTTGGTCTTTGGAGGTGAACCAAGTGCACCTGAGGTCATAAATAGGTCAAATGATTATACAGCTTGCAGAGGAACCAAGTATTTTTGTTACCCTAATAAGAGCCAAAAATATGCTTTCTAATTTGTTTTGACAGTGAATCCAATGGCTTTACCTGCATGCAATGTCCCCTTTGTGTAGCTGGGAAAATGCAGCCAATTAGGCATAACATTCTTTTTCCATGTGAGAAGCAAGTTAAATAAATTGATGCCATTTAAAATTAACGGGGGGGGAGAAAGAAAGAAAATTGGCAGCATCAAATATCTGATAATCAATCTTTTATTTTATAAAGGAAAGCAAAAGGAAAAAATCAGGGCTGCTATTTCTAATTAAAATAGTAAATAGAGATGTGGTAAACAATGAGGGTTATGATTGCTGCCTGTAAATGTGTTGGGGGGAGGTAAACACACGGAGAAGAAAGAGCTGCTTAAGCTAAAGGAAAACACTGGCATAAGAACAAATGGGTATAAATTGTCCCTGAATATGTAAAACTGGATATAGAAGAACAATTTGAGCCTTTGGATGTGTGGGTTCCTGAACAACCCTCTCTATTACAGTGGGGCAAAAAATATGTAATTGGAGCTCAGTGAAGAAATTCTATAATCTGTGTTCATCTGAGAACAAGAGACTGCATGCAGCAATCCAGGCTTTGCATTACAGGTCCAAAGTTGTGAACATTTTGTTTGCACACGAGGTCAGATTCAGATCTGTAGCAGAAAGCACAGCTCAAGAGAGATTTGTGCTGCTGCGTGTTTTTACACTGAAAGCAAATCCACTTCTCTCCAGAAAAGCAAGAATCAAATTCTTCCCAAACTTAATAGATAAACAGCAATGAATATCAGTTTTGCACTTGGCCAATTGTGGAGCAAAGTCAAATGTTCACCTTTATAATGGAATCTGTCCAGTACAGCACCCTTTGGGGAAAACACTCAGTTGTAGCACGTAAATGTAGCTTGGGGAGCAGTGGCTGCAGAGCTGCCAGGCACAGAGGGACCTAGGGGTGCTGAGTGACAGCTGAACAGAAGCCAGCAGTGTGCCCAGGGGGNATTTAGCAGGTTGCTAGGGCTAGGACAAAGGCTGCACTGATGATCTTCAAGGTCTCTTCCAGCTGGAACTGTTCTATGATTCTATGATTCTATGAAATGTAAGAGAATGGAAAATTCTGGGTTTTCTTCTGCTGTGGACATTTATATACATATTACTCTATACAAGTGTCCTGGCTTTGGCTAAGATAGTGTTTGTTTTTGCACAAGAAGCTGGGAGGTGCCACATGGAGGGAAGTCAAACTTGACCAATGCTTCTGTGGTGGTGTGGCTAGCTGAGTAGATGAGGGGAGAGCAGTGGATGTTCTCTACCTTAATTTCAGCAAGGCTTTTGGCACTGTGTCCCTTAACATCCTCACAGATAAGCTCAGGAGCTGTGGGTTAGATGAGTGGACAGCGAGGTGGATTGAGAACTGGTTGAACAACAGAGCTCAGAGGGTTGTGATCAGCAATGTACAGTCTAGTTGGAGGCCTCTAGCCTGCGGTTCCCTAGGGGTCAGTACCAGCTTCAGTCCTGTTCAACCTCTTCATCTATGACCTAGATGACAGAACAGAGTGTACCCTCAGCAAGTTTGCTGCTGATACAAAACTAGGAGGAGTGGCTGACACATCAGAAGGCTGAGCTGCCAGCCAGGGAGACCTGGACAGGCTGGAGAGCTGGGCAGAGGGGAACCTAATGAAGTTCAGCAAGGGCAAGTGTAGAGTACTTGCACTAGTACAGGTTAGGTGCAGGAAAGCATCTCTATGGAGAAGGACTGGAGGGTCCTGTTGGACAGCCAGTTGATCATGAGCCAGCAGTCTGTTCTTGTGGCCAAGAAGGCCAATGGTATCCTGGGATGCACTAAGAAAAGTGTGACCAGCAGGTCAAGGGAGGTTCTCCTCTGTCTTTACTCTGCCCTAGTGAGGCCACTTCTGGAATACTGTGTCCAGTTCTAGGCTCCTCAGTGCAAGAGAGACAAGGAACTACTAGAAGGAGCCCAGTGGAGGGCTAGAAAGATGATTAGGGGACATTTATGAGGAGAGGCTGAAAGGCCTGGGGCTGTTAACCTGGAGGAGAGAGGATTGAGAAGGGATATTATCAATATCTAAAGAGTGAGTCTCAAGAGGATGGGGCCAGTTTCTTTTCAGTGGTGGCCAGTGATAGGATAAGGGGCAATGGGCACAAACTAGAGCACAAGAAGTTCCACCTACACATAAGAACAAACTTCTGTCATTTGAGGGTGGTGGAGTACCGGCATTAAAAAAAAATGGAAGAGCATACTGTATGATGACTTTTTGATAACAAAGTATAAAAATAAAAGAAAAATGATGTACCAGATCTTCTGTCACTTCATTTTGGTTTGTTTCATGGTAAGAAGAAGATACACAGTTTTCTCCAGTCAAATGGCTACAAAAAAATTGTATTACAGCAAAGAGATCAATGCTACAAAGCAATGTGCTTCCCTTTACAAGTGTGCTATTTTCACCTGAGGTTATCAACTGTTGTACTGAACAGCATAAAATCCTGGGAGAGGATAATCATTTATATACATTTCTTTGTTAGCTGTTTTTCACTGCATGAAGACTCACCAGTGATCTGCCCCTTATCTGCCTTTGAAGCTAGGTGAAAGTTGGTGACTGCCGAAGTATCTACAGGAGCAGAGATGAAGGCTACAGCTGCCTCTTCCTATCATAGAATTGTTAGGATTGGAAGGGACCTTAAAAGTCATCTAGTTCCAACCCCCCTGCCATGGGCAGGGACACTTCCCCACTAGAGCAGCTTACTCCCAGCCCCAGCCAGCCTGGCCTGTAAAACTTCCAGGGATGGGGCTGCCACCACCCCACCCTTGGGAGAGCCAGATAAGATGTGCTGAGACATGTGGGAGCCACTCCAAATGTGCAAACCTCCCTTGTTCTCAGCACACACAGCAAATACTACAATAAACAGGGAGTGAAGAGGCCTTAAAAAATTAAAAAAATAAATAAATTTAAAACCCAGGAAAAAAGAAGAGGAATAATATTGCTACAAACAGCAGCGTCATCCCCAGAGTACCACTGCAGCTCAGAGAACTGCTCTTGTGGGAATGGCTCTGCTATTAGTACTAAAAATTAAGCAGTCTCACTAGATGTGGCTAACAGTTTTTAAGCTGTCAAGGTATTTCATATACAGTATCTCTGTTTCCCAATGCCATTTCCTCATTGACAAAGCCAGAAAAAAAATGACTGCAGTAATTAGTTCTCCTTCAGCTTTCTTTTTGTTTTCCCTTCTAATTACACTAGCTCCTCTCCCCCTGTCTTTATACATCAATTGTCTTCATAGTAGTTGGTGTGGGGCTGTGTTTTGGATTTGGGATGAAAACAGTGCTGCTAACCCACTGATGTCTCAGCTGTTGCTGAGCAGTGCTCAGCCAGCACCCAGGGCATTTCTCTTTCTCACACCGCTCCACCCGGCTCCGAGTGCACAAAGAACTGCGAGGGGACACAGCTGAGACACCTGGCCCCAGCTGACCAAAGGGACAGCCAAGACCATATGACATTGTCTTCAGCAAGAAAACTGGGAGGGTGGAGGTTGGTGGCAGCTGCTCTTTTGCAGGTCACCAATTATTTGGTGGTGAGAAACTTTCCTTTTAGAATCATAGAATCATAGAACAGTTATAGCTGGAAGAGACCTTGGAGATCATCAGTGCAGCCTTTGGCCTAGCCCTAGCAATCTGCTAAATGATGCNCTGCAGCCACTGCTCCCCAAGCCTAGAGCACTGCTGGGGGTTGGTATGGCCAAGGTGCAGCACCTGGCATTTGGCCTTAGTGAACTTCATGGAGTTTGCATCACTTGTTTTTCTTGGGTGTTTTCCCTTCTCTCTTTGCTGGTTTTTCCTTCCTTTCTATTTTCATTATTTCTCAGTTATTATTGTTAAGCTGACTTTATCTCAACCCACAAGTTTTCTCACTTTTACCCTTCCAATTCTCCCCTACCTCCCTAGGGAGTGATTTGGGAGCTGTGCGGTGCTTTGCTGCCTTCTGGGGTCAAACCACACGTTCCCAGGGCTTTGCTGCTTGCCAGTAACCTGCCTTCTCCCCCAGCTCCCCTTGGCTGCTGCTGAGGACAATCATAGAATCATAGAATGGTTAAGGTTGGAAGGGACCTCTGGAGCTCATCTAGTCCAACCCCCCTGCAGTGGCCAGGGACATCCCTAACTAGATCAGCTTGCCCAGAGCCCTGGCAAGCCTCACCTTGAATAGGGCAGCAATGCAAACTGATGCAAGGGCTACACTGGCAGCTCCATCAGCTCCTACCTTCTCTCCCAGCTGCAGCAGCAGGTGTGCATGGGACAGCCACATGCTTGCTCGCATTTTTTTTCCATGCAGACTCTAGACTTGAAAAGGCTTTTGTTAACAGCAAGGTAAAATAAGGATAATGCCCCTTCATCAGTGTTTTCCCTCATCTTGCCTTGTTTCTTGCTCCTCAGCCACAAAAATAATTGTTCTTCCAACACTGCTTTGTCACTCAATATTTTACAGGGGGAGAAGGAGAGAGGGAAGAAATTGCTAATATTTTATGATTACCTTTACAATATCATAAGCATGCACAAGGTGAAAGGCTGAGCAACAGCAGTACAGTGCTTAGGCAGCCTATTGGTTTGACTTCCCAAAAAAAAATCCCATTTAAATGACTGGATACCAAAAAAAGCTCCTTTGCAGCACACAGCACTAGATGTCATATGCTTCCACCAACTTAGGAGGTTTGCTGCATTACACAGACACCTATGAGGTGAACCAGTTGTCTCTCTCTCACTAACACATACACATGATGGGGACCTGCAAATCCCTCTCCTTTCTGAAATAGAGGTATAGCAATAAAATATAGGCACCTCCCAGAATTTTTAGGAAGCCCTCAAGTCCAAAAACTGAACTAATGAGATGATGCCTGGGTAGAAAAGTCTTTGGTGCTATTTCATTATCAGTCTGATTCTTGAGAGGGACAACAGGAGTTCCAGTCTGCACCAACTGGGTTATTATCTTAATGGGAGTGATGTTTCTACACACAAAACTGGATTTCACACAAACTACTTTCACTGAGGCCAGCCAGGCATTGGACAGCTTGATAGCTCTTTAAGTGATTGAGCCACTTTTCAGCTGGTAACTTAACAAGGAACAGTTCCACATGACATTAATTCTCTGAGTAGCCTATTAATTTCTCTCCTTTGTCCTGCAAGTGTTCAGCCCTCCTCTCCACTCAATAAATAAATGTCTGGAGGGCAGACAAATTGCTGTTGTTTGTGCAGACTGCTAGAGGATCTGGAGACCAGGACAGAAGTGCTCTCTGGCATCCTCCTCTGCGTGGGAGGGCACTTCTTTCTGTCTCAGCATGCACATGGCTGTGCCCAAATGCAGCTCCCCCTTCAAGGGTAGATGCAAGACAAGGCTTTTTTTGCTCTGTCCCCTGAGAGAGCCCACACAGTCCTGTTTCAGCCTGTGCCCCTGGTTCTGCCATCTTCCCTTGGCCTTGCCTCTGCCTTCTGGGGCCTCTCGCCCCAGGAAAAGGGAGAGGAAAAGAGAGGTGTCACCAAGGACATCTTCAGAGAACAAGAAGCCAAGCCTGTGAGCATGCCTCAGCCTGAGCTGAGCCCTCCTTGCCATCCCATGCCAGGGACTCAGTGCTCACTCACATCCACTTACAGTCACTGTACACGTCTTCTGCTGCCCTGCCTCTGGCAAGGCTTAGCCAAGTTTTCAGTCTTTGGGCAAAAGATATGACAGAAAGCATTAGATTTCAATTGAAAAGGCTCCTGACTGAGTTAATTTTGAAACTTTTAAAAGTTTTTGGAGGAACATTCAAGCAATTGGAAGAATTGACCTCTTATAACATGGAATATCCTCAGTTTACTCTTGCTTTGGAAATGTCTTTCTAGGAAAGCTACAGATCTCAGCTTAAGAAAATACAGATCTTTCAACAAAAATACATGTTTTATTTTATTTTCTGTGTATACTTTAGTTTTATTAAAATGGGATCTTCTAATAATACTGTTGCTTTGAAGCAACCACATCATAGTGTAACCCACTACCTTAAACCCCTTTCTTTCTGTAACTTTTGGAAGTCCCTCAAAAAGCTAGGTTGACATTTCAATTGCTTCCTTTTGCATTAAAAATACTTAACCCACATCTTGAATTGTTCATGCTTCTTCCTCTTTCTTTAGTGTTTTTCTCTTCCTGTTTTTGCATCCTTTTCTGCTCTCTAAGTCAAATCATAGCAGGTTGTGGCAGGAAGGTCACAACTAGATGATCTTTAGGGTCCCTTCCAATCCAAACCATTCTATGATTGTGTGAGCAAATAGATCACACTCATATACCTTTACTTTATGAGGAAAAATTGTTGTTTGTATAAAAGTACCTAATTGCTTGCCCTCATCACCTCTCTTTTACACATGACCCTTATCAGAACTCATCATGTGCACCAGAGCCATGATCTAAACACTGCAACAACTGTACTAGCTAATAACAAAAATCACTGCAGTCATCTGTTTGGTGTTCAGGCTCAGGTGTCAAGAAATAGGTGAATTCTATATTGCTTCCATCAGTGGAAGGTGGGATCTGTTAACCAGCACATGCTCTGATCTACAAGGCTGAAACCTCCCAGGCTTAAATCTGGATGGGTGGCACTACAGGTTTTGCCAAAAAGTTATACTGTGTTTATCTTCATTCTTTTAACTGTTGGTCACTGACACCTTTCCAGTTATAAGGCTCTCCTGCAACACTGTGCCACTCAGTAAGTTCTCTCCTGCCAGGTTTTTCCTTACCAAGACAATGTTCACCCCATCAGCATCACCATACATCTATCTCTCATAGCACATCTACTTCTCTCTCCAATCCAGCTCTGAATTTTGCACACAATATTCACAGAAAATATTACATAGTCCATGGTTAGAAAGTTATCCATCCCCAACACCCAAAAACTAGGGCTCAGAAGAGGCACAGAAGCCACACACACAGTACTACTACACGTGAGTCAATAAAATTGCAGGAGACTGCATCTTTGTAAATATTTTTCCAGAGAATACTAGAAAATTCTTACAAGCAATTGCAAGCTTTTTCATGCTTAAATGATATAAATTTGAAGTAATTCCATTGGAATTCATGGTGCTCCAGGTCTATAAAATCTCTATCAGTGATCAGAGACTCCAACTTATTCTTTTTTTTGGCATATCTACTAAGTTTCCTTTATGTATCTGGCTAGACTTCTATGTGTAATTTAACCAGCAGAATACTCATTATTTGAATTAGTGGACTAAATGATTGAATGTCTTGGGAAAGACTTCTAGCAGGTGCACTTTCATCTAAAGCAGATTTAGCTGGGGCATGGTTGCACCTGGCTCTTTATTGTATAACAAATATTGTATAATAACGTATGAGTAATGGCAAAAAAAGTGAATCAGTTTTGGAGCAGACAACTCACATTAGACTCTGGGTGTGTGTAAACCCAACGAATCCAGCTGCATTCTAAGCATTAAAGAGTTATATATACCCACTGGAAGTGTACCATGGTTCTGGCAGAAGCTCAAGAATCTCTGAACTCATATAACCCTCAGAAGACTTGTTTAATAACCAAAGTGGGGGAAAAAAGGTTACCATATCAGTCATTTTTTTGTTCTTATAGAACAAGGTCTTTTTTAAACAGTTAAGGTAAACTTTCACTATGAAAGCCCTAAATTACCACTCAAAGATGAATCTTGCAGAAAACCCATGCTGGAGAAATCCCAAGAAGAAATTGGTCTAGAAGGCAAAAGAGAAAGCTAATGAATTAAAGAAAGAGATAAATACATAGTGATGGATATAATATCAAATGTATTCATGAAAGGACATAACCCCAAGAGTAAATCAGAGACTGTAAAACTGATAGTAGACAACAGTAAAATACAAGTGTGCAATAATTAACTTGTGCATCCAAGAAGATAAAAAGTACTTTATTGGTACAAACTCTCAATTCCCAGTACATCAATTGAAATGAACACATTCTGTGCTGAGAAGTCATGCCACATTCAATATCCTCTTTATTTCACAAAAGTTAATAAAGCTGATGCAGCACAGGTTCTGAAATTCCAAGCACAAATACAGGCTGGGCAATGAGTGGCTGGAGGGCAGCCCTGTGGAGAGGGACTTGGGGATGCTGGGGGATGAAAGACTCAACATGAGCCAACAGTGTGTCCTCACAACCCAGAAAGACAATTGCATCCTGGGCTGCATCAAAAGAAATGAGGCCAGTAGGTCAAGGGAGGTGATTCTCAGCAAGTTTGCAGATGATCCCAAGCTTTGGAGGAGTGGCTGGCACACCAGGAGCTGTGCTGCCATCCAGAGTGACCTGGACAGGCTAGAGACATGGGCAGGGAGAAACTTGATGAAATTTAACAAGGGGAAGTGTAAAGTACTGCATCTGGGAAAGAACAAGCCCATGGATCAGTACAGACTGGGAACTGATCTGTTGGAGAACAGCCCTGGGGAAAAAGCTCTCGGAGTGCTGGTGGCTAGGAGGATGCCCATGAGGCAGCAATGTGCCCTTGTGGCCAAGAGGCCAATGGCATCCTAGGATGCATGAAGAGGAGCGTGGCCAGCAGAGCCAGAGAGGTTCTTCTCCCCTCTCCTGTGCCCTGGGGAGGCCTCCCCTGGAATGCTGTGTCCAGTTGTGGGCCCCTCAGCTCCAGAAGGATAGGGAGCTGCTGGAGAGAGTCCAGCACAGGGCCAGCAAGATCCTGAAAGGAGTGGAGCATGTGCCCTAGGAGGACAGGCTGAGAGAGCTGGGTCTCTTCAGCTTGGACAAGAGGAGACTGAGAGGAGACCTCAGGAATGTTTATGAATATGTTAAGGGTGAGTGTCAGGAGGAGAGAGCCAGGCTCTTCTCAATGGCATCCAGTGTTAGGACAAGAGGGAATGGGAGCAATCTGCACCACATGAGGTTTAGTATTAATATGAATAAAAACTTTTTCACAGTAAGAGTGCCAGAGCACTGGACGAGGCTGCCCAGGAGGCTGTGGAGTCTCCTTGTCTGGAGCCATTGCAGAGCTGCCTGGACACATTGCTGTGTGAGCTGGTCTAGGTGCTCCTGCTCTGGCAGGGGGGTTGCACTAGATGATCTTTCTAGGGCCCTTCCAACCCCTGACATACTGTGATTCTGTGATACTGTGAAGTTTAAGCATCTTTAAGCTTCTTTTTGGATTTTATTTTCCTATTTCCAGTACTTTTCATGTGGGTTTCATACCTTGGCTAATCTGAGTGACTCTATCTGTCTTTACGTAAATACACACTGGACTCTGACTCCTTTGTCAGAGTATCTTTCCAACTAGATACTATTACCTTTTCCTCTAAACATCTCACAGGTGTGTAAGTTTAGTCAGGTACATCCTATACTCAGTGCTACACATCTACCAGAAACCAAAGGAAACCCTGAAGCAAAAAAATTTCAAGTACTTGTGCTCAAAGAAGGCCAGAGATGCTGTGAGCTTTATCACTTTCTCAGTCTCAGTCACACTCCTTTTTCTTTTTTTTTCTTTTTTTTTTGCAAAATAACAGTAAAATCCTCAGCTTCATTAATATCTTTTCCATGCACTTAATCTTGAAAAATTGAATGGTTTTTTTTGCTCTTTCTTCCCCTTCTCACTTTCAGCTGGTAAGGCTGGCCTACTTGATATTTCAAAGAGGTCTCATTCTCTGAAGTCTCAGCATGTGTTTTTTCTTTGGTTCTCTGTTCCTCAGTCTCAAATATTTCATTCTACCAGATGCAACAAGCATGCTACTTTATCCATCTTTTGAACAGTTATTTCTAGTGTATGCCTCTCTACCTGGTGGTGTGTAGCTGACACTGTCTTTAACATGCCTTGAATCCATCTGTCTGTTGGACCATATGGTTGTAATTTATTTGGCAGCCATGCTCCTAATGGCAAATGGAGCATCCACAAGTCTGTTCTACTCCAGGAGATGGAGCAGTTCCTGAGTCCAGCATTAGAATTGTTGGGAGATTCATTTCTCAGGCCTTCCCTTGCTGCTTAGCAACTTCTCTCAGAGCCATCTTCAGTGTTCAGCAGTCCTCCCTGGGGATGTCCAGCAATGCAAAGCCTTTGTGCAAAGCCTAATGTCAGCTGCGTTCATTCCTTTTTTGTTCCTGTGACATACAGGCCCAAGTGATAGCCAGTTTGTTAGAGAAACATCTGTCCCCTTGGCACCCGAGCAGCTGTGCTGGCTCTCTTGTTAGAAGTTGGAAATACTTCTGTCAATTGGTGAAACTCTCATTAGTTTAGGATAAGAAGGGTCTGTTTCACAGCCTGCTCCATAGGCTGGAAAACCTCTGGTGAGTTTATTACTTAGGTCTGTGAACTGCTGGTCATTTAAGTTATACTTTTTCTAACACACACTTTTAACATCTTCTCTTCTCTTAGGCTCTCAGGGACCACTCTGTAATTCTGCCAGGGCTTTGTTCATTCCTGAATTTCCCTGGGGATGAGTGATGCTAGCAGCCTTTGTGTGTGTTCAGACACTGCCCAAGTTTTATAGAATTCTATAGACCTGTAACACACTACCACTTCCCATCCCAAACTTTCCTCTTCTTCCACTAAATCTGAGATGGTAAGATCTTGTGCTTGAAATACTATCTTGTCTAAGCTCTCTGTCCTTCTTACCTGAGGTGATGGATCAGGTCATCTCTTCAGGACATTTTGACTGTGCATGCTGAAGCTAAAGGAGGTGTACTCTCTGCTGACTGCATATCTTTTTCCTCCAGATCAAGAGACAGTTCATCACTACACTGTCTGAAACAGAACCCTGGCAGTGACTGATCCACCAGTGTGTCTTTTAATGCCATCACTTGTCAGCCTGACCATAATGTGACAGCAAATTTCCCTGATTTTTTGGCTAGTACTCAACAATGCCATCCCAAAAGAGGGGTTTCTGTGGTTTTGGTTTGGGTAAGAAGCCCTAATGATCTTCCATGGCCTTTTCTTCATCTATTACCAAATCAAAGACAGAGATGGAGACAGATCCTGAACTACTGTGACCACTTTGTTCAGCTAAGGCAGTGATGACTTGGTTAGCCCAGGGTTTGATGCATGACCCTTATCAGCCTCTCCTGAAAAGAGATGCATTACTAGGGATGCCACAAGCATGCCTCCTAACATGCCAGAGGTGACTGAATGGAAGGGATATACATTTGAAACTTGACTGGCTAAATACCAGTTATTTCCAATCTCTGTCTAGTAATGTATGAGGAGATAACTGCTCCTATTTCTAAACAAAATTATCTTAGCATTTGATTCTTACATTCAGAGAAGGAAATTGTGATCCTACAAACCTCTAGTCCTGCAAGGTTAACTCTCTCAGTTCACTAAAGCTTCAAGACCACCCAGAAATGCCAAAATCATTGCCAAAGTGATAAATGTGGGTAGTGGGTAGTCAACAGCTGAGATAAGAGTCCCTCCTCTAACAGACAAGTTTTAGTGGAAGATACACAAGTATGCAGAGCTAAGTGGGGATGTGCAGCCTCTGTTCCTAAAATCTCCCCAGTCTGTTGGCCAGATGTCCTGTGCATCTTGAGAACCTGGGGATGGTCTACAGCAGAGATCATGCAGATGCAGCTCCTTTAAGTTCAAAGCATTCACAAGTTCAAAGCATTCACAAATTCTCTGCTCTGGTCACCTTTTATACTTTTTTCCAGTTCTTTGTTTAAAGCTAGTACTGACTCCACTTACCTCAGCAGTCACTTTTCCTCCCTCAGCTGTTGCATTCCTTTCTTTATCTTTCCAAAGAGGCTTTTTTTTGGCTTTCCTTATCTCCTTCAGTTTTGTTTAGGGAGTCAGATAATGCAATGGCAACAGCTACTCCTCTTCAGTAGGAGAGGGGAGGAAGGTTCAGCCATAAATTAACTATGTTAGCTGTTGCTTATGTTACCTACAGATTACTTGGCCTATAGACAACTGCCTTGAAATAAATTATAAACTAGTTTAAATTTAGCTTTTAATTGTTTAGTTACAGTAGCTCATCACTAATAATTCTTTGCTTCATCAATACTTCAACAGATATCAGTAGCTTTTAAAATCCAAGCAAATTGTGGCTATGGATTCTGTTCTTTAAAGGATTCCTGCTGTACAGATGCAAGATTTTCCTTTACATATGGATCATTCATGTTCTGCCACATCACATCATCTGGATGCTTTGTATCTATTTCTAGCTAGCATCCCACCCAGTTTATCTAATACCCATTTTACTGACTTCTCTAGGATCATCCCCAAATTTGCTATTCTGTTATGTGGTGGTTTTAATCAGTGGCAGTTTCAGTCTGAGTCATGTCTTGGTGCTGGAAGCTTTAACCAATATCCTCATTACTAGCTGTCTTTGCAGCTCCTGGGTGTTCTCACACAATCCTGGAGTTTTTTTACCTCTTATCTGAAAAACTGTTCCTTGACTCTATTCCATCTTAATTTGACACAATGTAGTGAATGCCCTGATATCTTCCAAAGGGAGGGCCTACACAAAGAAATGATTCAGTGTTTTTTGGCAGCTTTTTCACTTGTCATAAGCATTTGTTTAATTCTTTAGAAGCTGGTAAAAGCCATCACTTCCTTTACAGGTTTGTTGTTCCAAATATACTTCAATGTTTCTTGTTGTTTGTGCTAATGCCACTGTGGAGTGATTCGGTATACTCCGTTTCAGTAGGGGAGGGGAGAAAAAAATGTCTCCAGTTACTATGTACTCCAGACAACATAAGGAAACAATTCAAATATGTAAACACATGTTCAAAAACACAGAGAACAAGAACATGACTAGGAAGAGCCAGCATGGATTTATCACAGGCAAATT
The DNA here is from genome assembly GCA_013396975.1 of Bucco capensis. Classification (NCBI taxonomy): domain Eukaryota; kingdom Metazoa; phylum Chordata; class Aves; order Piciformes; family Bucconidae; genus Bucco; species Bucco capensis. Next base: position 629,485 of record VWZO01013622.1, read on the forward strand.
CTACTTGCCTAACTTCACAGCTTTGTGTGATGAAATGATTGGCACAGTGGGCACGGAGAAAACATTAGGATAATTTTATACATTGAGGCTGGAATGGACCTCTGGAATCATCAAGTCCAACCAAGCCTCAGTGTAGGATTGGGATAAGCAGATGATGAGAGATTTCATCAGTTGTTTTTTCTTAATGCAGTAGTTTGAAAAATACAGCTCTAAAATAAATCTCTTTGACCTGTCTTCACAGGGTTAATGGTGAGAGGACAAGAGGAAATGGCTTCAAGTTGCACCAGGGGAGGTTTAGATTGGATATAAGGAGGAATTTCTTCACTGAAAGGGTTGTTAAGTCTTGGCCCAGGCTGCCCAGGGAGGTGCTGGAATCACTGTTCCTGGAAGGGTTTAAGAAACCTATAGATGTTCTACTTAGGGCCATGGTTTAGTGGCATGGTGGTGATAGGTATGGTTGGACTTGGTGATCTTGGAGGTCTCTTCCAGCCTTGATGATTCTGTGACTTTAGGACCTAGAATGTCACAGTCTTCTGTGGCCAAATTGATGAGATATTGGCTGGATAAGTGGATGATGGACAGAAAATTGTCTGAACTGCCAGGCTCAAAAGGTTGTGATCAGTGGCACAAAGCTCAGCTGGCAGCTGGTTACTGGTACTATCCCTTGGGGATTGATACCAGGGCCAATAACATTTGATGTATTTATTAAAGACCTAAAAGACCCTCAGTAAACTCACAGATGAGATTAAACTGAGTGCAGCAGCATATATGCTGCAGGGAGAGCTGCTACACAGAGACACTTCAACAGGCTTGAGAAAAGTGCTGGAAGGAATCTTAGGAAGTACAAAGAAGCCAAATGCCAACTCCTCCAACGCAGATGCAATAATTCCAACATAGTAGTGTGCAAGAGTACAGGCTGAGAACAAAAAAAAATGGGAAAAAGAAGTCAATCAATCAATCATGGCTAGGCTTCGTGAACGCAGCTCCCTCAGCCTGTCCTCATAGCAGAGGTGTTCCAGCCCCTGAGCATCCTCATGGCCTCCTCTGGACCTGCTCCAGCAGCTCCATGTCCTTTCTGTGTTGAGGGCTCCAGAACTGGACACAGTATTCCAGAGGAGGTGTGAGCAGAGCAGAGTGCAGTGGCAGAATCAGCTCTCTGGATCTGCTGGCCATGCTTCTCTTGCTGCAGCCCAGGATGCCATTGGCCTTCTGGGCTGCCAGCGTGCACTGTTTGCTCATAGCCAGCTTCTCAGCCACCAGCACCCCAAGTCCTTTTCTGCAGGGCTGCTCTCTATCATCTCATCCCCCAGCCTGGATTGATAGTGGGGATTGTTCTGACCCAGGTGCAGGACCCTGCACTTGCTCTTGTTGAAGCTCCTGAGGTTCCCCTGGGCCCACCTCTCCAGCTTGTCCAGGTCCTTCTGGATGACATCCTGCCCCTCCAACTTATCCCCAGCACCCCATAGCTTGGTGTCATCTGCACACTTGCTGCTGGTGCACTCAATGCTGCTGGCCATAGCATTTATACAAATATTAAACAGTCTAGGCCCCATATTAAGAGCATATCCATATCATAGTCACTCAAACCTAGCTTGCATCTTCTTTGTTTGTACTGATATTTATCATTCCAAACCAAAATTTAGTCAGTATAAGAGGATATGTGCAGAGAGATTTCCAGAGATTGTCTAACAGTGTGACTTAAAATTGGCTTGGTTAAATTCATGTAAGTTTTGATGCTAAAACAGGCAGCAATTCCTAGGATGATCTTTCTAACTGCCAGAGTTGAAAAATTATATATTCTAAAGAACACTAATCATCTAAAAGTATTCAAAAATTATTCTAAGTGAAAATTATCATCTCTTTGGGAGATGAAAGTTATAGATGCAAGCTTCATTAAAATGTATAATTAAGCACAGGAAAGACAAAAGACTGATCATAAAGCAGCACAAACTAAAGCCCTGAACTACTGAAGGTATTCCTGAAGGATTAGCCCAGAGTCTTAAATAAGTGATTTGGATTTGATCAAGAGATTTTAAACCAGTGATAAAAATAAGCAAAATTTTGGCTGCAGTTATGCCAACAGAAGCTTGGTAACTTCATTGCTATAAGAACTTTGTTCTACATTTATAATCTCCAGTGAAATTTGCACATCCAGTATATATGGAACTTGAAATTTTATTTATCTGCTCTTGTGTAATTTGAAGGGTGTTCTTCCTCCAACCTTTCCTCAATGCATCAGCTCCCTCAGTTTCAATTCCATTATTTTTCCTTTGAGAAGTCTAGAGCAAGACAGGCAATTAAAAGAGCTGCACTGCCATATTCATACCTTGGTGCATACCCATGATGCCATGTTATTATCCTTCTGTTTCTTCTCCTGCATTCCCCATTATTCCAGCCATCTAATAACACCCATGTCACTGTGAAAGCAGGTCTTAGGACAAAGACATGTTCTTGCTTTGTAAGGTGCCTACCATATCCTAAATGCTTATAAAAAATGTGAATGATAATATTGCACAGCCATAGCTGGCCAGTTTATTTTAAATCCTAGTCACCTATGTGCAACAGAGTAAGTCTGGGAAGTCAGCAGGAAGCTTGGTGAGTAAAAGTATTGAATAATTAAAACAGCAATTTATATCTGTGGAAAGGAATCAGACTGTCACAATGTAACACTTGGTCTGTTGGACAATTAAAGTAAAGACAGTCATTAGTTAAGCTGTTTACAAAGCTGTAACTTCACTCTATGCTCAGCTAAATACCTCTTGGCCCATCAGGCTAAGACCAAGCTTGCTGAAGTTAGTTCAGACTACAGCAGTTCAAGAAAAGAGTGTGAAATTAAAGGAGAAGACAGCATTTTTTTCAGGTTAAATGAAATACTAGAAAGATATTTGGGACTGGCTAGGATACAGTCATTTATTATTCATAAGAGATTAGTGTTTATTTCAATCTGCAGTTTTTTCCTACTAGGATAGGATGCAGTAAAACAGAGCATGGTCTACAGACACTTTAGCCAATCCTGTAGATTTTTTCACTGGAATTATTACTGCCACTTTTTGTGGGGTTTAGAATCACTTCTACAAGACTTCTGTTTGAATTGATTTGTTCATTTCATCTCCCAGACTAATTTCTGCAGGACATGTCAGTATGGAAAGGCTTCCTTTTAAGCAGCTAAACTCAAGTCCTCCTTTTCACAGTATCACAGAATGTCAGGGGTAGGAAGGGACCTAGAAAGATCATCTAGTGCAACCCCCCTGCCAGAGCAGGATCACCTAGACCAGCTCACACAGCAATGTGTCCAGGCAGCTCTGCAATGGCTCCAGACAAGGAGACTCCACAGCCTCCTGGGCAGCCTGGGCCAGTGCTCTGGCACCTGCACTGGAAAGAAGTTCCTTTTGTCTGCATCAGAAAATTAAAAGTCACTGCATGTGTTTTAGAGTCCTCAGTACTCCATGGAGACCATTATGGCTCAGAACATAGCCCAGGCTGTCCACAAGGTACTCTTGTCTTTGAAGCTGTGGCATAGATAGCAGAAGCCACCAGGTTCTCTACATATTCTAAGCAGGCTTGCTGAAATAAGCTGAGAAATGGGTGATGGAGTTTCTGTTTAAACTCTTTTATTGGACTAGCCTGCAAAATCTCCACAACCCTACATTCCCATGAAGTGAAAAGGAACTGACCTGAGCTTGTCCTTCTTTCTTTGTAACACAGACTTCAAAGAGAGCTGGGTCTCTTCAGCCTGGACAAGAGAAGACTGAGAGGAGACCTCAGGAATGCTTAGAAATATGTTAAGGGTGAGTGTCAGGAGGAGAGAGCCAGGCTCTGCTCAATGGCATCCAATGGTAGGACAAGAGGGAATGGGAGCAAGCTGGACCACAGGAGGTTTAGTATTAACACGAGGAGAAACTTCTTTCCAGTGCAGGTGCCAGAGCACTGGCCCAGGCTGCCCAGGAGGCTGTGGAGTCTCCTTGTCTGGAGCCATTGCAGAGCTGCCTGGACACATTGCTGTGTGAGCTGGTCTAGGTGATCCTGCTCTGGCAGGGGGGTTGCACTAGATGATCTTTCTAGGGCCCTTCCAACCCCTAACATTCTGTGATTCTGTGATTCAAAGACACTCAGGCTTTGACGTGTGATCTCCTCTTCTCTGCACTACCTCAGTAACACTGTGGTTTCTTGCTCCCTGTGGGCTACACATACATCCCCTACTCCAAAGTTGGCTCCTTCAAGTGCCATCTTGCCATCAGCTTCTGACAGACCCATTGCAGCCCAGCTGGGGCCAAGGCCACAAGCAGCTAGGACTGTAGTAGCATCGTGTGGTCACTCAGTGGTCCTGGCACTCATGATATTCTCACCCAACATTGCACTGTCTCTGACACAGCCTGGAAACCTCACAAGATCTGTGCTGAGCTCTGGAGGCACCATGTTTGGATGTAACAGGACTGTCTCCTCACAGTGGTTACACTGGATAGAGAGATGGTAGATTTGATCCAAGTATTTTTACCTTATCCCCAGCCAAGAGATACTTACTCTCTCTTTTGTTGAATATTCTGTCTTAATGAGACTATTTCTATTTTACACTAAAAGTGAGCAATTTCATCCTGCTGTAGAGTTGTTCTTTTCCTTTACATACATACATTAGGTCTAATTTGCAAGTATATATAAAAATTCCTTGGGGATGAAAATCAGTCTTATCTTAAACTATGCAGTACACTCCACATATAATATTTTTCTAAGAATCAGTGCTTACTTCCCTCCCCATCATTTATTAATAGGGTTACCATCTGTATTCATCTTTAAATTCCACCAATTAATAGACTCAAGCCTGGAAACATTGTGGGGACAGCTTTCATAATGTGCAAAATCTGATAAGCAATTCCTTTTACACTGAGGAATTTAACCCAATACGAAAGAGATTGTAAGAACAGATTTGTTGCAAAGGCTTAAAAGAAATTTATTTAGTTGGCTGAGGCGACTTTCACAGGCATTCACTTAAACACTAAACTTTCACTTAGCTGCCTAGAGTTAACAAATGTGCTACAAAACTCTTCAACTCCCACACAAGCTGACTCACACGAGATAACAAAACTATTAGCTCTTGAAAGAACTCCGTATTTTTCTTTATTGTTCCAATAACTTCCCCAGTTTTGAGGGGCACAATTTCAGAAGTGTACATTATAGAGAGAGTGATGTTTGGAGATGGATGGGTGACCAGGTTATAAATCAAGGAAAAGAGTCCTGGTGACAGGTGGTTAATGTCACCATCCCAGCTGTAAAATTCATCTGAAACTCAGTAATTTATCCAACTGCATCCATTATTTTTCCCACTAGCTAGCAGCCCATTCCAAAGCAAGCACAATCACTGCTGTGCAGTTCCTTCTTTTCACTGCCTCCCTCTCTCATCTCATCTTTCTTTTCTTGTTGCTGTCATTTCAAAACTTGTGCCACATGTCTTCAGCTAATTTGCCCACATTCCTCATTAGTGAGTCCAAATGTCATTTTCTGTTGCTCACACATTTTCTTCTAATACTTTTTATCTTAGTTGCTCCACAGGGAAAGACTTTTTTTCCTGCTGAATCAATAAGGAGTCGTTAAACACAGATCTGAAGTTCATGATTAGTTAATGTCAAATTTAGACCAGATATGTCTTTGTTTTAATTTGGATTTGTTTCTGGTTTTATTGGTATTCTCAAAGACAGTCCATACAGTCCTTTCTAGGAACATTATTTCTTTGCTTTGTGTAATAGATCTGAGTGTATCATTACCAAAGGCAATGACTTGCAAAGCAGGTAACACAAATGCAGTCTTGTGTTTTCCTTCTATTTTTGTCTCACTTGGGTCCAAATACAGGCTGTGTTCAACCTGGGGCATCTTAGAACACTTCCAGTCTCCTTGGGCTGAAATATTCACTCCAGAAGTTTGGACTTGGGCAAAAAGCAGGCACACAACATCTTCTTCACCCTGACATCCTCTGTTTTCCCTGGAGTGAATACATGAGTCAGATCTACCCGTGACCTGAACCTTCAGGGGATGGGGACTGTGACTGCAGGGGTGCTGTTGTATCACATGCACCAAATGCTTTATACATTGCTTTAGAAAAATAAACCAAATTCTTGAACTGTAGGAGATAAACCAAGTGTTGTATAGATAGCTCAATGAGAAAGTCTGGAACACCAAACAGCAGCACAGAACAAAAATGCTTATAAGAGAAACTCTGCTGTTTTCACAAAAGGAAGGACAAAAAAGCTACTCAAGCAGAGGTTTTTGGGAAAGCATCAGAGGACTGGAAGACAAAAGATCTAGGCAGAGGAACACAGGTGATACCTGACAAGAACAGGTGTCAAAATTCCCTAATGTGCCACTCAAGTATAGAAAGAGCTGATGACATGTGTGAAATGTGAAAAGAAGGAGGGGATGGAGGAAAAAGAAGACCAAATTTGGATTAAGATTAAATTTGAGCTGTGAATGTAATGTGAATTGCTCAAGTCTGGCTGTAGTTACAGGGAAATGACAGAAAAGGAGAGAGGGTATGCAACAAGCTTTTTAATGCATCCCGTCATCAAGAAGGGGAATTGTTGTATGAGTCTTGAAGAGGCTGAAGAGAAAAAGAAAACTCTGTGCTGATCTGTACATTGATATGTAGAAATAAGATTAACTGCAGCTACCACTTGATCTATTGATTAGGTGCCACTGAATGATGAAGTGCGAGCTAATGGCAAGCTATTGCCCAATTCAGTCTAGGAGTAAATCAATAGAGAGCAGATATCTAACTTTGTTGTTGTTGTTTTTAGGGGAGGAAAACCTGCAAGTTGATACATTCTTTTGGGTATCTACACTACAGACATGCACGATAGGAACTACATTTTGCTCTTAGATTTCATTGGTCAATGAAATGGTTTTTCTTTGCTGACTTAAGAGCATCATTATAACAGCCTTAATCCCAGAAGTATCAGCAGCTTCACTGTTCAAGCTACACAATGGATTTCTGCCTGAGTGGTAAAAAAAAGAAAAAGGAAAGTCTGTACAGGGGATGCAGATAATACCTGGAACTTTTCCATCACTGTAACAGCCAGCTTAAGTCAACTGTGGAATTGTCATTAAAATTCTAGAGCATGTGGCTTTCATCCTATCCCTTATACAGAGATTAGACTTTATTGCCCTTTACATTTCATGAATTTTGACAATGTTTATGCCATTATTTCTAGAAGGTGGAAGAAGAATATTTTTGCAATTGTCACTTTGAGTCTTCGGGGTTCTAGAGCTCTCAAGTTGGAAGCCCAAGCTGTAGAATCATCAACCAGCTGATGGAAGAGCACACAGAAGACAGAGCCACTCTCTTGCAAGAGGAGGACAGTGATGTGGCTAGAGGCAACAGACACAAGCTGGATAAAAATATTGCCAATAAGATCAGGAAAACCTTTTACACTACAAGGGCAGTCAAACACTGGACCAGGTTGTCCTGAAAGGTTAAGGTTCCTCCATCTTTGGAGTTGTTCAGTATTTGACTGGCTGTGGCTCTAAGTAATCTGATCTAGTTGGACCTGAGGTCCACAGTTTTGTCTTGTCTATTTTTAACCTGCTGATACTTTCACCACAGACTTCTGTAGCAAGCAAATCCAGCAGTTCCCTGTCTTCAAAGTAAGAATGTGTTTCCTCTGTTTGAAACCAGGCTATTAGCTTCAACAAGCTCCCTGTATTCCTAATACTGATGGATTTGCTAAAAAACAGTCCTGCAGACAGCTTATTCAACATCTCCAGTTTCCTGAAGTTTAATCATACCTCTCAGCTTTCTGGTCTCTTGTTTGTAGAGTCTCAGCTCTTATAGTTTCTCCTTATAAGGCAACTACTCCATCTTGTTAATCATTTTATCTGTCTTGTTTGTACCTTCTCTACTCTGTCCTGGAAAGTGAGATGGTGAACTGCAGAGAGTCATTTCTCAGAAAGATGAGAGACTGTTTACAGAGGAAGAATCAAGAATCTGTTTCTAGCAGTTATCAAACTACAGGCTTGATATGTGCCAAAAGTAAAGCTGAAGGCCTGCTTTCCCTTTAATTCTTTTCATGTTGTCTGAAAAGTTAATTTCTCACTCAAATCTTTCACAGGTCAAGCATGGAAAGGAGGATGAAGTTTGCACTGTCCTCCTCAAGCTGCAGCACTTATTCTAGAAACCAAGGAGGGCCTTTAAATGGAAATTTTGTTCCTTACAGCTCCTGATGATGTTACAAGATGTTGCTCTGGAGCTTCTGGGGGAAAACAGAAATTTGATTCATTTTGCTGTCTTGTTCTGGTGCCTCTCCTTCTTGTTGGAAGTCATTGCAGCAAAATTATTGCCACTGCAAAACGATTTCATTATTTTTTCGGCACTCTGCCTGGTTTTTTTTAGCACATACAGCAGTCCTAAGGAAAACATGGGGAGGCAAATATTGGTACAGCATATCAGCTAAAGCCTATGAAGCCTAAACATAACAAGATCAATCCACTTTGGAAAGTCCCATCTTCAAATTTTTGTTTATTCTGTATTGCTTCATTCATCCACTTCCATAAAAGATTCCAGTGACAAATTATGATTATACATCAGCCAAGTGCTTAAATTGACTCTTTCCCCATGGTCTGAGCAGGAAATGATGATTATTCTACTAAGAAATTTCACAAAAATCCTTCTTATTGACAAATATAACTTTGTTTTCTGAGAACATGAAGAGCTTCCCATGAATCAGATAATTCTGCCTTTTGGCAATGTTTCATGAGTTAACAACATCAGGCAGAAAGTGGAAGTATTATGAACTGGACAAGGGCAAGCCCTCCCAGGGAAAGAAAAGAAAAGCTTGAGGATGCATGTCCATACCCTACAGGGAAGCTTTCAGATCAAGTCTGATTTCTGGTGTCATCTCAGTGTAAGTTAACGATCACTTGGAGTTTTCCAAAGAAGCCACAATTTCTCTCAATTGATTACTAAAGCTGCACATAGCATATTATTCTCCACCTATTCTGCCACTAGCAGCAACCAGGCTTGTTGCTCTATCTGCATCCCATAAAAGACATGGGAGTTTCCTGCAAACTTGGAAGCCTACTACAGAACAGAGCCTCACAGGGTCTAGGTGCTGTAGTAGATGACAGATCCCTCAGGGAGCCAAGCTCAGGTGTGAGGTCTCTATACCATCCCACTGCTGCAAAACTGTGACTGACACTAGTCATACACCACAAACAAAACATCAACTTTCAAGTTCAAATGTATCATTTGCCCAAAAATGTTGCCTCTAAAAGAATGGCTGTATTTCCCTGACTGCTGTCAGCTGTGATTTGAACCACCACCTCCTTTTGCTCCCCAGCATGCCTTACCTGCACTGCACTCAGCTGATGCAAAGCCAGCCAGCTGCCTGCTAGCTCATGCCTTCAGTTTGTGCCAGCCTGGACAACTTATAACTGCTGAAGTTAATATTCACAGCATGCCTCTTCTCTGAAAAAAACATCTATGCAGTGCTCAGCAGGTGTAAACTTCTCAGGCCTAGCTAGGGACCTTGAAGGAACCAAGAGGAGACCTTAGAAGCTGCTGGAGTCAGCTGGGGCTGCAGTTTTGCAACTATCAGCCTTGAGAGACAAAGGCCATGGGAGGCTTCTCAATGGCCCCTCTCTGAAATTTAAAGACTGATAGGTCCAGAGCAGAAGTAAAAAGGAGTATCAGGTGACTCCTTGCCAGAAGGGCAACTGGTGGAGTCCCATCAGAAGTTTCCCAGGTTTGCAAAGAACATGGCTCACCAAGGAACAAGCTGCCTCCTGGAGCTCTCCAGTGCCTCCAGACCTCTACATTTAACCAAGAAAAACTACATTCAACCAAGGAAAAACTTTTTCACAGTAAGGGTGCCAGAGCACTGGACCAGGCTGCCCAGGAGGCTGTGGAGTCTCCTTGTCTGGAGATACTCCAGAGCTGCCTGGATGCATTCCTGTGTGAGCTGGTCTAGGTGATCCTGCTCTGGCAGGGGGGTTGCACTAGATGATCTTTCTAGGGCCCTTCTAACCCCTGACATTCTATAAGTCTATGATTCCAAGACCTTTTAACTTCTTTTCCCTATCCAAGCCCCTTGCTCCATTACAGCCCAACTCACCAGCTTCTCATTGCACTTTCTGTCTGATCATTGAAGTTGCTTTCCTTCTACAACGACAAATATCAGTAAGTGGTCATATAGTTGCAATTTGAAAATAAAATACACACACCTCCCTCAACAAACTAAGTGTAAGTCAGAGTTAGTTTCATTCAAAACCTGTGTGAAAATATCAAGTTCCCAGTCAGAGAGCACAAAGTTAGCAGAAGAGCAAGTCCTGTCTAGTTGCATCTGCATTTTCACTAGCAGAAGAGTAGACCCAGAGCATCAAGTGTCATTTACTCTAATTTAATTATTCAGGGAAGTGTCCTCTCAACTTTTATTTGGTGTTACTCCAATAAAAGTTATTGAATTTTTTTTAAAAAGGAAAATCAAGAATCTGTGAGCTGAGATGGACCAAAAAAAGAAGCAGCATTATTTCATTTAAAAAACAGGGAACAATGCTTTATTTTAAAGAACACTTTATAAAATTGTGACTCATTTTTAACATATTCTGTACTTTCCTGTTAAGGATGCATTCCTCTTACTATCAAATAGAACACAAACCTCAATTGTAGAGAGCTTGGTGCTGGTCTTTCCTCACAGGTAATTAAGTGACAGAACAAGAGGGAATGGCTTCAAGCTGCAACAGGGGAGATTTACACTGGACATTAGGAAAAAGTTTTTGACAGAAAGAGGGGTCAGACCCTGGCCTAGGCTGCCCAGGGAGGTGCTTGAGTTACCATCCCTGGATGTGTTTAAGGGTCCTTTAGATGTGGGGTTGGAGGATGTGGTTTCGGGGTGAGCTTTGTAGAGGAGGGTTAATGGTTGGACTCAATGATCCCAAGGGTCTTTTTCAACCTGAATAATTCTATGAAAATAGTTCTCTTTGGGTTTTTTTTTTAATCAATTCTTAGAACTCCTTATGTACACAAGCAAAATTAACTTAACTGAAGCTCAGTGTTAGCAGAAAGAGTCTTTGGCAGATTTCTGTAAACTGTCCAAGTAGGTTAGCACTAGGAAGGTATCCTCCTGCTGCCATATTAGAGGTAAAAGGGACTTTCTGACTCCCAAAACAAGCACACTCACTCAACTGAATCTCACAGAACCCACTATTTTCCAATCATCCTTATAATTTACTAAAATATCAGTGGTTTTTCCCACCATCACTTTCCAGCTTTTTCCTTTTTCCTAGAAGTGTGCTTTTGGTATGAATGCCTATAGCCAAAAAAACATCACAAGCCTTTTGTTGCAATTCACCCTTCAGTTAACAAATGATGTCTTAAGCCTCAACACACAAACCCAAACTGTTTTAATTTTTAAAAGGTATCCATAGAAATCTTTTTGCACATTTTGAAATAAACATAAGTAGTAAACTGTCCCTGACAGTATCTTTGTGTTTTCTTTGTTTTTTTCATTTTCCTGGAAGAATATAAAGCTGCAGTTGTGTAGTTCATACCTAGCAGTAATTTATATGAGGTAAAAAAAAAGACATTCAGTTTGTTCCAGTTGCATAATATAGAATTAACCACCTTGTGGGGACATGCTTCATTATTTCCTCATCTTCAAAGCTGACAAAACTAAATGTCCCTTGTAATTCTTAAACTCCTTGACAGACACAGTGCGGTACATAAAAACTTAAATTACACCACCTCAAGAATAAATAGTAATGTAGCTATCACATGTATTCATGTTTTGTGTGGTGCATGAACTAAACAATTAGCTGAAAACAAAGAACTTCCCAGTTTTCCATTAATCTGCACACACTTTACCTCAGCATTATCTGTAACAAATGATACATGATCACGATGATACATTACCAAAGTTCAAAGCTGGAGTGTATCTCTTAGAGTTGGAGATGTTACTAATGGGGTATTAGTAATGTCTTGAAAATAATCATGCATAGGCTGGAGGATTCTTCTTTAAAGTGTGTAGTTAGAAAAAGCTATGGGAAACATTTTAACACTTTCATGATTTGAATTCAAAACGAAAAAACATGCCCACTTCAAAAGTCTTTTTTTTCCTCCATCAAAAAAAGGTTCTAATATATTGTTAATCTACTGAGTACCAAGATTTATCATTTTAGCTAAGATAATCTTAGAAAAAGACACTAATTTGTCATCTTCATCATCACACAAGCTTTGCAGGTCACTAGAAGTTCTATTGTGCATTTTTTTTGTTGGCTCTTAAGCAACAAACTGGCCTGTTTATTTTTATAGCCTCAAGAAAAATTTCCATGTGTTTTATTTGAAGCCATGCTCAAAGGTCTCAGACCTGCTTTTGCTTTGCATCTGGCAGTCCATGATGATTCCCTGAGAAACTTCTGCCCAAGCTCCAGCAAGCCTCGAGTGACGTGCTCCATTCATGTCAACACTGAAGCAAATAGCTCATTTCTCCTTCCTCTCTAGAAAACATAAGGGTTGTGTGTTCAGTATCATGGCAAGAAGGTGACACAACCACATGCTCCCTAGCTGGCAGGTGTGCAGCTGGAATGACAAAATCTCTGGCAAGAGCATGACCTCATGATCATAGAATCCTAGAATGGTTTGGGTTGGAAGGGACCTCTGGAGCTCATCTAGTCCAACCCCCCTGCAGTGGCCAGGGACATCCCCAACTAGAGCAGCTTGCCCAGAGCCCTGCCAAGCCTCACCTGGAATGCCTCCAGGGATGGGAACTCAACCACCTCCCTGGGCAACCTGGGCCAGTGTTCCACCACCCTCGTGGGGAGGAACTTCTTTCTAATGTCCAGTTTAAATCTACTCCTCTCCAATTTCAAACCATTGCCCCTTGTCCTTTCACTGCAGGCCTTTGCAAACAGGCCCTCTGCAGCCTTCTTGGAAGTTCCCTTTAGGTACTGGAAGGTCACTAGTAGGTCCCCTGAAGCCTTCTATGATGGTCAGGCCCAGCCAAAACAACCCTTGGCACTAAATTTCCAAGGCCTGTGGCAAGCACTAGCTGAACCTCTGCAGTAAACATTTCTTGTCCTCATTCACACAGCCATTAACAGACATTTCCAGGGGCATTTTTCCTGAGTGCCAGTTCCCAAAGCAGAGAGGCCAGGGTTAATTCATTCTTTTAAAGGACAAAAATGAACAACCATTTATCTTTTTTGTGTGAACTTTATTGCAGCCTTAGCTAGAGACACGGGGAAAATTTTTCATTACATTATTTTTAGGGTATGGTATTTTCTTCTTACCTTCAAGTTTAGTTTTTATCAGAAGATTTCGTTTCTTTGGGCTATCTCGATCACTGAAAACAAGGTTTAAGCAACAATTTCACCACTTAGTACAGCTTTTTAAAGGTTTGTTTGACTGAGTCAACTTTTACCTTACTCACATAACAAATCAGAGCCTATTAAAGGAAGGACTCCGTTGAAAAAGGTAGTGTAGTATGACTTCATCTGATAGCAGGAGAATTTGAAATACTAACTTGTAGACTCTATAAAACAAAGTTATTTGAAAAGTAATTAAGAAAAAATTCTCTGTACCTGTTTGAATTGGAAGGCTGGGGTTTTTTTAAGTTTTATGTGTATCTGTATATGAAACTTCAGCATGTACACATGGATACTTTGCACATCATGGACAAACTGAGATGAGTTTATCAGAGTTCATGTTATACTACAGCAAGAATGTCTCCACCTGTGCTCTGAGTGAAATATTGGATGGATTTTTTTAGGAAATTCAAAGCAGCAGCAAAGACTGATTTCACTTATTTCACTTCTGTCAGCCTGAGGAGGCTTGGTTTATTATTGGCCAGTTTGATTAAAGTAGAAGGACCAAGTTTCTGCTTGTTTATTGTGTAATAGACTGGGAACTGATCATAACCATTTCTCTGTAGAAAAATGCATCTGTCTCCTGTCCAAAGAAAGAAGCCTGTTGGCATCTTTATTGATGACCTGGATGTGGGGATCGAGAGCACCCTCAGAAAGTTTGCAGATGACACCAAATTGTGTGGGAGTGTTGATGTGCTGGAGGGCAGGGAGGCTCTGCAGAGGCACTTGGACAGGTTGGATCCATGGGCCAAGGCCAATTGGATGAGGTTCACTAAGGCCAAGTGCTGTGTCCTGCACTTTGGGCCCAACAACCCCAGGCAATGCTACAGGCTTGGGGATGAGTGGCTGCAAAGCTGCCCAGCANGGGTTTTTGGGTTTGTTTTGGGTTTGTTTTTTATTTTTGGTTGTACTCAGTGATCTGAGAGGTCATTTCCAGCCATGAATGTTCTGTGATTCTGTGAAGGGACCTTCAGGTGAACTGCCCCATGCACTCCTGTGCAGAGACAGCAGATCACAAGCCTCAGCCACCACATGCATGGCACACCTCACTGCACTGGCTCTTGGAGCCAGCACCAGCCTCCACACCTGTTCCTGCATTCCAGCTCCTAAGGTAGCACACAGCAAAGCTGGCTCTTTGCCCACATCATAGGTAATGCCCTGATACATCTTTAAAATGGTAAGGTATTGACAGCTCTGAACTCAGTCTCAAATTTTCCTTGGTTATCCCAGTCCTTCACATCCCACTTGCCTTGTGCTTGAGCTTGTGCCTGTCAAGTTGGCTTACTTGTCTTCTTCTGTACCAAAATTAAAGCATGGCTGGTTTAAAAGGACTGACAACACAGCCCTGTAAACTGAATGAAAGAAAGCAAAACAACAAAAACCATCCTCTCTCAACATAATTGTCTCTCTATAGTATGGGAATGAAACAAGTGACAGCAATTCCCAGATTTTTAAATTATCCTTACTGATTCATGTTGATGTCCTTGCTGAAATGTGAATAGAAGACTGAGTTCCTTTACTGAGATTTATTCAAAACTTTACTGATAGCTTAACAAATAATAGCTATATAAAAAACTACATGTGGGTGGATGCAGACATCCTAAAAGGTATCTTCTTAATAAGGGAAGGGTTCAGAGAGCTTTCCTGGGGCAGTGTATTTACCTTTGAATACAGCAAAGAGCTTGAAGAGAAAAGCACCATCATGGGCACTGACTGTGCTGGTTCTGCCCTGCTGAGAGAAGGGCACATAGGGACATTTATTTTTGTTAGAAGTCAGTTGTGATTTGATTAGCACAAGGAACTTATTTGTTGAATTATCTTAAAATCATCACATTTCAGAGTACTTTAAATATGGGAAATGTTATTTGATGTGTATGTGTTATGCATAATTAAAGTTGAAAGCCCCAGAACCACACTCAATGCTACTGCAAGACTACAGAACATTTCTGTGGCCAACACAATAAAGTAACATACTCTGAAGATGTCAGCAGCCTAAACTACCTGTGCAAATAGTTCAGAAATGAGTCATGAATAATTATTCTGAGAAACTACTATGCTGCTGCAAACATTATCATATCTAGATATGCAGACTGCCAAAACCTAATCATAAACCCTGGAGAAGAACAAAAACTTTCTTTACATGTCTGCAAAATTTGACAGTATTTCCATCTGAGGCATCTCAAAGATATATCTAGCTAAAGTATTTCACCTCTTGACTTTTCTAGAAGCCCTGCTGTGATTTTTTTTTTTTGAGGCACGAAGTCACCCAGAATATTCTGTGTTCCCTTTGTACACTTCAGAAGTAGACAACAAAAGCTTCCTCCCCCTTACAGTATATTTTATTTATAACCATTGAAAAGAAAAATTGAAGCTATGGTAAGAGTCACCCTTTAGATTTATCTCTATTAGGAAATTGAATCAGGACTGTAAAAGGTTTCAGACACAGATACCAAGGACCAGCACTGAAAACAGAGCAAGAAGTAATGCAGACCTGGAAAAGGCAGTTCCAGTACAATCTTTAAAAATGGGATTGAAATGAGATCTGATCTGCACCAAGGTTGCCACCAGAATCATTCACTGGTGAAAGAAATATGAATTCTCTGAGGCAAAGAAAACAGCTGTAGGCTTCATTAGGCTCCAGAAGAGTCATGGTTTACAACACTCATCCTCCTCCCAGCAGTTCTGGACTCCAAGAACCTTCAAAGGAGCAAACTCCCCCAGGAAAGGCCACTGTTGGCAAGGGTGTTGGGAACATCATCCACAGTGGCTCCACCTCAACCAGAGCCATCTGATCTGAATGCTCTGAGATGTTTCTCAGCTAAAAGAGAGTTTCTTAGTCTCTATTTCTTGACCTACGTAGCATCAAAATTATGACAGTTGGAACCTGATTCTGTTACGCTGACTCTGATACTCTGATACTTGGTAAAAATGTCCTCTAGGCCAGAGGATCTCTGAGCCGTGTTCCCAACCAACAATGCAGATTTGGTATTATCAGACTATACCTAGGATCAGACTATATCCTAGGATGCATTAAGAGGAGCGTGGCCAGCAGAGCCAGAGAGGTTCTTCTCCCCTCTCCTCTGCCCTGAGGAGGCCTCNCTGTGATTGTTATCAGTTTTTGACATTTGTGGGTATCCATGAGACATATCCATTCTTGCTCTTCAGGGGGGAAATGTTTTCTTTGACTTTCCTTTTTTCATGGATGTACCTGTAGAATCCCTTCTTGTTATTCTTTGCATCCTTTGCTAAGTTGAGCTCTAGCTGTGCTTTAGCCTTCCTGACTTCATCTCTACACCATCAGGAATAAATCATGTATTAGAGAAGCTCTGCAATGTCATTAGCTTGTATCTGCAGGCAAACTGTTCCCTAGGTTTGCAGAGCACAAAACTGAAGTTCTTCCTAAACAAAGGGCTAAAGAGGTAAAGAGTCAAGATACATTCTCTAAACTATCTGTCCAGTTACCATTCATCTAGCTCTGCACAAATTCAACTAACTTAATTTTGAGAAGAAATTGTGTATTTTTTTCTGAGAGAAATGGAAGTGCAGCTAGAAGTATCACAAGTTAGAACAACTTCTAGAGAGACCACTGACCAAGAAAAATACAATGGCTAAAAGATGTTTAGGAATTTTGTCACCACTTATATTAGACTACTGGTATAAACTCATATGTGAATATACCAGTGCTATAGAAAAATCTATGCATAATAAAAGTGAGTTACATTTAAAATACAACTCTTAATTTTCATCTTTCTTTCTTCTGACTGCATTAAGCCACACTTGTGAATTTATCAGTAGGGTTCTTTTCAAAAGAGGGGGAACCCCCATGATTCCCAACCATGTGCTGGCAGAGGAAAAAAAGCCTTTCACATTCCTTGAAATATCACAAAACAAAAGAGATTGAAAACAACACAATGAACTAATATTTAGGTAAACACAATTCCAACTATGTCATGTACTTTCTAGAATCAATGAGTTTCAGCCTCAGAATGCTAATGAAAACCATAACTAGTTCACTCTGCTTAAAACAATGCTGACTGGTAACAGGATTCCAACCTATTTTATGCACATTACTTATCCACTTAAAAAGCAAGGGTGGGAAGACAGCAAGGAAAGGAACAGAGAGGTCTAATCCTGTTCCCATCAAAGAAAATGGGAACTTTGCCATTAACTACAAGATGCTGGATTGTGCCTTTGGTTTGCTGGCAGAACTCGATGTGAATTTTGCCTGTTCTTTTGTGGCTCAAACACAGTCATTTGCTGCCCTCTAGAAGCAGACCGAGGCATTCATTTTGGGTTTCTCCAACACAGGCCTGTTCCTAGCTGGAAGTTTTTCCATGTGCATTACAACAATACAGAGCCATTTGGAAGGATTAGAGAGATGTGATCAGCTGCAAGGTGCTGAGAATCCTCAAGTGTTGTCTGAATTCACAGTCATTTGATATCTTGACCAATTATTCCGGTGGAAACATGGAATGGTGTCATGCATTGCTCCTGGGATAATCAAACAGAATTAACTTGCAAGAGTAGTATTATGAAGATTATTTCTTTACCCTGTTTCATAAAACTAAAAGGATCTTGAGTGCATTTTTTAAAGCACAATCCTGACCACATTGATACAGGCCATAGAAAGGGATGAGAGATTCATCAGGTTATACTGAAAAAAAAATCACAAACTAAGTCAGGAAGTTTCAATTATGTGTAATGTTTTAATAGTCCAATTTTTATTGCGTACAAAAGTAGTAGCAATCTCACTTACTAATATTTTTTTGTTCAATTTTATTTTGGTTTTATTCGTAGGGGAAAAAAAAGTCTACAAATTTCTGGGAGTGTGTCTGGTTTCCACCAACTCTCCAATGACCTAGGAAGTGCTAACCAAATTTCCTTTCATTTTTTAAACAAACACAAGCACCAAATCTTCTAATCTCAGCTCCAAGTAGAAGTCAAAGAATCTAGGTGTGCAAGCAGTGAGTAAGACTCGACTCTCCTCTACCATTCAATGATCATTGCATCATGCAATGAGATGATGAGTAGTACACAGAGGGTTTCTTGTTTTGTTTTGTTTTCTAATTTCACTACCATCACAAGTGGATTTTATGGGCAAAATATTCAAAAGTAGAAATATTGTTCTAAAACCATTCCACAAACTGCCAAATGCCATTTATTTAGATCTCACACCATGCTCATTACTCTATTATGGTCCCCAAAGCAATTAAGGACTTGAAGACCAAGTCATGAGCAGCTGAAAAGTTCTTCATTCTCCTTACATCAGACTAATACTATCAAAAAAACTTCCCACTTAATGATAGCTGCACTAAGGTACCAAAAATCTGACATACTCATATTTACCAGTCATTTAAAAAAACAACAACTTGTCTTTCTTCTTTTCATGGTACTTTGACAACCAATACAAGGAGGATCAGGTTGCAACTTCAAATCTGAAGTTAAGTACTCATGAGAATCAAACTAAGTGAGATAGGGGTGCCATGTATCATTTTAGAGACAGATAGAAGCCTCCAAATTAAGATTTGGTTTGGCAAAATCTATTTCTGATCTCTTATTTAAATGTCGAAGGTTAGGGAGAGAGAAGCTGTCGTCGTTTTTATCTCCTAGTAAAACTTATTTTATTAGTAATGCTGATCTTGCATAGATTCCAAAATGAGCCTGAAAAATGCAAAGCAAATATTCAAGAACTCATTTCNTCAAAATGAGCCTGAATATTTTTCCTTTGAGAAATGCAAAGCAAATATTCAAGAACTCATTTCAAATACAACTCTCCTCCCAACCAGATCTGTGCTTCTAATTGACCTGTCTAAAAGCAAAGCTTGTTTTAAACTGAGGTACAAGGCAAGGTTAGGACCAAGGGTCCAAGAAGAATTTACACATGTTTTCCATGAATAAAAAGTAGTTATTTGGTCTTCCAAAGAACAGGACAAAGATAGAGTTTAATCACTGACTGTTTGAGTAACTGCAGGGTCAGTAAATGTGTATACTACCACACTAAAATACAAGCAGAAGGTAGGTCATGCATATGTCAAGCCCTCAACATACCAATCAAGACAATTGTAAGGTTAAGTATTTTAAGTACCCTTAAAAGATGTCAAGCTAGGAACTTAGACAGTTTTCTCAGCTTGCTAGCTGTGGAGTTTTCAGCTAAATAAAGCATGGAGTGGATGCCACCAAGTGGTAGCTCTTATAACATAGCAGGATCTTTAGCATCAGCTCTACTTTAGGCTGCCACTTCAGCTGCAGAAAACACTCCTGGTACAGCAGTTTGTTGGAAACAGAGTACTACTAGTGTAAAATCAAAAAAGGAAAACAATTCAGTATGAATAGTATTTGCTTCCTTCAGCTAATGATGGAACTGTCACAAACTTAAATGAAACAAATATCTGTTGGAAAACAGCCCTGGGGAAAAAGCTCTAGGAGTGCTGGTGGCTAGGAGGATGCCCATGAGGCAGCAATGTGCCCTTGTGGCCAAGAGGCCAATGGCATCCTAGGATGCATTAAGAGGAGCATGGCCAGCAGAGCCAGAGAGGTTCTTCTCCCCTCTACTCTGCCCTGGGGAGGCCTCACCTGGAATCCTGTGTCCAGTTGTGGGCCCCTCAGCTCCAGAAGGATAGGGAGCTGCTGGAGAGAGTCCAGCACAGGGCCAGCAAGATCATGAAAGCAGTGGAGCATCTGCCCTAGGAGGATAGGCTTGGACACAGGAATGTGTCCAAGGCAGCTCTGCAATGTCTCCAGACAAGGAGACTCCACAGCCTCCTGGGCAGCCTGGGCCAGTGCTCTGGCACCTGCACTGCAAAGAAGTTCCTCCTCATGTTAATACTAAACCTCCTGTGGTTCCAACTTGCTCCCATTCCCTCTTGTCCTACCATTGGATGCCATTGAGCAGAGCCTGGCTCTCTCCTCCTGACACTCACCCTTAACATATTTCTAAGCATTCCTGAGGTCTCCTCTCAGTCTCCTCTTGTCCAGGCTGAAGAGACCCAGCTCTCTCAGCCTGTCCTCCTGGGGCAGATGCTCCACTCCTTTCATGATCTTGCTGGCCCTGTGCTGGACTCTCTCCAGCAGCTCCCTACCTGCATAAGTCTGGCATACTAGACAGAAGAAAATTCTGTCTGGTAGATGTTGCAGATGCCTGGTCCAAATACACAAGCTCCATCCTTTTCACCACTTTTCCAACCTCAATGACTTCAGCTGTAGAGCATCTAGTTGAAACTCCCTACCTACTGAATGGGGCAACACAGAACTCTCTACTGAACTCCAATTTGCTTTTCAGGCACCCAAGTGACTTGCCACCAGTAGTGTATTGTAATAAATACAAAATTGAAAAAGAGTAATTCTGACTTGCATGCTCTTGTTGACTCATTTCATTAATAAGTCTGGAAAATAACTATTTACTAATTAAAATTATGTACTATGTTAATAATACGAGTGTCTATTTAATTAATGTGTGTATTATCACAGTTATCTGAAAGGAAAAGGAAGATGAGATTGCTTCTGGCACTAGCCTGAGGGGAATAGCAAAACAGCCTGGCTTCACTGCCTACCTTCATCAATCAGATCCTTGGAAAGCCAAGAGGGCTGCTTCAGCAGAGGGAGGAATGAGGGATAGTGCTGCAGAATGAGTAGCAGGCCTACTTTCCAAAACTTCTTTTCCTCACCATCCATAAGCTAATTTCAAATAAATCTTTCTCTTCTTGCTAAAGATGCCCATAGAGAGGTACAATGGTCTCCTTCCCAGAGTCCCCTCTGCCCTGTCTTTCCAGCAACACAAGCAGATTGACAAAGGCTCTTCATCTTCAACAAGGTTCACACAAGACTTTAGTAAAGCACTTTGACAGCCTAATCCAGGAGTCCCATTTGTTGACACTAATGAATATGAACATTCAGAATCACCCAGACTGTGGATGCAGGAACAGCTGTTTTTCCAGTGCCCTCCCTGGTATGTGAATCAGCAGTCACTACGCATAACTGAGATCGTGGTCTGCATCACCACAAATGTGATTACCTTCCACAGAGTATCAAATATCAGAATAAAGTGTCAAAGCAGCACATCAACCGTCAGTATCTGAGCAGTAGTTCTTCATGATAAACTGGAAACAACGTGGATTTGCTAGACTGAGGAAACAAATCAAGGAGATAGGGTCCTACTACATACATGAGAGTCTAGGAGAAAGAAGTCTGAAAGTGTCTATGGTGTAAAAAAGTGGCAGTAAGACCAAGACAACACCTTACCTTCTGACAGATCACTGAAAATAAGACATGTAAAAAAAAACTTGTCTAGCAGCATGTTCCAGGCATATTTCCCATTTCACCTTTGAACTCAGTTTACATAAAGAAAAGCCTGGAACAGAAATACCCAAAGGTAAGCAAGGAAGCAAACCAAAGAACTCTTTTTAGTTTATAAAAAACATAACACCATGAAAGCATTAGTGCCTGTACTGAAGATCAGAGTCCACTAGCCCAGTATCCTACCTCTAACACTTGGCAAAGCTCTTTTAAAGAGGTAAGAAGCAAACCAAACAGGTAAATGCATAAATCATGAAGAGACTTCTACACTCTAACCAAGAGTGACAAAGTGGATGATAGAAGGTTATAGCAGCCTATGGGTATTAGCCTGAGGAAACAATGTTTTACTGGTTTTCTAATTACATTGCCAATTTTCTCTCTAACAAACTCATTTTTAATTAAGATATCCAGAACTTGGTATTAGAGACTTGTGTATCAGGGAAAGATAACTCCCAGAAGACTCTAAAAAAAATGGTCTAAAAAGAAGTTAGGTATAGGCAGCTAATCATTTCCATACAGAGAATGACAAACTGTTGTGCACAGGTGAACCTCTGGACTTGTATAGATCAGTTTGTAAACACTCTACCATAGAAATTAACATCAGTTAACTTAAATGAACATGATTGAGTATTCTGTTAGTATTTTACACATATATCTAGGGCAAATTCAATGACAAGATGTGAAATTACAACACAGATAAATGGCTCTACCTCACCTAAAGTGTTTCCTAAATACTACAGAAGAAATTCTATCCCAAGTCATGTTCTTGAGGTTTCCACAGAGTGATGCATGCCCTGTTTTTTCTACCCAGTAATGACAGGCAATTCTTCACTGCTGCTGAGGACTGCTGCAGTTTTGTGCTGTTGTTCAGTACAAATATACAGAGAATTCACTCAAGTTCATTTAAGTCAGGAGGACTCTGTTGCTTGTGTTCTGGAGGAATATTGGAAAACACTGTCAATTGGATCTTTCACAGCTTTCTCATCTTCAGAATTTGTCATTTAGAAGATGTCATCATCTTTAGTATGTTATTCTGGAAACTTACTTAGAGGTAATGAGCAGGAAATTTGGCATTGCTTTCAACATCATTCCCCATAATTATTTCTAAATCATAGTACAAAAATATTTTTCCACTCCAGGATTTATGCAGCTTGTGCTCTTCTGCACTCTGTGATGACTCAAAATTTCAACAGGCCCTCATGACATTATTTCAACTTTCTCTCTGCAGCTGGGGCTGGTGGGCCATACATTCCAGGACAATCTGCATCATCATATTAAGAACTGTTAAGTTAAATCATGCACAAAATCAGCATATACAAATCAAGGGGGTTTTAGTGTCTATGCCAAGTCCTGTACTTCAGGACTGAAGTAGATTTAGTTTGCAATAGCTGGAGATGAGCTGTCATTCCTCTTTTGTGTCTTATTCTAGTGACAACTACTTCTTTGATTCTAATCACAAGTAACTTCTCCTTATTTTCAAAGTCTTTTACTCTCTCATTAAGTGTCAGTCTCTGTTTCTCATTGGCCTGTGATTTGAAGCAAATAACTTTGTACTTCTTACAATGTTTATATAGCTCCTCATACAAGACCACTCTGCAGTTTATTAAGAATTTCTGGGTATTCTTGCTCTTACTTTGCTTGAGCCTTCCTGGGTGACCAAGCCTAAACATGCTTTAAGTAGCAGAACAGATATTTTCAGCTTTCAGAACTAGGTTGCAACCTGTGAGGTAGATAAGGGTCCTGCTGCTGTACAGCATCTCACAAAGAGACAAAACCACTGCAAGAGACCAGGAGAACATCCAAAGAACATCAAGGGCAATGATTTGTAATTAAGCACTTAGGATGCCATGTGAGCACAAAAACAATGAAAAAACAGAATAAGCCTTGCCCCAGTGTGTCAGTTGTTTGTATATAGGATAAAGTGCTTAGACTTAATTGGAGCTCAGTATCAAGAATCAAAACTAAAATGGAATCAGAAGTGTGCAAGGAAAACAATATGCAGACTGTACGAATTAGAGAACTGAAGAGGAATGTGGGGCATTTTGGAGGAGGAAATATTTTTGCCCCCAAAAATCCATCCAAACATGGATCATATGCAGCCCAGTAACAAGCAGTGTGACATGGTAAAGAGGTGGGTGATACAGCTGTAATTCAGTGGTAGTTGTGTGTAATTAATAAGACTTATGAGTAATAAACTCGGATCTGATGTGAGGAATGTGAGGATGATGTGGAATTAGAGAATTGCACATTAATAATAGTACTGTCATTAATAATAGGTCATTTAACTGATTTATTAGATTATTAACAGGGGGTAGATTTAACAATAAACATTATAGCCTCTGTTAAGGTTTAAGACTGAGCTGGCCACTAAATGAGTGACAGACACTCTCTATTAACCCCTCTCCTTTTCCAAGTTGAAGAGAAAGAGAGTAAGGGAAAGAGACTTACGGGTTGGAAAAGAAAACTAAAACTACTTTAATGGAAATAATAACAATAAAATTAAATACATACAATATCAAACCCACCCACCCCCAGATGGCAACAGCATCAACATCACCACTGATGCTGTAGCAGACATTCCCAGGCTTGGCTCAGGGCAGACAGGAACTGGATTCAGGAACTCATAGATCAATGGGCAGAGTCCTCCTTGGACACTGGCCCTTGAA
Source organism: Bucco capensis (assembly GCA_013396975.1). Classification (NCBI taxonomy): domain Eukaryota; kingdom Metazoa; phylum Chordata; class Aves; order Piciformes; family Bucconidae; genus Bucco; species Bucco capensis. Next base: position 653,784 of record VWZO01013622.1, read on the forward strand.
TAAGAGAGCTTGATCCTCATGATCCCTCAGTTTGATACCAAATATGACATGTATGGAATGGAATACCTAGTTGGTCAGTTTAGGGTCACCTGAACTGCCTGCTCCTCCCCACAAGTGCACCTCCTCCTCTTCACCCCTAAGGTATCACCTAAGATCTAACAGTGACCTTGGTCTGCACACCAAGCCTTGGGACTAGCTCTAAACATCAGGCATTATCACTACTAGAAGCAGACACTGTGAAAACATGCTGTTAAGTTCAAAAAGTGCAGTTACTTAGAAGAGACTGAGGTGAAAAGCAAATCACTGAACAGAATTAGTTCTGTTCTATCACAAACCAGGGCAGCCTCTCATCTCAAGCCTGCAGCTGAAAGCAGATAAGACCTTCAGCTAATGGCTGAGTTGTCACCCCTGCATCATCTGAAGGACATCTTGGGATTAGATGTCTGACAAGCCCTTAAGGGCTGAAAACCTTTGGGGTGTTTTACCACTAATTTCACAAGTTTTCCATAAGGAAAAATGGCACCATTTTGGTTTTGCTTTGTTGGTGCAAACCATGAAGCAGATATAAATAGATCCTCATTATTTGAAGAGCAGTTTGCTATAGGTGAATTAAAGCTTATAGAATCCTAGAATGGTTTGGGATGGAAGGGACCTCTGGAGCTCATCTAGTCCAACCCCCCTGCAGTGGCCAGGGACATCCCCAACTACATCAGCTTGCCCAGAGCCCTGGCAAGCCTCACCTGGAATGCCTCCAGGCATGGGAACTCAACCACCTCCCTGGGCAACCTGGGCCAGTGTTCCACCACCCTCGTGGGGAGGAACTTCTTTCTAATATCCAGTTTAAATCTACTGTTGTCCAATTTAAAACCATTGCCCCTTGTCCTTTCACTGCAGGCCTTTGCAAACAGGTCCTCTCCAGTTTCAGTTTAAGTAATCTAAATAACCTACTTCTAACAGTAAAAGAAATTATGAGAAGCCAAAAAGCAAATCTTAACCAAATAAGTTTCTGTGCACATGCTCAAGCAAGCCTGTAAAAGTTTCTCATGGATGCTAGCCTTTGACTTTCCCAGTTTATTGATCATGCTCCCTTGTGTTGGTTGGGTTAGAGTTTGGTCTCAAGATGATCTTATTGGGCAGCAGATATCCTTCAGGTGTAAGCTGAATGCTTTTGGGCTACAGCTACTTCTTAGTATGCTAAGTGCACCTTCTGGTATACTTATCTTGTTATGACTTACCTCATCTGTGTTCAGATTTGAGCCCCTCATTACAAGAAAGACATAGAGGCACTGGAGCATATTCAGAGAAGAGCAACAAGGCTGATGAGGGATTGAGAGAATAAGTCTTATGAGAAGTGGCTGAGGGAACTGGGGTTGTTTAGTCCGAGGAAGAAAAGGCTCAAAGGAAGCCTTATCACTCTCCACAACTCCCTGAAATCAGGTTTTACCCAGATGGGGGTAGGTCTCCTCTCCTGGGTTAACAGGAAGAGGACAAAAGGCAATGGCCTTAAGTTGCACCAAGAGAGGTTTAGATTGCAGGTTAGGAAAAATTTCTTCACTGAAAGAGTAGTTAGACATTGGCATAGGCTGCCCAGGGCAGTGGTGGAGTCACCATCCCTGGAGATGTTAAAAAAAGGTATAGCTGCAGTACTTAGGGACATGGTTTAGTGGCATGGTGGTGATAGGTAGATAGTTGGACTTGGTGACCTTAGAGATCTCTTCCAACCTTAATGATTCTGTGATTCTCTGTGATCTTTGGCTGACAGTTCGATTAAAGCTATTGGGGTCAGTAGCTTGTGAGGAGGGTGACAGAAGGTTATGTACATGCCCAAGGCCAGTTTAAAGGGGGCTTTATTATGCTGCTTTACTGCTAAATCCTCCTTCTAGGGGTGATTTCACACCTCTTTTCATCAAGTTTACAAAATGTAGCCCATCTCTTCCAATCTGATGGCTGTATCTTGACCTGGTTTTGAAGCTGTAGTGCACAGATGCACCTCATCACAAACAAGAGATGTTATTCTGGAAATAACTAACAGTTATTAGTTAGAACTAATAGCCTGGTTATTTTGGCGCTAAAACGACTAACGGCGACAGTCCTCAGACGGCCGGGCAGAGGCGGGGCCCAGGGAGGGCAGGGGCGGGTGGTGACTATGGCAACCGAGAGCACGCGGAGCACCGCCCCCCTTCCCACCAGGCCGCCGCCATGATGCTGCTGGGCCGCGGGCTGGAAGCCAGGTAACGGGGCTGTGAGGGGCCGAGGAGGTTTCCAGGTGCCTGTCGCGGGTCTCTGCCCGCCTCGCGGAGGACTTCTTCTGGGCGCTCGCGTGATTGGGCCTGGCTGCGCCGTCTGGGCTTGCCGGGCGGGGGAGGAGGCCCTGGTTCAGTCAGAGTAACCAGGGAGTGGCGTGAGGGTCTGGGGGCGATGCGGGCCCAGTCCCCCTTAGAGCAGCGAACTTCCCTAGTTCGGCAGCGGGGGAAGGGGGAGATCTGCCGCTGTTTGCCTTAGGTAAAGGCCACTAAACTTTCCTGGGCGTAGCGTGCTATGCAGAGATGAAGTAAAGACTTGCCGATTTAATCAGGCCTCTCGCTGGTGATTTTGTGACTGCCTCTAAGCCCTCACAACTCATTGGGAGGGGGAAAAAAAACCAAACCACAAAACAACTTTCCATACCCCTGGCTAAAGAAGTGTAGTGTTTCATGGCCCAGAATTAAATATGATTTGCGTGGGAGTACTATGAGATCAGAATTGTAAAGTGGGTGAGGAAACGTGCTTAAGGAGAGGAACGTTTTCTGACCTGAAGACTTAGCAGTAAAATAGGAAAGAATCACCTTTTACTGAAGATTTTGTCATATAGTATTCATTTTGAAAAACAACTTTAGTAATGCTTAATAAGACCCTTTGACACTTAGCGGGTGAAACCTTTCCTATTCAATTGGTTTTATTCTCAAGCATGTCCTGGAGGACTGAACAATTTAACTGGAATTTTTTTTTCCTTTGAACAAAATCCCCTTTGAACCACCTTCTAGGCTGTTTTACAAGAACATAGCTCAGGGTTTTGCCATAGCACAACTTTGGCCTGAAATACTTTTCCTGAAGCATTCCTGAAGAAAGGTGTTCTTCCTTTCAGCTGTCTGCATTGTTCTTTAGTCTTGAAATATTACATTTCTTCCAATTTTTCTGATTTTCGTGTGTGGTGATATTAAGTCAATTTTAGACCAGCATTTGGAGTTGGAATAGCTTAAGGATACAAAGGAAGTTTTCGTTTACCCTCATGTTTTGGTTACCCTCACCAAGACAGTGGTACAAGTGAATTCTCCTGCTTTACATGAATCACCTCATATAGATCATGGAGACTTATAGGGACCCAGTGTCTGACAGTTACTTTAGCTAAATTGTCCTGTAGTTGATTCAGTCAGATCCACAACCACTGGCATGAGTTGACTGACACTGATTTGGTTTAATAGTGTCACTGAAGCATAACTAAAGCAACACCATCAAATGAACAGGAAGATAAAATATTAAATGAAATATATGAAGTAAATATTCAGCCTTACTTATCTAGATCATGAATAATGAATCATGCAGGTATTTGGTTCAAGTGAAAAAATTAATTGAATTTAAAATAAAATAATTTGTTGGTATGATGAATACCCTTTCTGTGTTCTTCAAGTTATCACTTCTGTATTTATGTCCATTCACTTACTTTTTCTAATTCTTGGAGTTACTTATTCTCTTTGGTGCTGACCAGGAGCAGTTTTGGTACCTGTTGACAGTTTAAGGAACATTTAATACCTTTCCAGATGTGCCCTCTATTGCTTTATTTCTCCAACGTTAACATGTCTGTTTAGATTGCAGACCCTTGCAGGACACTGTATGCCCCAGCTTCATTAACAACCTGTAGGTGTTACCACTGTTAGTAATTAATGCCAAGAGTAATAGTGACTAAACTTCCAAGCTGTTTTTTATGATTTGGGGGTTTTAAGTTTGTTTGTTGCTAATTCATAAATAAGCAGATATTACATCAGATTGTTGTAACATTATCTTTTGAAGAACAGATTTCTATTTTGCACTGGAATTAGATTTACAAATCAAGTCTAATGAAATGATAAGAGTTTTTCTTCTGTATGTGTTGTAAACATTTGTCCCCTTCTTGTTTTTCTTTGGTATCCAGAGACAATCAGACAAGACAAATCCAAGATGCTGTTTCAAATGTGGAAAAACATTTTGGTGAATTGTGCCAAATATTTGCTGGATATGTCCGTAAAACTGCCAGACTACGAGACAAAGCAGATCTTCTAGTGAATGAAATCTATGCATATGCAGCCACAGAGACACCAAACTTAAAAGTTGGACTGAAAAACTTTGCAGATGATTTTTCCAGACTCCAGGATTATCGCCAGGCAGAGGTACAAAATTAAAGCTGTATGTGTTGTGTTTGACATCTGAACTTCTCAGTTCCTTAGCTTTGATTAAAAAAGATACATTTTGCAATCACTAGAGAAGCATTAGAGAAAACACTTGTAAGTGTATTAGTAGCAGAGCTGGACAGGCTGCCAAAGCATTTATCATTTACTCTACTGTTAACTTCAGTGAAAAGTGCCTGTGAAAGTCAGTGAAAGCATCTGTATGAGCTCTCACAGGACTGGAAACAGAGCAAGTCTAATTGGTTTTAGTCTTTGGGACTTTGGGTTATAATTTATAGTTAATAAAGTGTTCTTTTAGGTTTTTTTGTAGCTTGACTTGTCCAGCAGCAGCTGAAGTAAAATCAGTTGTTTTCCTTTGGCTGAGTCTGTTACCAGAAGCAGTATGAAGGAGAATACTGGGCACTGACAGCCCATCTGAGGTGCTGTGGAGCACCACTGTGGATCTCCTAAGTCTGTAGTTCAAGACCAGAAGTCCAAACTTGATCTGGACCACACGTGACAGTATAGTCAGATTTCTGCTTAGTAAGTGAGAGTGTAAAGAAAAGTGTTTGTGCCACTTACACATCTTTGTGCAGGGCCAGTCAAGCTGTAACTTATGATCCAGAATTTCAAATGCTGAGATTTAAGAAATAAATCAATTAATTCACATAGATTAAACTAGGTGTGTTTTTAAAAACTGGCATTTGGCTTACATGCTCCTACCATGCCTGTCTCCAGACTGCCACAGCCCTCTGAAGGACAGAATGCAAAGCAGCAAAGGAAAAGAGAAGCTTTTAGCCTTTAAATCAATTTCTCATGAAAACCAAACAGATACTTGCAGCTTTATTTCTTTTGGGAAACTTTTCATATCTATTGACAAGAGAAAATTAACTTATAAGGGTTACCAATTTCTGCTCTTCAGCTGCAGTGCTAGATCAATAAATGCTGAGGTGTGAGTAACTTCCACAACATGTGGAAGGGTAAGTAAGCAAGATGAGCAGGTTATTTGGTATGTCCATATCATGTGCTTCATTTAGAGCCTTACTCTGCCCTACTCCATTCTAGTCTGTTAGTTTAAGCGAAATTGTTTTGATGGTGCACTGGTAGAGTGTAGTAAAGGAGAAATGACTGCTCAGTTGGCATAGATTTTGGCTGACTGGTGACTGCCAGTTTGGAGGGGAGTGTAATGTCTGTCCCTTCCTAGCAGAGGTATGTACAGTTGTCCTAATTTGTAAGTAACAATGATGGGTCAGATGACTCCCTGCTCCCAAGTCAGCAGCAGCATATGCTGGGGCCGCTTGGGCACTATTGTCAATTTTGACAAGCAGGCAGGTCTTATCCTATTGTCTGTCTGACCATATGTGGCTGTTTTTCTAACTAGGAGAACTGAAACAAATTCAGATGCACTCATCTGTGAGAGCATTCATGCATTTTGTCACAACCTGTTGTTGGTATTCCTAATTATTTTCAGTAGCTACAATGCTGTTTATGTTGTTTTTGAAGTGTTGCATTTTATACAGTATGTGTGACAGCAAAGATGGCTTAGTCCATAATGTGTCAGCAAATGTAGAGCAAATACACTGATCTTTAACTTTAGAAAACTACAGATCTTTAAGATGCAGTGTTTGATGTATTTAGGACTCAGTATCTCCCATCTTTTATTTATCCTGATGCTTTGCCAATAAAGAAAAAGGAATTCCCGTAGAAATCAGCTTGAGCGCCTCAAAATCCAAATGATTTACTGGTTAATTTAATTGACTCTGGCTTTTGCAATACTTTTAAACCTCCATCCCACTATATTTTCAGCATATATGGACTAAATTCCTAGTAAGATATGTCACTAGTAAATGAATAGTTTCCCATTTCTGCATACAATAGATGTGAATGATTTTAGTGACCTTGTGATTCCTTTTGTAGGTTGATAGACTTGAAGCCAAAGTTGTTGAACCTCTGAAAAGTTATGGGACCATAGTGAAGCTGAAAAGGGTAGGTTAAACATCTGTTTTCTCACAAGGTATGTTGTGATGTTCTGGCCACTCAGCTGAAAACTTACACTTCACAGGGCAGAACAGTTCTGATCTTTCATATTGCAGTAATCCATCTAAATTACGTAGTAATACATCTGAATTAAATATATATAAATATTGGAGGAAGAAGCTTTGATGTGAAGACAAGAATATTCAGACTTTTGGAGCACAAGCAAATGCTTAAAAAAAGGCATTGTGGATAGCATTAAACTCCCTGGGTAGTGAAAATTCAGGATGTTTTTCTTTATAAATGTCATTCTTTTTATTGTTGTTATTCAGAGTTCCAAGAGGTGATTTACTTGTAATGGTTTTGGCTCTTAGTCATCTATGTCCAGGATCTGCAGGGGCTACAAGAGGACTGGGGAAGGACTGTTTAGGATGTCAGGCAGTGACAGGACTAGGGGGAATGGATACAAGCTTGAGGAGGGGAGATTTAGGTTGGCTGTTAGGCAGAAGTTGTTCCCCAGGAGGGTGCTGAGCCACTGTGCCAGGTTGCCCAGAGAGGTGGTGGCAGCCCCAGCCCTGGCAGTGTTGCAGGCCAGGCTGGCTGGGGCTGGGAGCAAGCTGCTCTAGTGCCAGGTGTCCCTGCCCATGGCAGGGAGGTTGGAACTGGATGAGCTTTAAGGTCCCTTCCAACCCTGACAATTCTATGGTTCTACATCATGCCATTGACAGCTTTTCTAAGTTAGAATTGTGTTCTACATTGAAATTCATCATGTAGAAGATGCTTTTTGAAACTGATAAATAGGTAGCAGCCTGAATATCTCTCTGTCCTGCAAAGTCATCAGGATGATCTGAAGATACACAAAAAACTGAGGTCTCTCCATTCACTATATATTCTGCAAGCAGTATATGTAAGGCCTTGAAATATTCCCACAAAATACCTGGAAATTTCTTTCTATCAGGAGGTATAAGCTTGAGCAAGTGAATTTTAATGAGCAGATACCAGTTTATAGAATGAAAGTAGTTCTTTGGAATAGAGGGCACCTTCATCCTGCCAACTCAAATCTGTAACTTATGTATATATCTCTATAATAATCTATATGAATCAAAAGGTTAAGTGACCATTATGTGATATTGTTTTACATGCAAAGATGTTGCAGTGTGTTCCTCATGCTTAAACTAGCATTTTGCCTTTGTTTTTGTTCTTGTATCTTTTCAATACGATGAAGAACCAAGTGCAGCATTTGGAATTTACTGCACAGTTATGTCACTTGGTTGGTAGAGAAACAATTATGAAGGAACTGCATCCTGCAGTGAATGGCATTTCCTGTTGTCTTTGCATTTCAGAATGCCAGAGAGCATTATATAATGTTTATCTTAGCCACAGTGAGGAGTACAAGAGCATTCTTAAACTGTAAAGGGGATTGTCTGTTTTATCAGCATACCTTTGACCTAAAAGGGGACTTCACTAAAGATGTAGACTAGTTGTAGGACTGCTACCTGTAACCACATTAGCTGGTTAAGTCAAACCAGGCAGAATATGTCCTTAGATCACTTTTTATAGAGGGGCTGTTCTCACTGCTATTTGTTGGATCTGTTCCATGGTGTGCACAAACTATTTTTGTGCTGTATCTAAAAAGAACTCTTGCTATTTCTGTGGGGGAGACATCAATGTACTGTGATAGTAAATGCTTTAAGGAGGCCCAGGTCAATCACTATAGTGTTGTCCTTTATGTGCTAATGCAGTGGAATTGTTTCATTCACATGTCCTGGTTTACTAGGCTGAGTGGCTCTCTGGGGCAGGATTTGGCAGCTTCAGTGGAAACTAGTAAAATATTACTGTCCTGTAATGCAGCTTAAATGTAGGATTTTATGATTTCTTTGTTTCATTCTTCTATATATCAATCTTCACTTTTCTGCTTTTTGGCAACTCTGTTCCTAGTTCCTTTCCTTCATATAAAGCAGGACATGATAAAATCAAGGTGATCCCCCTGCAGAAGAAAGGATTGGTTTGCTTTAATAACTTCAGTGACTGAAGCAGGTAACAGTACAGTGATGAGGATCTGCCAGCTCGTTGGTGGATGGACTGTAGCTGTACTTCTGTGTGGTTTGAAATGTCTGACCAGAGTTCTTAGCTATGACTTGAATTCACAGTTAAAAGCCAGAGGGACTGTGAATCAGTTTCTATTATCTGTACCTGTCCTTCATCTCACTGCCTATTCCACTCCATTTCTCCTAGGATATTTTCAAAAAATATATCAGATCTTGATCTGAAGACACTGAGGGGATGAATGTAGGACCTTTGTTGTAGTTAGGGGTTAGTTGATGTTTGTGGTGTTTTGTTTTAAATAAAAGACTTCACCTAATCTTTGATTCTTGTTATATGTTCCACTGAAATTAAAGAGCTCTGTGATGCTCTTTTTCTGGATGAAGGTACTTAGATGCTGGTAAACCCCCATTTTTTTTAGCTAATAGTGGAGACCTTAATTCTTTCACCGTGTTTTCCCAGCTTTTGAATATATTGGGGTTATCTCTGCACCCTTTTCAGGTTTTTCAACATCCTAGACAAAATATGTGTGTAACTGTGCCCTCTCTTTGTACATTTAAAACTTGTCTATAGCTCCACCACTGGGAGCTACACTACTACCAAATCTTTGTCAGAGAAGTTTGTTTGATGGCTGTTGCTGCTCCAGAGCACAGAGGCAGAGAAGGGAACAGTACAGATCCTATAGGTATTTCAAATGTCACTATGTGCTAGAAGAAAATACTGATTTTCTTAATGCTCTCATGGTTTCCTTAGCATTCTGAAGTATATTTTGGCTGAAATTCAAAAAACCCTTTCAGCCATGTTAAAATGTTTTAAACAGGCCTAGAAAGTCAGTGCTGTTAACAGGGCCCAGTCATAAACTATCCCTAAATAAGCAGCAGTGACCATTAAATACAAAACTGCTTCCTTCTGTGCTTTCCTCTTCTCTTTCTCTACCTTTACCTTAAAATTTAGAATGTAAAACAATTAAATTCTATTTTCTATTACTGCTTTTCTTGCAGCCACTTTGTTTTCATAAAGGAGAAAGTCCTTTCCAGCAGTCTTTCAGATGGTTTTAAATGTGGTGTAAATTCTGTTTTGACAGAACAGCAGCAAAATTAGTTTTAATGGGCTAAAGATGCAGTTTTTATTAGCAGAAACCAGCTGTCTTCTGTTTTATCTCAGCTACTATACTTTCATGGAAATCTGTACATTTTCCTTTCTCCCTCCCCTCCCCATTTTAAATTGCAGTGTGTGCTACAAAGAGTTGTGCAAGCTGCTGAACTCTCTTGGTCCCCATTGACTTCTCTTTCAGGGCATCACTTAACAGGCTATCAGTCAAATCTGCTATTGTTTAAAGCAGATATTTTGTTCAAGTCCTCTAGACAATGCATGTATGAAGAAAAGTGCATTTTGTATTGTCTTAGCTCAATTTCAGACATGTCTGAAACATTTCCAGGATGATCTTAAAGCAACTTTAACAGCGAGGAATCGAGAAGCCAAACAGTTATCTCAGCTGGAAAAGACGCGTCAGAGGAATCCATCCGATCGACACATTATTGTATCCTGGCCTTCTAGCAGCTCCAAGGAAAGCTTCAGTGCTTATAAAGTAGGGAGTGTTCTTAAGAGGGGCATGAGTTTCCTGCATCTATAAGATGAAGTGTGAAAGGAAAAGTTGTTTTTCTGTTAGTCTAGCACTCAACAAGACTACTCTTCCTTTCAGAAGACAGGTGAGCCAGTATACTGTTCACAGAGGAAAAATTAAGCCTTCACAGAATTTCCATTAAAATCTCATGGAAGTTTCAGATTCTGAAGCAGGCAGAATCTAGGAAATGCCAAAATGAAGCTGATCAAGGCAGTCCTGCAGTCTCCTCATACCTATTTATTATGACAGTTCCAAATATGGTCTCTTCAGCCTGGACAAGAGGAGACTGAGAGGAGACCTCAGGAATGTTTATAAATATGTTAAGGGTGAGCGTCAGGAGGAGAGAGCCAGGCTCTGCTCAATGGCATCCAATGTTAGGACAAGAGGGAATGGGAGCAAGCTGGACCACAGGAGGTTTAGTATTAACACGAGGAGGAACTTCTTTCCAGTGCAGGTGCCAGAGCACTGGCCCAGGCTGCCCAGGAGGCTGTGGAGTCTCCTTGTCTGGAGACATTGCAGAGCTGCCTGGACACATTCCTGTGTGACCTGGTCTAGGTGATCGTGCTCTGGCAGGGGGGTTGGATTGGGTCCTTTCTAGGTCCCTTCCAACCCCTGCCATATGTGATACTGTGATACTGTAATATCCTTCTATGCCTTAGCTGCTTCTACCACCTGTGTTTTCTGTACTGAAGTCTTTGCCTGAAGAGGTATTAAATCCCAGTGCAGTCTGGTTTTGCATATGGCCAAAGGCACCAAACACTCTGTGATTTGCATTTTGCAGTGGTCAACCCAAAATGCATCAGAAGTCTTGGGAGCAGGAATATGTTAATTTCCTTGGAGGATGTATGCAGGTCAGGGTCAGCTTGTAGGCCTGAGACAGGCTTCACCATATTTATTAGCATAGCTGTAAGACTTCAGCAGTGGTTCTTTTATTCTTGAGCGGCTGTGATGTTTCAGCAGTTAGCCACAGGTAACAATCTATACTCCCTCCCAGATTTAAAGTCTATCTTATAAAACATGGGGGTAGTAGAACTTTGAAAAGGAAACCTTAGCAGATTTTTTTAAAAATAAAAACATTAAAATGCATTTTTTAATAAAAATGCATTCTTTTAATTTATTTTTTTCTGGTCTACCTCGGTTGGGTGGTTTTGGTTGTTGAGGGTTTTTTGGGTTTGTTTGTTTGGGGTTTTTTTTTGTTGTTGCTTTTAAATAAATAACCAAACCCTCAGCCCAAGATAAAGAGCTGTCTTGAAATATTTTGGCCCAGATACTTGAATTCTAGCAAAGCTATAACAAACTTTAAGTAATGTCTTAGAGCAGGAAGCTTCAGACAGCAGAATAGCATCATTCTGAAATACCTGAGGTAAAATGTCCACAATATATTAAAAGTAGAAGTGAAAACATATTGCTCTGAATATTGATTGTTACTTTGCCATTTTTTCCTTAACTAATATTTCCAGTCACAGGTAAGTGTTTCAGAAGAGAAAATACCAAACTGCTGTTGTGCAAGCTATGCCTGTTCTACAAGTTTGGACATTTCAGTCTACAGCAAACAAAATTCCTTTCCAAAGCATCTGTGCACAAAACCTAGCCAGTGTGTTTAACATGGATCAAGAAGATGGGTTTGATTCTCACAGAAATAACACACTCTGTATGTGTAAGAGCTGCTTGTGCAGAACTGCTGCCTCCATTTACAGAGGGATTGCAATAATTGAGTATACACACAATGTCTTTTCTTACTCTTCTCGAGCAAAATCAAGAGAGATGAACATGTGCCCTTATTGTATCATTGCCAATTTTGTTTGCCTATTAATGGCAGAATTGTTTCAAATTGATGATCTGGAATATAAGGCTACCAGATCATAGTCAAAGAAAAAGAAGTGACAGAGTGTGCCATATACATACTACACTAAAAACTAGATGATGGGAACTAGGCTTCTGGTGTTTATTTCACTAAAAAAGAAAAAGGTTCCTCTGTCATAGAAATGGGAAGAATCCTGTGTCTTGATTGTAGGATACAATTACTTGATCCATAGACTTTTTCCAAATCCCAGGACATAATAGATTCCTCATGATAGTCACTGACAGAGCCTGTAAGTAAATACTGTCCTGAGTAGTCTATGATGTGTGACCAGTAATGGATGGAAAATAAAGTAAATTTAGACCAGAAGTTTGCACTTCAAGTGCAAGTTCTTGTATCTTTACATAATTTTTGGTAACAGTATAGAGTTCTCAGACTTTACTTAATCAGAACAGCTCCAATATCTTTATTGAAATGGTAGTGTGCATTTTTATACAGTTTTTAATTGTAGCTAATTAAAATACAACTCTCAAATGTTTCTTGTAAGTAGAAGCATTATATTTGTCTAAAATATATAAATAAGAAAGGCTGTGGGTTTATGCATTAGGGATTGGTTGGTGTTCCCCCTTCCCAGTGCCCTGTTGAAGATCTTTTTATATTAAATATTTTAATAAAAAAAACCACAAAATATCTGAAATGCTTTTGAATCTAAAAATGAATCTAAAAATGACATTAATTCTTGGCTGCTGATTGAGATACTTACTGGAGAAGTGCCTTAGTTTCAGCTGCTGCTCTGTTCTCTATTTAAATAATTGGGCCCCTCACTCCAAGAGGGACATGGAGNTAAAAACTTAGCAAGATGAGGTTCAAAACACATGGCATTGGGAAAGATTCATTCTAGACCCAGCAGGTTGATTTGCTCTTGAAAATAAAGGGTGATCTTTTCTGCTCATCCTCCACTCTGGCCTGTGCACTCCTAATATCTTCTCTACCCCAGCCTAAAACAAGGCTTAACTTGATGAAGCTGCAGCTAGGCATTTGGCATGTTTCAGATCAAAGGCACAACAGTGTAGAAGTCATCTTTGTTTATTAAGCTAAGAGCAAATTTAAAAGTACAGTAACACAGATCTGTTTGAAAAATCAGCCTTCAACGTTTTGATGGCAATTAGAGCAAACCTTTTTGTATCAAATACAGGACTAATTTCACCTTTGTGTTACTTGCCTAGGCTGAAAGTGAACTGCAGAGAGCTTCACTGGATGCAACTCGAACAAGTCGGCAATTAGAGGAAACCATTGATAATTTTGAGAAGCAGAAAATAAAGGACATTAAAGTATGTGTGCTCACATTTCAGTGTATGACATCACATTTCATCTTGCAGAATAGAAGTACTATAGTCACTCTTTGGCAAGATTAGCAACATTCAGTATTAAGCCTACATAAATACAGATCTTGTGGTATGCATGAATATTTCATAATCCAAGTATCATGAATTTTGCAGTTTAAAAAATCAGTTAATTCTTCTTCCAGTTGATTGAATTCAGAATTTTCCTGTATTCAGTTGTTTAGCATCTGCACCTCCTAACAATTGCTGTATTCTACTTCACTGATAGCTGCATTTGTTAGTGGAATGATCTCTGTGGATTAATATCAGCAAAATGAACAGAAATAGAGATAAGTAAATAATACAATTATCCATGCTGTAATTTGTGTAGGTTACTGCCGTTAAATTTTTACTGAGGCAGAAAGCACAAAATGCTCAGTGACTGTAATTAATCAAAGCTTCTGTTTCTCTCTTAATGTCAACCATTAAGTGGCTTAAGTCCCAAAGACTATAGTAACTGAAAAACACTTGCATTATGGGATCTCAGTGATAGAATTGCTGAAATGAGATACTTCTTAATGGGGGGAAAAGAGAGAGACTAAATAGGAAAGAATTAAAGACAGTTGAAAAAAAAAACCAGTACTTGGTGTTAGAGCAGTAAGACAAAGATTGTGTGAGTTCTGAAGATGTCATCAAGTGGATTTTTTCAATACATACAAAATATTCTATGATATAAAATACATAATTTATACCCAACCTGTTAAAAAAAGACTGTCAGCACTAAAGCAAAAATCCACTGACTACACCCAAAAAAACACTGACTACACCTTGCAAATACATAGCAGGGAGTATCAGGTGAGTTTTCAGCATGACATTTTATTTATTCCTAATGAGTCTGCTCTTTGCTTTTCAGTCATTAACTTAGAATTTAGTATGAAATGACAACTGCATAAGTGACAGTCCAGCCAGCATTTATGTTTAAATCCTAAAATTCAGGTCTGACTACTAAAAAGTACTAAGTATCATGCAGCTGTTTGCATAATATGAATACCAGGGACAGAATTCAGTGGTTTCTTGTATTTGAGGTGAAATGTTCTTTACTGAATTAAGAAAATCTTTGTTTTCATTTGCTTTTAGAACATATTTTCTGAATTTATAACTATCGAAATGTTATTCCATGGGAAAGCTTTAGAGATATTTACTGCTGCCTACCAAAATATCCAAAATATTGATGAAAATGAAGATTTAGAGGTAAGAGTGATTAAGATTTACTTTTCAGTTTACTTAGTACATAAAATGTTTCACATTTTGGTGCTATACATATCCCAGGCAGAAAATGCAACATATGTTTCAGGTTCCCCAAATTTAGGTATACAGAGCCCTTATTTGCACTTCTCCAGCAAGAGCATGCAGGTTTATAAACTCAGATTTTAAAAACAGAGAAGAACTGCAGTGGCAATCTGACCTTTCCCACAAAACATAGAGACGAGACTTTTCCTAAATTAACTGCTGCTCCAAGCTCAGCTAATCCTAGTTCTTAAAGAACACCTCTGCAGTGAATCTTCCTGTAGAGATGCACAGTCAGAGGAAAATCTTACACTGCTCTGGTAAGATGTTCTAAAGTAATTACTTCATTAAAAATCTCAATTCTGAGTTTTGTTTGTTTTCATCTTTCAGACCATTGCCAAATTGCTTTATTTCACCTTGTGGCAGTTGAGAGCTTCCTCTGCAGTCACCCTATCTGTACTCTTTCAGTTACAGTCTAATTCTTGCAGTTCTTCTAGATACTGGGCCTTTAAACTTACTTTCACTGAAATGTATGTTGTGTGTATGTGTTCAGCTTCTCAAGAAAGTTGGATCATTTTTGGTTAAGTCTTACCAGTCTGATTTTTTTTCCCATGACATAGCTCAGGACCAAGAATGGCAATATTCAGTTAGCACAAGACATAGAACATTCTGATTCTTCAGTGACAGTCACATTTGAGACTACTTGGTATTTTTACTTCATTTAAATTATGTCATGGCAATTTTGTACTATTCTAGTTTCACAGTTAAAATGGCATGTAGCACCAATTCAAAAATACCCTTTCAGTCAATACTTTCTCTTTCACAGCTGAATTTCTAATCTCATTTGAAATTTCCTGCTAACTGGACAATATTTACTTCTCATAAAAATATTGACTGGCCATAATTCTACCATCTTCCTTGACTTTATTGATAAAGGCTTGCATTAATAGCTTTGTTATTTTTAGTATCTAGCTGTTAGTCTTACAATTGACTCTTTATGGCTATTTGAAAGACCTTCTTAATATAATGGGTATTACAGTCTCCCCTGTATTCTAAGGGTCTTCCCAATTTTTTCTTGGGCTGTTCATCTGAACATTCCAGGTACAATTCCTGTGATGCAGCTGTTACTGGCAACAAGAATTTACTTATGAAAAGGCTAAGAGTTCATCTCTCCAAGCAAGGGACAGCCTGAAGAGAGTTGCTGGGGTTCATTCCTCTAGGTCAGCCTGAAACTCAGCTACATATATTGGTGGAAAACCACTGCAGTTTTCCATTTGCAAATCCCCTCAGATCTCTGAAGAATGTTTACTTTAACCATGGAAGCATGTTGAGTGCCTCAGGTTGAGCAACGATGATGTTTCAGCTAAAAATGATCAAGCTAAACTACAGTTGATGCCTATCTCTGGAGCAGGTTTAATTGTCCAATGCTGTACTTTTTTTAGCTTCAGTCTTGGTGTTGTTGTTAGCTTGCAAGCTGTATCATGGCAGCCAGGTCACAGCTTTCTTCATCTGAACAGGTTTTTCGGAGCTTGCTTTATCCACCAGACTATCAGTCTCGCTTAGACATAGTTCGTGCAAATTCCAAGTCCCCCCTGCAAAGAACTGGCTCCTTAAAATCTTCACTGAGGACAGTACAGGTAAGACAAAATAACAATTAAATGCTAGATAACTGTAGTACCAGAATGTCTGAAGTAGAGCCTTAGTTAATATACAGGGATCTGCTATCTTTACTCAGTTCAGGACAGACCTCCAGGGATGATGACTCCACCAGTTCCCTGTCCAATGTAAACCTCTCCTGGTGCAAGGGGAGGTCATTTCCTCTTGTTACCTGGGAGAAGAAACCAACATCCACCTCACTCCCACCGCCTTTCAGGAAGCTGTAGGGAGTGAGAAGGTCTCCCCTGAGCCTCCTTTCCCCAGGCTAAACCCGCCCCCCCCAGCTCCCTCAGACACTCCACATCTCACTAGCAAAAAAAGGCTGAGTTCAGAAAAACCTTCAGATAATTTGTTTTCCCCTTCTGTGGACTTTATGCTCCCAAAGTTTTCACAAGTCTGGGTTTATTGATGGATAATATTCATTTACTGACCATGATGCAGTACTTTGGAATTTCCAGTTCACAGACTCACAACAAAGGCTATGGGGAGGGGAAACGACACAAAAAGTGACCTGTAGGTGGGGGGCAGGGTAGGAAGTCACTGCATACCAGATGGGATAAACTGTGCCAGTAACACAGTACTTATCTTCAAGAGGATTTAGCACATACCATCCTCAAATTTCTTTCTGGTTCTGTTAACTGCCTTCCTGTATTATTTCCATATTGAAAACCTAAAGGATTTCTTGAGCTTATTTGATTTTTGTCACAAAGATCTACATCCTTTTAAAGTTCTGGTGCCTTAACATGATGTCACGTTGCTTTGTTGAGCAATGTGATAATCTGTGTCCTGTCACTTTCTCCTGGAGTAAGTTTTCTAGAAGGAGTGCTATATGTTGAAGTATCAAAAGCAGAAATATGCAAAGACCACTGATATTTTTGTGTCCATCTTTATGGTTTTGTCCCTCAGCTCTTCTCCCTCTTGACTTTCATGGTTGTTTTCAACTCACACTCAGACTAGCTGAAGCAATTGAGAGGTTAATTTTCCCACCCCATCTGCCAGACTTCATTCAGACAGTACTATATAACCACAAGGAAAGCAGCAATGGGCAATCCTGTGAGAAAGAATGAATAGCCTAAGCTGCACTGACAGTACAACAACAAGACTTGCATTTTCTCATTTCCGTGCAATTCATGTGATCAGGAGATGAAACTCCTATGCACCAGGAAAGCTGTTTTGCATGGGATGGCTCTCCACTATGAGAAAACCTCTTCAAGGGTTCAGGGCTTTTTTAAAACATGACTATAGCAGATAGTTAGCTCTACACAAGTTCTGAAAAGGCTATTTAAGTTTTCATGACAATCCTTTGTAAATCCCTTCGTTTTGCACTTGGGTTGGCAGTTTATCTTCAGCATTTCATTTGACTGATTCAGGTTGGTATGCAGTATTTTAGACAGAACTGTAGCAGATGAGAATAACCTTCCCCAGGTATTTTAAATGAGACTTATCTACACAAGTTTTTATCCAGGTGCACTTAACAGAGCCAGCTGTTTTGCACTTGCACTCTTAAGAGAGCAGAGCATCAGTAGAAAATGTCTACATGCAGAGTTTCCAGTGCTGCCCACCCAGTGCACCAGGCTTAAGGGGAGAACTGCCACGGTGCTTAACAGCTTCAACAAGGACACTCAGCACCTATGTGCAAACAGAGAATATTCATCTTCACATAAAATTGTTTATGATGAGCAACAAATTATCAGATTCCATCGAATTTTAGAAATGAATTTATTTTTTCAGCATGAAGCAATCCAATTTAATTTTCAAATACTGGCACATTCTAGCTTTATGGCAAAGTAACAGATTGAAACTGCCTAATTCTCTTTCTCACCTTCCTTACTCTGATCTAGTTTGGTTGTTAGCTTAGTCATCACCACCACCACTGAAAATATTTTATTTACTATTCAGCTAATTACACAGAGTCAGATGTACTCAAATAGTGAGCAGAAAAAAGCTTTAAAGCTGAAATAGCACCTCCTATTTCAGGAAATGGGAAGGAGGAACTTTTATTGAGAAGTATGATTGAGGTTCTGCTTAAGAATTTCAGATGCTCTTTACCAGAAAAAACTTGGCAAATTAGTCTATCTGTTGAAATGAAGCTACCTTAGCAGGCTCAGTCAGCAGCACTCCTTCATCTCCAGTTACAAATCAGTGTCCTTGTCTTTTTTTTTCACAGAAGGAAAGATTGCTGACTTAAGGATTTAGACTCAAGTTAACCCAGCTTCATCCAATGATTAACAACATTTTCTATTATGTTCACAGATTTTTAAGCAAGCATTTGCTTGAAGCTAAATATGTATTTTGTGAGCATCAGTAAGACTGAAGATTCTGCTTATCTGCAGATTCTGCTTATTCTGCTTTCATTAGTTTAGTCATTGCAGTTGGCTTTAGACACACACACAAAACTTTTGTTACATACATAGCTGTATGAATTATGAAATCTTAGAAGTCACTTTAATAACCAGCACTTAAGGAGTTTTAAAATAGCAAGAGGGTTTTTTGTTTTGTTTTGTTTTAAAAAGGCAAGTTTTGTCTTTAATACTGAAGTTCTATATCACTGTGAGAAAACTCAGAAAATATAAAGAATCATAGAACAGTTACAGCTGGAAGAGACCTTGAAGATCATCAGTGCAGCCTTTGTCCTAGCCCTAGCAACCTGCTAAATGATGCCCCCCAATGCAACATCTGCCTGTCTCTTAAACCCCTCCAGGGATGGGGACTCAAGCACCTCCCTGGGCAGCCTGTGCCAATGGCTGACAACCCTTGCAGCAAAGAAATTCCTCCTAATGTCTAGCCTGAACCTCCCCTGGTGCAATTTTCATCCATTTCCCCTTGTCCTATCACTCTCCACCAGGGAGAACAGACCAGTCCCTGCCTCTCTATAACCTCCCTTCAGGTAGTTAGAGAGAGCCATGAGGTCTCCCCTCAGTCTCCTCTTTTGCAGGCTAAACAGGCCCAGATCCCTCAGTCTTTCCTTTTCAGGCTTATGTTCTAAGCCCTTTAGCAGCTTGG
>VWZO01013624.1:2832-63513 GCA_013396975.1 Bucco capensis
AAGGAGAAATCTCTTCCCTGCAATGGTTGTTAAGTCTTGTCCCAGGCTGCCCAGGGAGGTGCTGGAGTCACCATCCCTGGAGGGGTTTAAGAAACATGTAGATGTGGTTAGGGCCATGGTTTAGTGATATGGGAGTGCTAGGGATGATCTTAGAGGTCTCTTCCAACCTTTGTGATTCTGTGTGAAAAGGGAGATGATTCTTTTCCCCCAAGAATGATTTCAAAACACATGGGAGTGAGGGTTAATAGTTTGGAGGGAGTGGAGCTGTACTCTTACACTGCTTTTCAATCCCATCTCTAGTACCAGTTGTACCAGAAGAAGGCAGCTTGCCTTGGCTTCACAGTGGAAAAATACAAGACCAAAGTTTTAGCAAACAGTGGGAAACAGACCTGAGATCAATTGAAATCAAGAGAAAGGGAGGAAAAAGAGAGAGAGAGAGAGTCCAAAAAGCAGAGAGAGGGAAATGTTAGTCCAGGCCAAGGAAGCAGTATTGGAGAAAGATGTCAATAGCTGGAGCTGTGGGACCATGAGGAAGCCAACACTAGCAGAGAAATGAAATGGCCTAGGCTGGAGCAAACCAGCTTGGAACATGAAGGAGAGGAATTTTAAAACTTGCCTTGAAATGAGTGGAAAACAAAATCACAGAATGATTAAGATTGGGAGAGACCTCTAAGATCATCAAGTCCAACCATCCCTAGCACTCCCATGCCACTAAACCATGGCCCTAAGGAGAGCAGCTAAATGTTTCTGAAACCCCTGCAGGGATGGTGACTCCAGCACCTCCCTGGGCAGCCTATTCCAAAACTTAACAACCATTGCAGTAAAGACATTTCTCCTTATATCTAATCTAAATCTCCCCTGCTGCAGCTTGAGGCCATTTCCTCTTGTNTACCCCCATCTCACTCCAACCTCCTGTCAGGGAGCTGTAGAGAGAGCTAAGGTCTCCCCTGAGCCTCCTCTTCTCCACACTACCCAACCCCAGTGCCCTCAGCTGCTCCTCAGCACACTTGTGCTCCAGAGCCCTCCCTAGCCTCCTTGCCCTTCTCTGGACACACTCCAATGCCTCTGGGTCCTTCTTGGCCTGAGGAGCCCAAACCTGACCCCAGGACTCTAGGTGTGGCCTCCCCAGTGCTGAGGACAGGAGGATGATCACTTCTCTGCTCTACTGCTCACACTAGTTTTGCTCCAGGCCAAGATGCTGTTAGCTTTCTTGGCCACCTGGGCACACTACAGCCAAGAGTTTGAGAGGACAAGCCAAAGATGTAATGGTTTGGGGTTTTTTTAGTTGTATAAAATAGTTGGGAAAAGCCCTGAATAAGAACATTTCAAAGGTCAGATGGTGCTGTGGATGTTGTGAGTGGTGAATTTATGGTTGTAATATCTCCATGTACAGAAGATAAGTTCAAAATTCACAAACGTGTCCAGGTTATGCCTACCATATCCAGAAAGAGACAGGAAAGAAATGTGGATTGTATTAACCACCTTAGATTAAGAGGAATTCTTCTACCTGTGGAGGAATGAACTGATCCAAATCCAGAAGCTTCCTTAGGCAAGAAAGGCTGCAGGTAAGAAGGGAAGAGGCACTGCAGGTGTAGGAGGGATGTGTCTTTCAGGACTCTTGACTTTAAAGTGGCTGGCACAGCTCACAGCAATATTTTGGTCTGTGAATGTCAGTTTGTTGAAGCTGACACTCTGCAGGAAGATGCTTTCTAGTCTCACTGGAAAAGGTTACTTAGATAGAAGATGGGATCAGGAAACAGAAGGATAGAAAGAGAAGAGGCAATCAGAGGAGTCAAATCATTAGCTAACTTGTGTAGAACACAGAGGAAGGGTGAGCTGAAGAATTCTGAACCAGTTTCCACCCTTTTACTATCAAGCCTAGCTGCTAGACCTCTTCTAGGGCAGGGATGTTTTCCTCACAGAGGAAAAACAACTGAGGAGGTATGGACATGTCCCAGTACCAACTGAAACTTCTAAAACACCCTGATGTGTTGTACCATCACATCTCTTCACCATTTAAGGCAGAAAGAAGACCCTAAAGCATCAGGAGGTCTCTAGCTCTCATGCCAGAAGTATCTGAGCTCTGTGTGGTCTTAATCAGATGGTGTACAACCACATTGTCACAGCTACTCCTTTCTTAGTGCCTCATCTGAGTTACTTGGCACCTACTGTTCTATTTTGTACTGTTCAAAGGTGCTGAAGACCTCCTGCTCCCTTTCAAGTCCTATGGCAAAGCAATTAGGTTAAGTTATTTCAGACTGGGTTCCCAGAAATGAAGATGCATAAAATGAATGAACACATGACAACATTGTTGGCCCTCATATCTCTGTGACTCAGCTTTTCCACCCTTACAATGGAGAAAATGATGCTCTTGCCAAATGCTTGGTGCTCCATGGATGAGAAGCACCATGAATGTTAAGCATGAGTGTAATTGTTATTAGGCAAAGGTTTGAAGGATCATTTATCCCCAGAGAAGGGATCCCAGCACAGAAGAGGCATCCCTATCCCAAGAACTGCTTGAAAGTTGAGCAGTTGCTAAGAAACCAGAGCACCTTCTTGGCAATGAATAGCCCAAGAGGGATGGAGTGGGCAACCTCTTCACAAGGCTGCCACGAGCTAAGAGAGGAGCTCATTAGCAGAAAGGAGATCATTAGGCTCCTGCACCATGCTCTGCATGAAGCCAGCCCCAGAATGGAGGAGGACAGGCATGGAGAGACATGAGAGGCAGGGACTCTCTTAAGTGCTCTAGGAAGAATAAGGAGGCTCTGGGTGCTTGTTAACTGGAACAGCAGTGTCTGTGGAGGAGCCTGAGGACACAGCAGATAATGGCTTAGATTCAAAGAGCTGAGCAGAGTAGCAGAAGGTAAGGAATGACTGGAGACAGGAGTAAAGTACAAAAGCTGGAGTAAGGAGCTAGGCCTAAATGAGGAGAGGTAGCAGGGTCAAGAGAAGTAGTTGTTTTTCTTGAGCGACTGAATTATGTCAGATGTTTCCAGGGCTGTGAAGAGAGTAGGAGGAGAGGCATGAGAAAGGCTGGGGAGAGGGGTGTGTTCAGACTAAGTGAGAGAAATCAGGACAATCTGTGGTTGAAAGGTGAAAAAACTATATGGTACTTGTCTGGAAAAGGGCTGGGTGAGGAGACCAAAATGGGTGTGCTGGGAACAATATCAGTGTCATAGGAACAGGGAGGAAGGGCCAAGAGCAGCTGGAGAAATGCAGAAGGAAGAGGAACAAGACAATCCTGAATAAACTGCCCTAAGCCTCCTGCTGGATGTGGAGGAGGGATTCACACTTTTGTTTCTGGAAGTATAACCCAAATGAATGAGAAATCAGAAGCTGGACAAGTTATCCTGAATATAGGTTGGCTGTTAGGCAGAAGTTGTTGCCCAGGAGGGTGCTGAGCCACTGTGCCAGGTTGCCCAGAGAGGTGGTGGCAGCCCCAGCCCTGGCAGTGTTGCAGGCCAGGCTGGCTGGGGCTGGGAGCAAGCTGCTCTAGTGCCAGGTGTCCCTGCCCAGGGCAGGCACAGGGCTTGGGGCTAGAGGAGCTTGAAGTCCCTTCCAACCTGGGCCATTCTATTATTGATTCTATGACAATCTTGAAGTGATGGATTCTGTTCAGTTTGGGGTTTGGTTTTGAATGCAGATGACATTGGACAGGAATAAGGATGAACACAGCACTGCAGGTATTGCCATAAAGGACTGAGACAGGGAAAGAGGGAACCAGTCAAGCTGCAGATGAGCACTAAAGAGCCTTTGGGGACAATGCTATAAGGGAATCAAAGGTTTAGTGTAATGCTGAGATGGAGAGACAACAGAGATTGGTGCAACTTAAGCAAGGCAGTACTGGGTAGGGAGGCAAAAGTTGGGCACCTTAAGAAAGAGAAGCATGTCAGTTTTGGACCTCTCACTACAAGAAACACATTGAGGTGCTGGAGTGTATCCAGAGAAGGGCAATGAAGTTGCTGAAGGGTCTAGAGCACAAGTCTCATGAGGAGCAGCTGAGGGAACTGGGATGGTTTAACCTGGAGAAAAGGAGGCTGAGGGGAGACCTTCTCACACTCTACAAGCACCTGAAAGAAGGTTGGAGTGAGCTGTGTGATGATCTTTTCTCCTCAATAACAAGTAGGACAAGAAGAAACAGCCTCAAGTTGTGCCAGGGGAAGTTTAGATTGGAGACTAGGAAAACTTTCTTCACTGAAGGGGTTGTAAAGCTCAGGAACAGGCTGCCCAGGGAAGTGATTGAGTCACCATCCCTGGAGGGATTCAAAAGACATGTAGATGTGGTGCTGAGGGACATGGGTTAGTGGTGGGCTGGAGCATGTTAACAGTTGGGCTCAATGATCTTAAAGAGCTCTTCCAACCTAAATGAGTCTATGGTCCTAGGATTCTAATAGTTGGGAAAGAAGGAGAAGGAAGAGGAAGGGTCAGTATGAAGAAGCAGTCACCACAGTTGGAGTAATAAAGCAAGGACTGTAAGAAGTCTAAGAGATTACAGAAGGTAAGAAACCAGAAGAAATTCACATGCATAAACTTGCTTTAGGAGTGGAAGGAGAGGTGAGCAGGCTAGCAATAACAACAACAGCAATGACATAGGATTTACTAGCAGATGGAGCTTCTCCCAGAAAGGAACCCCAGGAACAGGAATGTCTCATGCTCCTGCTGGTAGTTCTGTCCTGCAGGAACTCCTCTTGGTAGGACATGATCTAGGGAAGCTGCAATAAAACCCAGAGACAGCAGCAGCATCATAAAATAGTCTGGATTGGAAGGAACCTTAAAGATCATCTAGCCCCAACCCCTCTGCCATGGGCAGGGACACCCTTCCCTAAACCAGCTGGCTCAATATTGACCTCTTTGGGAAGATACAGAGTGTGGGGAATGCTCCACTGCTGAGATTATCCCCTTGGTCAACTTTTGGGGAGGTCCTGAGGTTGGAGGACATCCTACTGCTTTCCTCTTTGTAGAAATGCTCTGTGCCCTACAACCTGTGGGCCAGGATGGGAGATGCTCAGCCCTTCAGTGTCCTGTTGTTGTGCTGTGATGGGTCCCATCCCCCTGCTCACAGACAGCTCTCTCCCTGCCACTGCCTCCCCTTACAAATGAATGCTCCTGGTGTGTGGCTGATTGATTAGGCAAAAGCAATACAGACACAATGCTTCACCAAGCTGTTTAGACCAGAGCACCAAAGCACAAACCCACTCAATTCTCAGAGCCAGAGAGGCCCAGCAGGACTGTAGGGGAGGCTCAATACTCCCACTGAAACACTCAGTGTGCAGCAGCACCATTATCTTCTCCTTACCTGCTGTTCCACTTGTGTCACCCTCTCTTCTCCAATCCCTCTGCTGACTTTCACTCTCCTTCTACATCAAAGTTCAGTTCCTCACTTCATATTCAAGGCCTCACGTGGCTCTGTTGGAGCTCGCTCCCTCCTTCCTCTCCCACCCTGCTCAGTGTGAGCTCACCCAGCACATCTCCCCTTCCCCAGCCCCCTCCATCTCCCAGCAGATATGGCTATGCTCCTCTTCTCCTGCCCTCTCCCTGACTTCAACCTTGTTCAGCTCCATCCTGCTTGCCCTCAGGACTCAGTGACTGCAGCTAGTCTTCCTGCCTTAACCACTTCCACTTCTCCTATGCCCCTGGCAAGCTTTGCCCCTTCTGACTATTAACTTTGTTTACTCTATCACATCTTTAGAATGAGGAATGATTCAGAGACACTCGGCCAAAGCCAGGAGCAAACGTGACACCAACAAGCCATAGCTCAGCTTGTGACCTTTCTCAGGCACCTCCTTCCCCCAGTCCAGACTGCACATCTCAAACCAAATCTTGTCCCCACTCTTTTCCCTGCTGACCTCACCAGGCCTTGCTGTTGTGGCCCTAACAGCTGCCAAGAGGCTCTTCTGAAGAGCTTCCCCACTTGCTAGTGCCCCAAAGGCTGAGGTCTTTGTACTGGGAAATCCTGGGGACAAGATCCTGCCTTTTGAAATGCTAGTAAGATCCCATGCACACTTGAGGGCATGTGGAAATGTGTGGAAAAGCTCAGCCCCACGAGGAGACAGCATTAGCAGGGAAAGGCTTTCTGCTCCCACTCACCCTTTGTCTCTGTTCCTTCCCCACCAGCAGAGCTGCACATCCTCCACCGAGAGACTGGCTTTTGCTTGGAAGGCATCCAGGCTCCACTCACTCACTCACTCTCCCTGCCAGTCTCCACAGGTGTTCTGTACACAGGGCTTCCAGCTAGTCAGGAAATGCTCTCTCTTCTCCCCCTGCAGTGGAATCTCCCAGTGTGGGCTTGTTACAGGATGCCGGGGGTTAGGCAAAGTCATTCATTTCTGCTGTGCTGCATTAACCAGCTCTGCTCCGCAGCGCAGCGGGAAGGGCACGGCAGGAGCAGGGATGGAGGGCAGCCCTGAAGAGACACTGTCACATGCCCTTCTTGGCTCAGCTCACAGACAAATCAGAACCACAGAATGTCAGGGGTTGGAAGGGTCCACTGGAGATCATCTAGTCCAACCTCCCTGCCAGAGCAGGAGAACCTAGAGCAGTTTGCACAGGAAGCAAAAGGAAAAGCTGCGCGGGTTTGGTTCCAGCTTTGCCAAAACTCTTGTTGGTGTCCACCAAAAGACAGTTTGGACCAGAGACTAATGAATAGTCTGAATTTCATATTTGAGGCTCATACAGCTCTAAAGTTTGCTCATCTAAATCAAGGTCACAGCCTTCCAAGGCTGTGATGATCAAGAAGGCCCAGAGGTATTGTCTTGGTGCACAACGTATCTCAGGGGTCAGTTCTGAAGAAACAGACTGATAGACTGAGATGTGGTAACTATGGGTAGAGTTCAGTGGGCAAGCAGGTCCCAAGGAAGGGCTGGCCAGCTGTTCCTTCAGCAGCCACAGCTGTCCCAGCAGGACCAAAAGAGAAGCTGCAAACATATGCCATGTAAGATGCATGGTAGCTGACATGAAGTCAGGCAGATGCAGAGACCAGGCTGGAAAAACATGATGAACCATCTTCCTGTCCCTCAAAACTCTGAAATGATAAAGCTTCCTCTTCTAGACTGGAGTGGGACAAAAATGGCTTTTAAAGGCTTTCTTCTTGAGACTATAACCAGGAGTTAGATGCACTGAAGTTGTCACGGAGCCAAGAGTTCAGGCATTCACCTTATTCACCTGGGATTCAGGGGATCAGGTCAAAGTCTCTGTATTCCTCTGAGAAATGTTTATTGGAACACTCTGACCAACTTTAAGAGAAAAAGACTTTCAGCAATGGGCAAAAAAAACCCCAGGTTTTACTTACAGAGACACAAACACACAGTGAGACTAAAACACTACTGTTCTTTGATCCTGGCACATTTCCTGACTGGGAACTCCAGTTGGAAGGTAAGATAAAGAGGTTAAGATCTAAGGTGAAACACAACATTTGTTGGTGCTTCACAGCATTTGTTGGTGCTTCACAGACTGCTGTAGCTCTAGCAGTAAATGAGAGGCTGAGGAAGGGGCTGGAATTCCAGATCAGTGATTCCAGCAGAGAACTGGTAATTTTTTTCCAGGGAAAAGTGGGTGAACCTGGAATGGGTTTGGGTTTTGCCACTCTTTAGGAAACAAGTTCTTGTTTTCCAGCAATATTTTGGTCTGTGAATGTCAGTTTGTTGAAGCTGACACTCTGCAGGAAGATGCTTTCTAGTCTCACTGGAAAAGGTTACTTAGATAGGAGATGGGATCAGGAAACAGAAGGATAGAAAGAGAAGAGGCAATCAGAAGAGTCAAATCATTAGCTAACTTGTGTAGAACACAGAGGAAGGGTGAGCTGAAGAATTTTGAACCACTTTCCACCCTTTTACTATCAAGCCTAGCTGCTAGACCTCTTCTAGGGCAGGGATGTTTTCCTCACAGAGGAGAAACAACTGAGGAGGTATGGACATGTTTTACAGCCTTTAAAGCAGGGAGGTGTCAGTTCTGAGCCCTGTGTTCCTCTCTGCCTGTGGACTAGGTGGAGAGGTCCAGTTTGGTGTAAGCAGCTCTGATGGGCATGTCTCCAGGTAATACAATCCTTGGCCATAGAAGGTGGCTTGTTCCCTGGCTTGGACATGAATCAAAGCCCTGCAACGGCCTTTCAGGTTTCTAACTGAGTGTAACTGGACCAGATTACATTAGAAATAAGAGTCCCTAGTCTAGTATTGTGAGTAAATTTTATCCCATTATGAATAGCCTCCTCCCTAGGACACAAGAGTAATGTTAGGTGTAGAGGAGCTGCAAACGCTTCAGAGATTAGCCCTAGCACATAGCTCACACCTACAGACTCCTCTGTAATAAATTAGTGTGCTCAATGGATGAAAAAATGTGAGTGCAGCAGCAGGGCTGGCAGCCAAGCTTCAAAGGGGTTGTTAGGAGTGAGCAGCACTGCCTGCTCCCCACTATGCCTTCTCCAGCTATACCACAGGTAGTTTCACACTCCTCCTGTGCAGCTTTTCCTTTCCAAATGGTCCTTCCCTCCCTGACCTCCTCTCACCTGCCTGGCAGGCATTGTCTGTAAATCCAGCACACTTTCCCCTCCAAGTTTCTCTTGTTCACAGGCAGGAGACTCGGGCGTATGCCACCATAAATGTCTCAGGATCCTGTGCTGCTATAAACCTCCCTCTTCTCAACACCCTGCTGGCTCTGTTTGCCTATTAAATAAGAGACCTGTGCTGTGCTTCAGTGTAACTCTTGTTGTAAGCACTTCAAGAGAGGGCCAAGTCACTTTGTTTCCTTGAAAATCACTGGGGTACCTGCAACCCAGAGGAAATCACAATAAAACACTCTTATTAATGTTCTAATAGCAGCCTCTGAAAGCTAACACCACTTTGCAAGGCTTGGCATTTGTGGGGTTGGTTTTTTTTTTTGCTCAGCTGCATAAAAATCAAATCTGTGCAGTATCTACTTTAACCTCCAATGTTTGATGTGGGTTATGAGTAAAGCAGCAAGCTGGAACAGCAGCAGCTTGTCTGGAGCCATTGAGAGCCACAGCATAGCTGTGCTAATAGCATTTGATCAGGCTCAGAGGGGTGAGCTCCTCCTGCTCAGCCCTGTGGGGTACAGACTCTGTTTACCAACACTTCCCAAACTCCACCGAAAATATAAGCATGATGTTTGGGTCATGTCTAAGAGAGCAAAGTCTGTGCCCTGGCTCTTTTAGCACAGAGGGCACTGCTTTCCAGCAGCTCTCACACACTAGCTCAGTTGGTACTACAGACATTTTCCCTGCCAGCAATTGCACCAGAATAATCCCTCCAAGGGAAATAGGAGCCTAAGATTCTTTGGGACTCACACACAACACTTCAAATCCTGGGTCCCAGGATAGCTGGGAAATGCGAGAAGCATTATTAAGCCATGTTTGGATCCAGTGTTCAGGCTCATTGGGAAAGGGCTGCACTGGAGGCTGTCCCCACCCTGAGGACATTGCCAAGGCAGGGAGCTCCTCTTTCTGGTGTAGCTGGGGACACCAGTGGCTTCCTCCCCTGCTAAGGGGCTCTGAGGAGGTGCATGCTGCACATCCCATCAACCCTCCACTCTTCTGCCCCATCTTCCCTCCAGTTTCTTATCCTTTCTTGCTTTAGGAACATTTGGGAGGCTTTGGATTGTTTTATGAGTGAGGTCCAGGTCAGTGATGGATGTGCTGGGATTGAGCATCCTCAAGAGGTTCAGCAGGCTCACATTCCTCTCATGCCCAGGGTGCTCCCCAGAACACAGTGCTGGGCAGAGCTGGCCTGGCTGGGACTGCTCTGGCTTGGGTTTCTCCCCAAACACTGGTGCTGCAGGGCCAAGCCACAGCAACTGCTAGAGGAAACTGCAGAACTGGGAAGTCCTGACCTCTTGCTCAGGGCTTTCATTTGCTGAGGGAAGGTGGTGCATTTCAGGGCAGAAAGGGCATGGAGCAGGAAAGCTCCACGAGTGCCTGGCCCTGCAAGGTTGCAGCTCCTCCTGAAACGCTGCAGTCAGCAGGGCTGCCTGCCAAGGAAATCCTACACCCAGCTCCCTCCTAGCCAGCTCTGGTGGGCTGCCCGAAGGGACAGCAAAAGTCCCAGCAGGCTTTCTGAGCAGAGTGAGGGATAACCAATATTCTCTGGCTGGGTAAAGCCTCCTCTGCTCTCTGAGGGCAGGCGTGTGGAGCTCAGTGAGCACATAATGGCTGCCCTGCTCCTCTCTGCAGCCACTGAGCTGGGCGAGCTTTCTCAGTGTTGCATGAAGGGCTTTGGCTTCCCTGGGGTGTAAAAAGTGCTAGAGAAAACCCAGCCCTTCCCTTCTTCTCTTTCCTTGTCTAAAATAAGCTTCATACTCATCTGCTGGGCTGAAATAGCCAAAGCAGGTTCTGTATCCTTGTTGGAGATCATAGAATCCTAGAATCCTAGAGTGGNAGCCCAACTCAGGCAACTGTAGCCAGACCCCAAATTCTCACCCAGAGGTTGTTCAAGAAAGCAAGCTGTGCCTCACCTGCCCAGTCCTCTTCCCAGGGGCAGGAAGGGTGAGGAGATGAAAGGCCCTGAGGACCACTAAGTTGTAATTCTCCCATGGGAATCAAGATGAGGAATTCCCATGCCTTGCTATTGCCCAGAATTTCCACTGCTGGCTGTCAGTTATGGCACAGATTTGACAACTCCTACTGCAGGCTGACAGTGTTGTGTGGGAGAGCACAGGAGACTTGCTGAGACTGCCAAATTGCTCAACACATGCAAAGGGGTCTCTCCCTTCCTCTGTGAGTCTGAGCCTCGGAGGGGAAGGAGGAGGAAATCTTAAATGGTTCAGAAGAGGGAGGATGGATTGAAAGCTGCCTCTGTCATTGACTTGCTCCATTCTTTGGATTATTTCCCTGGGGTCCTTGGGTATTTTTATTATTAACAACTAATAATAATTTTTATATAATGCTTTGCATCCTGAAGGACCCTAAAGCATATCACATACTTCATGAGCTAATTACCAGCTGTGAGCCTAATTCCTCTCTTGGTTGTGACCATATCTGCTGAAGGAGCAGCTCAGAGTCACACTGGATTTACACCAGTTTAACTGAGGACAGCATCTCCCTATAGATCTGACTGGGTATGTCAGAGACAAATGCAATGTGGAGTGGGAGGTGAAAGATTTGAATTGCTTTTTCTCCTCCTTGGTAATTTAAAAATGACTAAGGAAATTGCATTCAAAAAGCCTTGTGAAGACAGATTACAATTACAAGATTCAAGATTTGGGGTTTGGGAATAGCCAAGCCCAAGTTCCCACTGGGTTGGAGGCTCAGCCCCTATCTGAACCAAGGCACTGTCTAGCTCATGGCTGTGTCCCAGGCTGCACAGAGCACTTCTTACAGTGCAAGGAAGGCTCACTTTCCCTCTCTTCTTGCCTGGTAAATCCATGCCTGTGCACTGTAACTTCCAATAACCCCTAGAGTTATAGTCTCACCAGTGACCCAAAACATAACCTACTGTACAAGACAAGCCTGGCTCTGTTCTCTGATGCACAACTCACAGATCAGTTACACAGTTCTAGCTGAGGAGCAAAATGCAGCCCAGTAGGATGAGTTGAATTACACATTTTCTAGCCCATGGATTTCCTCTGTGTGCTTCTGGGGAGAGGCTAACCTGCCTGAGGAGGTCGAGATGGTTCAGGCTTATGTCCTCAGCCAGTTAGGCTGTTGTTTACATGCTCTGCTTTCTGAGAGTTTGATGTTGTAACCCTATATGCAAAACCTGTCCTAGTTACAATATTGTTGTCATGATGGGGGGGGGGGAAAGGGAAGTGACAGCTCTCAAACACTCCCTTCCTGCCATCCGCCCCTTTCCCTCCAGGCTTACATTAGTATCTCCCTTCCTCTGACATCTGGATGTGCAGCACTGGATGGGGATTGCCTGTGGGAGCTGTGGAGCACCTCCTTTCCTCCCACACCTCATGCACATCAGTTCTTTCTCACTGCAGATAATTGCATCACCCTTGCTGTCAATCGGCTCACAGTTGTAGTGTCACATTTGACTCGTTACACACACACACAAATGTGCTTGCTGGCAATTGCCAGATTGAGTTTGTTGGGGATTTTTTTTGTCACTCCTCTGTAATATCTTGATTTCTGTCACTTGCCTTGTTTTGTTTGGACTTTTCTCCATGTCCTAATCAACTTCTGCCTTCACTTTTCCACCCTCTGCCCCAGCAGCTCCAGCACTTCAAGTTGTGTTCCTAGAGCATCAAACTCACCATTGTGCTACAGCATCCAAGCACAGCTATTTAGAAAGCCTTTTCTCAACTCTTTTGGTGGTTCCCAGCTCATTTACACACCAGCTCACCTACAGACCAGCTCACCCTCTTCTTGCAAGGCACAGGCAACAGCTATTGCTGACTCAGCTGATACACCTTGAAAGCTCTGTACCAGGGCTGGTACACCAGCATGTTCATGTGATTTTCCTACCTAGAGTGACACGAGTCAGAACAACTGTAGAGAGAGTTTCTAACCTCTCTGCTGAGGATTCAGAGATATCATCAATGCTTTACACATTCCCTGAACCACACAGGAAAATAACAGTTGGGAAATCCAAATGATTGCCTTGACATCTATATGAGATCATAACACGCATTTGTTATATAGGTGTGTATATAAAACAGCTTTCCATTCCAGAATGCCAGCACAGCAGGGGAATGTGTGAAATACAGCAAAGTTATCCAGAGCTTTACATGATCTAGATGAGCCTCAGACATTTTTGCGCTTAGTACTATTTTCAGAGGCAATTCAGCACAGGTTTGATTCTGACAAAGTCTAGCAAATACAAGCAATTGTTTCCCGAGGGAGAGATTTGTGTTGGATATATGCAAAAAAAAGGATTTTCTTCTGAATTATTTTTATTATTGCTATGCTGAGACTTTTCATTTGTGCCTTGGACATATGTCTAGCAGCCCCTGCAAAGCAGCCACCCACAAAGTTTCAGCTGGGAAAGCTCAAAGGTACTGGGTTTGCTTCTGCACCAAAATGCCTTCCAGAGCCTTTGCCCAATTTTCCCAGCCAATCCCACTCTCTGCCCGTGACAAAGCAGGGGAAACTGCAAGCCACGGGGAGGATATTTCTGAAAGTTACAACCCTGTAAAAAGAGGATGTTTAAAAATGGAAATCTTCATATAATCTTAATAATAGCTTTTGCTGCCACTGCACCTCCACCCACGTACAAGCAATAGCTCTAGCCAGCTCCCAGGCAGAGTCTATCGGCTACTCAACGGCGTTAGGGAGCCGGCTGGGAAGGGGAGGAAGCTGCCAGCCCTCCAAGGGAAGATGCAGAGCCCTTCGGGGCCGGGAGCAGGCTCAGGGTGCAGCCGGAGCGCAGCCGGAGCCCCGTTCCGGCGCCGCTGCAGTGCCCCGGGGCGCTGCGGGCACCGTGCGCCTGGCCCCGGGGGCTGAGGGAACCCTTCTGCGCTCCCGCGCTGCCACGGCTCTGCTGGGGGGGACGCAAGCCACCTGCAGCCACGCACGTGCTGTCTTCTGTCGCTAGTCCCCTCTCCTTCACCGGCCGGCTGTCAGGGAGGGCTGCAGAGAGCAAGTGAGGAGGAAGAGCTGAAAGAGGCACAAGAGGAGCTTGATCTTGGCTTGGCTCGGGCTTGCCTCCCCGCTGCTCCGTGGCCGGTCACTCTACCTCTCCTGCCATCTCGCTGTCTCCTCCTCAGTGCTACCCTAACTGCCTTCTTCCACTTGCTTCTCCCCTGCCCATTGGTGTCTGCATATCTTTTTCTGTTTATTAACCATCTCCTGACTGAAAACTCATCTCCCCAGGACTGGTACTATCAGGTCATTTCAGTGCTGTGGCTTTGGTGGTGGTTTTTGTGATGTGCCCTTTCCTTCACACTCATCGAGGCAGCAATGCTCTGTAAGGCAGTGCTTGTACCATTTTTACTGCAGTAAACTCCCTTTATCATCCGATACTTGGCAACAGCTGTAATAAAGCATGGTTATTAAGAATAAGGTGAGGAGAGCCAGTATAATGGCTCTACTTTGTAGGCAGGGGGGATATTCTTTCATAACTGTAAGATCAATTTCTATTTTGCATCAGTTCTCTTACAGGATTCTTCCCCACAATGTCTGAATGATTTCCACTGGCATATTAAGTGATGGGGCTTGCTATCAGTCACATGGGGTTTGTTCTTTTATCCTCTCCCCAGGGAGAGAATTATATATGCAACCTACTGGTTATGTTGCTAGGGTTTTGTTTGAGTTTTTTAACCTATGCACAGCTGCATATGTTGGAGAAGACCACATTAAAGCAGGCACATTGCATTTGGGCAGGAAGACAGTGAGCTTTCTGGTGGTCCTTTCTTCCCATGGGACCTCTGCTATTGTCCCAGGCTCACCCCATTTGCTGCCCCACTGATCTTCACCTTGCAGTTCCTCTGTCCCTAAGGAGAACTGTGGACTTTCTGGTCTTAAAATGACCCTCTTGAGTCAAAAGGTATTGCCACTAGCACAGCATTCCCTGCCACTGTGCTAGAGCAGCACTTACACAAGCCCCACCTTCACCATCCCTTGTGGCACAGTGGCTATGTTTGCTGGTACACCCCTAGAGCCTGGAACCATGGTCTTTAGATGCATCCTGAGGCATATGAGAAGATGGCCTGATTTTTGTAAGGTGCTGTCTATGGAGAGATTCCCTGAGAGGGGGATTTTGGCCTTCTGAAAAAACAGCTTTTCTTGGGAGCACATCAGCACAGGTGGGTAAAGGCAGATGCCTATAAACACTGTCTGTGCTCCCTGCCACTCTCTTCTTCATCAGTTCCAAAACCCCAAAACAAAGTGCTCTCCAGTGCTTCGTTCTTGGAAGGGTGGAGAGCAATTAAAATGCCTTCAAAGGGCTTTCCCTGTGCTTCCCTTGGCACTTTCCAGGAGACCTCATTCCTTTCTCTTAATGTCATGGCAGGTTGGGCATTAACAACTCAGCCTATCTAGTGTCATTTTTTGACAGGGATGGCAGACTTCCTTTTCTGGTTTGGAAGCCCTTTGCCAATACCTGTGAGAAAGACACATCAACAGTTTGCCATGTAGCTGTGGAATTCTTCTTCCCAGCCCAGAGGCTGGCTCTGAGCCTCCTTTCACCACCTGGTACCTAACAGACTCTGCTCAGAAACAGGGTCCTGGAGCAGCAAGAGATGTTTGTGTTTGTGTCTGACACACATGCCCTTCATGCACTGTTTCTCACATTTCTTCCATGAATAGGTAGCAAATACTAATCTGCAACCAAGATTACTTCTAAGAGAGGAATCACAAGTGTGGCTTTAGGAGAGGTTTCATGTGTGTGCAGCCTTCACATTTCTCTGAGAGAAGGTCACACCCAAGACGAGTCTGTTAGGTTGGAACTGGAAGGTAGAGAGAATTACCTGGCCCAAATGATCTAGTGTCCAATCACTTTCATATTTTTAGTATAAATACCCTCAGGCTGATTCCCTGAGGCAAGGAAGTACTGTTATTGCCATTTTGAATGAAACAAGAACAGGGTTAAGTGCCTTGCCTAAAATGCGTGGTGGAAAGAGCTACTGAAGCTTTGGCCAACACCAAGCAATCTTTCTGAGCTTTTAGAGACAACAGCTATATCCAGCCCCCTTTATTTATTTCTCTATAAGCCATCATGCCAAAACCTCTGCTAAATTAGAGAGGGAGACTGAAGGAAAGCTTTCAGTGGATTGCTTTTCTCCATAAATGGAAATATCACAAATCATTCTGGGAAAACAGGTCTTTCTGTTCTCATCCCTTTTGTCTGCTTCTCTCCTTTTTGGATGCCTTTTCCTCTGCCTCTGGCTCCCAGTTTTCAGATGTACAGTCCTGACCATTTAAAACTGTTCCTATGCCACAAGAAGGGAGTAGCTTTTCATTCTTTGGAACTTACTATTTTGCAATGGATTTGCACTCTGCAGGCAAGAGAGAGTTCTGAAAGAGACAGAGCTGCACAAAGCAGCACAAAAATAAACTTTATCCCCAAGACCAAGCTAGGTTCTCATTGGGGGTAACTCGGTCTGACTCTTGCTGCAGCAGAGCTGGTGGCTGCCAGCTGTCCTGGATAGACAACATGTACCCAAACCATGACCTGGCCACACTGGAGGAGGTCTCTCTGAGAACATTGATTTTCCTGCATCAGACATCCAATCTCTCTTGGCAGTATGGCAGGTTGGCTCTGCTTTTAATGCCCTGCCTGGGCAACTTCCGTCCTCATTTGGGCACTGGGCAGGTGCCTCTTGCACCAGTCCTAGATCCTCCAGACTGCATTTCCCAAAGCTTGGGCAGACAACAAGCAAATGGTGGGGATCTTTTCTATGGCCTCACAGTAACACCCAGGGAACTTGCAGGCTGCTCTTTGATTTTCCATGGACCTGGGCATCCCCAACTCTTGCGTCCTGAGACAAGTCAGAGCTCCTCCCCACCTCCTTTGCAGTCTGCACATCCCAGAGCAGGCTGCTCAAAGGATGCCCATGCTAATATGCCAGGGAGAGGGAGGTGGATACGATGGACAAGAGACACTGAGAAACAGGAGGAAGATCTGCTGGGTAAGCACGAGAAAGAGGATAAAAGGAGAGCCCAAACTGTGCTGGAACAGCTGCAGTGAGGAGGTGGAAGCATGTGGCTTAAGTTTCTGAGAGAGCTGAACAGGAGAAGCCAGAGAGCTCCAGCCCTGCCTGTGTCAGGGTTCACAGCGTGAAATGGATCAGGTTGGGAGGAATGAGAAGGGCAAAGGGACACAAGTACAGAGAAGACACTGCTCCTACCCTCTTGAGGGGCTCTCAGAGCCCTACACACCCTCCCAAACACTAATTTGCTCTTGCTTAGGCATTCAGGAGTGTTAAGCACAGAGTGGCACAGGGCTCTTCCCTCCCTGGCTCTGCAAAGCACACAAGCAGCAGAGGGAGAGGCTCTTGTGTCAGATCTCGGCAGCGCTGCTGAGCTGCTCCATCCCCCTCCCCGCATGCGGCCACCGCGATTCCACCAGCACGAGTGCCAGCAAGGGCTGCTGCACCATCTCAGCAGGCCACAGATGGCCTCCAGAGGATCTCTGTGTGACCTTGGCACAAGCAGTGACATGGAGACCTTCCCTGAGCTCTGCCGTGCATTGCTCACCTGCTGCAGCCGCACGCTGCCCTCCTGACCACCACCGGGCAGGGCACAAGGCAGGGGAGCACTGCCACCCCCGACGGACAGGGTGAGACTCCAAGGCAGAGAGAAGAAACTGTTCAAACAGCCTGCCTGTGGCAGAGCAGAAACTGAATCTTGTTCTCTTGTATTCCCAGAGCAGCGTGTTAATGACCTAAATTCCGCATCCTTTCCCCATCCATTGCCCAGAGTTGCTGGGAGGCATCAGAGGAGAGGCTATGGCAGTCCAGTCAGCGTCCAGAGTCACGGTGCTCTGTGCTGAGCACAAGCAAAGCAGGGGCTGAGGTGGGACCCACACTGCCCACCCTGCCTGGCAGAGCTGAGCCAGGGAGGGGGATCAGCCTGGCACAGCATATCCATCTGCTCTGAAGGGTAGCCACAGCATTTTAAGCAAGTCAAGGCTGAGTACCTCAATGGCCAAGCACTCTGTTGAGCCAGAACAGCAAGGCCTGTTGGATGCTCAGCGCCAAGAGCAGGTTTTCAAAGAGCCTGTGTGTCCCCTCACCCTGCCTAAGCAGCTGAACCTCAAAGTAGCTACCCCCCACAAGTCCAGGGAAAAGATCCCCTGCACAAGATGCAGCATCATTCCCAAGCAGCTTGTTCTTCACCAAGGACTTAATCAGACTCAAATACAGCAAGAAGCAGGGAGGGAAAGAAGCGAGGAAGCAGGAAAGCAGAGAAAGGATGGTACAGAGTGAGGGGGTTTACAGAGGCAATGCCTCTTCCCTTCCTGGCTGGTTCCAGCTGGAGGGCTCTGGCTGTGGGCTGGGAGGTACATGCAGACTCTGCCTATTCCCTGTTCCACAGCATGTACGGCCAGGAGGCACTCCATGTCCAGGATGTGCGGGACCAGGAGCTGAAATTTGAGGCTGTAGACTTGCCCAGTGCCTCAGAGAGCAGCAGTACTCATCTGCACTGTACAGCAGTGACAGCAGCCAAAGGACCAGGGTGATGAACTACTTGTCTCTCAGGAGCAGATGTCCTCTGGCAGTCAGGGGCAAGCAAGGGAAGGACTCCATCCCTTCATGCTCTCTCTGTCTTCCTCACAGATATTTAAATGGGAAAGTAGAAGCGTGGGAGTGTGGCAAGGGACTTTGGCTACAAACTTTCCTTCCAGAAGAGGGAAACAGACGCTCCTTGACCAAGATAACCAGATTGGGGATGGGTGATTTGTAACCTCCTCTCCTAACCTACAGTTTCAGTGTGGGAATAACACTTCCAAGGTACATGGAGAGGCTTCGTTCCTACTCTTGTCTCCTAATACTTACCTCTCAGATGCATGCACACTCCTGTCTGCTGTCTCTAGCTCCTTATTGGAAGCTCTTTGAGCTAGCAGCTAAAGGCAATAGGTAGCTCAGAAGCATCAGACATGAGGTGACTGGACACAGAAGGAGCTGAGCTTGGGACCTAACCTATAGGAACCTACGTGCCTGCCCTCTACAGCTATTTGCCCAGTACTATTTCTCAAAGCATCCCTAACCTTGCTCCAGCAAGGCTTGGCCTTGGGAAGAAACTCAGGGGGAATCCTTGGAGCTTGGTCCTTCTTCCAGCCATTCCCAAATACCTGAAAGATAATTGTAATTCATCTGGAATAAACCTTTCAAGACATGACTCAGGGATCTGACATGGTCTCTGGAGGTCTCAGCCTGGGTAGGACTGGCCTAGAACAGCTCTGTGTTCCTCACAAGCAACACTTCCCAAAGGCAACTATCACAAGTATGGGGGTGGCTTCATTTATCCCCTTGCCCTGCACAGCCAGCTGGTCCAACAGCTGGGCTCAGGGCCAAGGTGGCAGGTGGCTTTCCCAGGTTGCTACAACATTTGTCTCTCCCCAGAATTGGACTCCAAACTCTTCTTCTGAGGGATAAGTCATCCTGAGCCACTTCAGTGGCTGACCCATGGTGAGGGGGCCCATGGGATCACCAATGCCTATTCATGTGCCTCATCCAGACACTGCATTCCTCCTTTCTGGAGAGATTATGTCCATCAGTTCTGTATCAGTGGCCAGCCTGTACACAAGAGTCCAGAGGCAAATGTAAAGCAAAGCAGGAGAAAAAGGCTGGGGGAATCCCAGGAGATATAGTGAAATTGTCTTCTACATGGTTACCCCTGCACAAGTATGAACAACCTGAACCTTGGAGATACCAGCCAAACAGTTGTAATGATGATGGCATGGCTTGAGGATTACCTTTCTGGGGTGGTATTCCTGATTTCAAGGGAAGAGACATGAAGGATGAAAATAAGAGCCTGGTAGATGACAAAAGACTGGGAGGATGCCACTGGCCTCCAGCTGGGATGGTTTTGCTGATGGT
This sequence comes from Bucco capensis, assembly GCA_013396975.1. Classification (NCBI taxonomy): domain Eukaryota; kingdom Metazoa; phylum Chordata; class Aves; order Piciformes; family Bucconidae; genus Bucco; species Bucco capensis. Next base: position 22,264 of record VWZO01013624.1, read on the forward strand.
GGAGTGTGTGCAGAAGGGTGCCTCATGACTGAAGGTAGCAGAAAGGCCCTGTGCATCAACCAGCTTGATGAAATAGGGTGACAAGCCCAGCTCCCTTCATTTATGGCAGAATATTTTACTCCCCCAGTACAAAGGATGCTTTGCTGCTGAGCTGCACACACACACTTGCATCAAGCTTCTTGTAGCCTTAGTCTGTGAGAGGACACAAGAGCAGGCCTGCTAAAGGTATGCAAAAACGAGCAGCCACGCAGAGAAAGCAGATGAAGAGCTTTGGTCTTCTTGTATCACACCAAAACATGAGGATGTATCCTGCCTGTGAAATGAATAGGCAGCAAATTCACACTTGAGAGAAACAAACTTCTCCACCCAAAGCTGATCACCAGGCCAGGCACAGCACTACTGGGGTCCAGCAAGGCCATCTGAGGTGAAACACACAGCCCCACAGTTACACCAGTCAATGCTGAGGGAAGGGACCCTGAGCCTGGTGCTTTGCAGCATGACCCAAGCTCTGCCTCCTCTTCCCATCCCATGTCCTTCAGAGGCAGGCAGTGCTCCCCTCTCCATCTGCAGCAGTGCTCCCCTCTCCATCTGCAGCAGGAGTCATACCTGCTGGCCATAGCCTCTGGTGCTCTCCACCTCTGAGTGAGAGCTCTGCTCTAGGTGGGCATCAAGCTGGCTCCAGCTGGCAATTCTCCTGTTCCTGTGCAAATCAGAGGGAGGTAGATGTACCAGTGTGTGAGGAGAGTAGCTGGGCATTCAGTGGGCATCCAGACAGGAGTGGGCAAGCTTCCTGGGAGGAAGGCAGAGCGGGTGCAAAGGGTGAGGCAGAGGGCAGCTGTTCCTGCCAGGAAGGCTTTGGTGTTCTCATTTGTTCTTTTTTTTTTCTCTTGTTCCCTAGGGAATTTTAAAGGTCTGTGTAAGCAAATTGATCACTTCCCTGAGGATGCAGATTATGAAGCTGATACAGCAGAATATTTCCTCCGTAAGTCCAGAGGATCTTCTCCTTGCCGTGGCTCATAGGTGCCGGTGTCGGGTGCATCCTGCTTGCTGAAGGGAAGGTGGTGGGGACACTGGGACCTGTGAGGTTCAGGGGGCCAGAGGAGGTGACCCTAGAGCCTCACCATCCCCCCAAGACCAGCTAGCTCCACTCTCACCTCCCTTGGGCCCTGCCCATGAGAGAAGTTTCCAATTCATAGTAACAACTAGCAGCATGTTTTATTTATGACCATTAATTAGGAGATAAATCCAGAGTCTGAATTCAAATCCATGAGAGAGCTGCTGAGTGAGCAGGAGGTCAAGCTGCCCTCCTAAAGCAGAGGGAGTTTATAGTTCCTTGCCTGATAGCCCAGTTGCATCAGATTTTAAAAGTTGGCTGGAATGTGTCTGAGGAGAACCTGTTTCTGTCTTCACCTCTCCCCAAACATCCACTTACCTACAGAGGCTACAGATCTGATCTTTGATGATTTGAGTGAGTTTAGTGATGGAACAGGAAGCAGGAAAAAGGGCAGTCAGAGCCATTTGAAGGAATAGCCTGGTCCTCACCCAGAGCCCTTCAGAGAAGTGCTCTAACCCAGGCACATGGCATCTCCCTAACAAAACCCAACCTGAGCTCCAAGACCAACCTGGGACATGTGGGTGAAGCTCACACTGCTTTGGGCACAGGGACAGGGAGGGCAGATCCACATCACATGCTGCCCTCCCTGATCACAAGTCAGCATTTCCACCTGCCTAAGGAGCAAGGGTTTGCTCTTCCTTTAGCACAGCTGAACAGAGATCACTCCCTCTCTTAGCTCCTGCCCCTCTCCACAAACCCAACACCTTTTGACATCGTGAGAAGAGATCTTCTCCCTTCAGAAATCTGCCAGAAGAGCTTTTGACCTCCCAAGCTAAGCACCAGAGGTCTGCAAAGGCCAGGAGCCTTTCAGCATAGCTCCTTGTCATCTGGGCGTGCTGCAAGCCAGATGTGGAGGCCCAGCCCTGCGGCAGGGATAAAAGAGATCATTTAGGCTCTGGGAAGCTCATTTGTATGTGAAAAGAGGTGGATCTTCTGCGGCTTCCTCTTGGTTTCTCAAACAGTTCTTCATCCCCTGTAAATTTTAAATAACCCAGGGAGATTGCCTCTTTCAGCTGCCTTTCTGCAGCATCGATCTCTTAATCGCCGCACGGCCCCTGAACAGCAGAGCTGAAGAGTGGGGTTTGATCTGCTTTGGCACCAGAGCTCTGCAGGCTGTCTCTGAGGCAGCTCTTGCAGAGCTGTTTGGGAGCAGGGAAGCTGCTTGCAGCATCAGCTGCGCTTCAGAAAGAAGAGGTGGGGGAAGGGGGGCAAACATCTCAAGAAGGATGCTTCTGTTCCCTCTGAGGAAACAAGATCTGAAGACAAAACTTGGCCTAACTTCAGGACCTGCGAGTGTCCCCAGGGTAGAGCCCTCTTTAAGAAAAAGCCAGGTTCAAAGAGGGATTTGGCAAGTCAATAAAGGACTACTTGGGTCACTCCTAAGGGAGGTGGGATTTCTGCTGGCTTAGACCTGAGTGGAGAGGGAGCCCACTGAACAGCTTCTTCCCAGGACTTCTGTTAAACTGGAGTCCCTGGGCAATCTGCATGGACGATGCCTGGTGGTACTAGCAAGAACAGCTAGGAAGTGGTTTATTAGGATCAAACTAGGCAATTCCCTCCTTCACAGGACCAGGACAGTTGTGGGGCAGTGTCCACAGCCTGGCCAGAAGGGCTTAGACTTGACTTCTGCCAGGCATTCACATAAGATGTCTTAGGCTCTTAGAAATCAAATGCCTGTTGTCAGAGAAGAAGTGGAAGCATCCCTGTGTTTCTTTGCCAGGAAACACTCCAGTTAGAGAATAGGTAGAATATATGAGGGAGCATTCAAACACCATCATGAGTTCCCTTCTCTTTAGACCAAAGGCTCTGGACTTCAGAAGACTAGATGAGATTCTACCCCTTTCTTGCTGGCATAGCCCTCCTGAGGGGCAGAATGAAGGACCTGAGTGAAGCTGCTGTCCTCCCCCATCACACAGCACCCATCTCAACTGGCAACTTGGTGTTCTCCCAGCAGACCTGTATTTCAGAATGAAGACCCAGATAGAACTGATGTGGTCAGAGCCAGGCTGTAGGACTGACTGAGCATCCATTTAGAAACCCCCCCTCAACAGCAGATGTCTGCTTGATGTTTGCTTACCATCATCGAAGCTTCACGTTGTCAAATCCTGCCTTGCTTTCCAGAAGCTTTTAAGATGGTTATTGTCACTATCCTGTTCCCTGAAACACAGCCAGGCAGAACTGAAAAGATAGCAAGAGAGGTTTCTCCCTGCCTTTTGCATTCCCCATGCACAGGCAGTGGGCTAGGGCCCTCCTCAAAGAGATGAATCCTTCTGCTTGGGAGGATCCTGATTCCAATAGGATCTTTGAAGCACAGTCTCTGCTTGCTTAAGTAGTCCTGCCCTTTCTCAGTAGGGTTGGTTCTTGTGGGTAAGGAGGGATTAGCTCTCATCTCTCCTTCCAGATCTTCATTCCACAGGCAGAATTGCACCAGTCTGATTCTTTTCCTTATCAAGCAAGGCTTCATCTCACACTTTAACAGTTTATTTTCTCCTAGGAAGGAAGAAGGGAAGGCCCTTCCTAGTTAAAAATTAGGAATCCTGGCAACACAAACTGGAGCAGAATGTTAGTACCCACTGCACACCCCACCAGCAGCGTGTGCCTGCCTACATGTGTGTGTGTGTGTGTGTGAGGATACAGAGTCCTGGCCTGTGGCTGCCTGAGTAGGAGAGAATTCCCCAGAAGCTTTGGGGTATGTTTTGTGTGTGCCTGTGAGCACATAGATCCATCTCTGCCATTGCCCTCTGCTGGCTGAGCTCTTCCCGTATCGACCGGTGGAGAGCGTGCGTGTCTGGGAGCTGGCACATCCCAATCTCATCGCTGCCCTCGGGAAGGAGCCCAGTTGTTTAATCAGTAGGATAAAACCCAGCTTTCCAGCACACAGGGCTGAGATTTTCACTCCTCAGTCCTCACTGCAGCTGCAGAGCAATGCATGGCACCAGGAGCTCCTTCCCAGCCCTTCCCAAAAAAACTGAATACATTTCTCCTTGAGATGCTCATGCCCTGTCAGGAGGATTCAAGATTGAGCAGCTCCACGGGAAGCATTTGGGTTGCTGCTCTTTGAAGAGCAGGCTTGAGTGGCAATGTTCTGGAGAAGGAGAAGACAGATGATGCCTGGGTACCTCCTCCAGCCCCCAGCCCCCCAAAAGTGGAGGGAAAGACAGCGTGGGGAACAGAAAACATGGACAGGCTCCCAGCTCAGCCACCAGCCCTGCAGTCCCCTCTACCTCCCCATGCTGTGCCATCGGCTTGGTGGCAGTGCCAGCAGCCAGGGCACGGGGGAGTTGCTTTGGATCACTCTCTTTTTCTGACACACTTTGTTTCTCTTTCCCTCCCTCCCTCCATCTCGTGACTCCTTTATCCCTCCTGGAATTACTCCCCCCTCCACCTTGCCCTCTGTCTCTCTCCTTCACCACCACCCACAAAATGTGCTTGTGTCCCACCCCGTTCCCTCACCCCGGCCCCATTTCTGTGCCCCTTTTTCGTCTCTCTCACACCTGTGGTGTTCTTTCTGCCCCTCTCCTTCTCTCCTCTGCAGGGGCTGTTAGAGCCTCTAGTATTTTCCCAATCCTGAGTGTGATTCTGCTTTTCATGGGTGGACTCTGCATTGCAGCCAGCGAGTTCTACAAAACCCGACACAACATCATCCTTAGTGCCGGCATCTTCTTCGTGTCTGCAGGTAAAGGGATGCACAGGGACTGGCACCGCAGAGCAGGGCTCTGGGAGTGGAGGTGGGCTGCCTAGCTGGGGCATCTGCAGGGCCACAGGTGCCTAGGTGGGAGTGTGCACATTTCCCAGCCCTGATGAGCCTTATTTGGGGTGAAAGCAGCCTCCCAACGATGCCTCTCCACCCTGCCTGCTTGGCAGGCAGAGGCAGGCAGCGGCACCCCACAGACAGAGGCTTTTGTGCTGCTTGGGAGTTGCTGGAAGGGTTTCCATACGTCAGGCTTCTCTCAGGGACCAGCCAGGAGTGTGGTCCAGGGATGTGTCAGGCACATGAGGAGGGTCTTGCTCATGGAAAGCTGCCCACTGGAAGGGGATGGGTGGTTTGGGGCCCTCCCATCCCCACTTCCCAGGGGCAGAGGCTCAAACCTACAGCCCCCACCACTGCCACGTGTGACCTTCCTGACATCTCCCTCTCTCTCCCTCGTCGGCCGGCCGGCAGGTCTGAGTAATATAATCGGCATCATCGTATACATATCAGCCAATGCTGGAGACCCCTCCAAGAGTGACTCCAAGAAGAACAGCTACTCCTATGGCTGGTCCTTCTACTTCGGGGCCCTGTCCTTCATTATAGCCGAGATGGTGGGAGTGCTGGCCGTCCACATGTTCATAGACCGGCACAAACAGCTGCGCGCCAACGCTCGCGCCACGGACTACCTCCAGTCCTCCGCCATCACCCGCATCCCCAGCTACCGGTACCGCTATCAGAGACGCAGCCGCTCCAGCTCCCGCTCCACCGAGCCTTCACACTCCAGGGATGCCTCTCCTGTCGGGANAGAAACAAAAAACTAACAACAACAAAAATAAACAACCAAGCAGAGAAACAAGTGCAAAACAAAGGAAAAACAAAGGAAACTTCAGGAAAGAGACGAGAGTGGAGAAAAAAAATTCTTTAAAACAAACAAAAAAAAAAAGAGAAAAAGAAAAAAGAGAAAAAAAAGAAAAACTTTAAAAACTGAGAGAGAAAGAGATTTAAAAATAGAAATAAATTTAAAAGAAAATGCATGATTTCCCATGTACCATTATTTTAACATTTAATAAAAACAAACTTAAAAAAATAAAAAGGAACCAAGAAATAACAAATGACAATAAATTGAGGAGGAGGAAGAGGAGGAGGAGGAGGAGGTAGCTCTTTGGATTTGGGGAGGTTTTATTCTTTAATTTTATGGTTTATTTCCCACTTCCCTTTAACCCAGCGTGGGCTCCTGGGGGAATTTTGGCCAGCAGCAGCTTTGGTGTCCTTGGGTCTGTTAGGGAGGAACCTGAGGTGCCACCAGGATCACCTGCAACCCGCTCTGTTCCCTCAGGATCTGTGGAGATCCTCTCCATTGCCCCAGGATCCGTGGGGATGTGCTCATCCCCTGTGGGTGCTTAGGGCTTAAGAGTGACTCCTGTCCCCAGGGAGTGCAGGAGCTGATGCTGAGTCACCCCTCCACAAGGTCCCAAGGAGGGGGTTCCCCAAGGACCCTGGGGTTAACGGTGACAGTGCAAAACTCCAACAGACACACACGGTAAACAAAGACACAGATAGAGACAAACCAATGAAAAAAAGGACAAAAAAGGTTTCTTAAAAAAAAAAAAAGTGGCAATTTTTTTAATAAAACAACAGCTATAAATAAATGTAAATATAATAAGTGGATTTACTTGCAAGAAGAAGAGATAGTATTTTGTTTTTCTTTTCATTTTTGTTTTCTCCAGCTTTAAACTGTGAAAAAAACAAAGGAGAACAGAGAGTGAGGAGCGGAGTGGGAGCAGAGGCAGATGGTGGGGGGGCTAGGGGAGGGGAATCAGAGCTCCCATCCCTTCAGGATGCTGCTGCTGGGGAGTGAAGGGGGGGCATGGGAGGCCAAAGCTGAGGGCAGCATGTTGAAGGGGGGAGGGGGGATGGCATTCGTGCACACACGTGGCCAACTCACACATGTGTGCCCAAGCATGCACATGCTCTCCTGTGAATGCTCCAGAGGCTCCCCAGGGCAGCTGTGTGCCCCTCCTGTCTGCCCAGATCCCCCTCAGCTCCCACCAGTGAGGCTGCAGCTGTGTCGGGGCATGACGAGACCCAACCAGCAGCCCCCTGAAACCATCCCTCTCCCTCCCTGGGCACAGTCAGCCTGCCCTGACCAAAGTCAGCTGCTTGACCTTGACACACATACCCTCACCTAGCTCCCATCCCAGGGAGCTCCCTGCTCCAGGCCGGTGGGCATGGCAGGGGGAGGTGTGAAGCCATCAGCCACCTCCACACTTGTTGAGGTTTGGCCTCATCCCTCTCCTCTCTAGGAGGTCCTAGGCTGCTGTGGTCTCACCTGTAGCAGTGAGGTGAGCTGGGCACCAGCCATCCTGCCCCCAGAGCCCTGCCCTGCACCCGAAGCCCTGCCCTGGCCACAGCCCCCTCCCTCCCTGCTGTGCCAGGGAAACAGGGTGTCAGGGGTGCCAGGAACAGCTTGGAATCCCTCTTCCTTCACGAAGACCCTGGTGGAGACAGACAGGAGGAGAGGTGGCCGTGGGGACATGTGGGAGGCCTCAGTGACACCCTGTGAACTGCCAGCCAGCCAGCCCAGGGCAAGGAGAAGGCCTCTTTTGGGGCTGCTCCCCCACAAAGGGCAGTGCACATGTGAGGCTGAGGGTTTGCAGGATGGAACTGCTGAGCCCTTTGGCAGCTCAGACCCACTTTTCAAGTATTTTTCCGTCCCTGTTGCTGCTGCTCCAGATTTCGGAGCCGCGCAGTCCCCGCTTCAGCTCTCAGTGGGGTTTCTGCTTCAAAGCAGCCTGATCCTCCTTCTACCCCACACCCCCCCACTTTACACCCCCCGGCCCCAGCCCGGGGCAGGGGGCAGCAGTGGCAGGGGCTCACTCCCAAAAATGGCATCACAGGGCAAGAGGAGGCTGCCAGAGGCTAGGCTGGATGTCCAGGCACCCCCTCCCTCCCCCACTGAAATCCTCTCCCATCACCCCCACAGCTCTTCAAAAGCGATTCACAGGGAGCCCCTGCCACCATCAGGGAACAAATTCAAGCCAGACCTTGTCGTGGAGGGAGGGTGGTGTTGGGCTTTCCATCCCCAGCTCCCCTCCCCTGCCCCAGGCCCCGTGGAGCATTCACAGGGTTGAGCATGCCCCTGGGCCAGGTGGGAAGAGGAAAGCCTGGGCGGGAGGTGAGGGCTGGCAGGGAAGCTTTTTTTCCGAGGATGTTGCTCATGTCCAGCTCAAACCAGTACAAGAAACCAACCTCCATTTTCTTTATTTTGTGGTTTTTTTCAGACTGTTAAAAAGAAAAAAAAGTTTTAAAAAGAGAAAATGATAAAAAAAAAAAAATCCTGGTACATGAAATAAAGATTTTTTTTTTATATATAACTTGGTCCTCCTTGATCTGGATTTATTGGGGTTTATTGTCCCACTATGCCAGAAGAGTACCTGGGCACCTGTGGCTCTCCTTGCAGCGAGCTCTGCCAGAGAGCTCAGGATTCACACAGGCTTGAAGGCTCCAAAAGGAAAGGGAAAAGAAAGTGAGACTAAGGTTGTTTGGGGGTTTTGGTCCACCACTCGTGGGATTTCCTCAGAAGCTGGGTTGGCAGTGGCTGCCTGGTAGAAATGCTCAGCATTGGAGCCCAGAGCAGGGGATTACTTACAGCTGGAGCTGCAGACCCAGAAATGGGTGAAGTGGTGGCCAGGCAGGGAGGTGACAGCCCTGAGAAGGAGACTGGTATCCTGGTGTGTCCCCTTACTTCCCACCCCATCACTAGCAGCAGGGGTGCCACCAACACAGCCATTTCCCTTTGCCTTCCACTGGGCTCCCATGGGACTCTCCATGGCTTTCAGAAGCAGACCAGGATCTCCACCAGACCCTGTCACCATCAGCTCTGAGGGATGACAGGGAAGGGCAGCCACCTGAGTGACAAAGCCTCTCCAAAGTATGACCAGAGTCTGACCCATGGGAGGCAAGTGAGACCATGAGCTGAATGAGTAGGTGGGACCAGAGGGGTTAATAGGGGGGCAGCTGAAGGTGGTGAAGGCACATCCAGCATGCTGATCACAGCACTGCAATCCTCCTCACCTCCTGATGCACCTCATACAGGTTGATACCAGTGCTCAGCATCTGGATCCCATGGTCAGCACCTCTAAGTCCCCGCTCTGGCCCTTCCCATCCCAACCCCTTGAAGTTCACCCCTCTCCTTTGGACCCTTGGTAGCCCCTCATCCCCACCTCATGCCTTCCCAGCAGGCCTGTGTGCACACACCTTCCATGGGCCAGCCCGGGGGATGCTTCACTGCTGAGGTAATTGGGGCCACCTGCCGCCCTATTTCTGCTCCTCCTCTGGGGACACTGCTCGGGAGCAGCCTCACCAAGAAGGAGGGCACAAGGAGGGGAGAGGCAGCAAAGCAGGCCAGGAGCCAGCTCTGGGGGAGGTGGAGGAGCTACCAGCCCTGCCACACAGATATCTAGGAGGCATCCATCTCTCTACCCCGTCTAGCTCACAAGCCCCAAAACCTGCTCACTCCTTGCTCATCCCCTCTCGTGCCTCTGAAGCTGCCACCACCTGCAGGGTGTCCCCACCCAGGCATGAGTGGGGTGAGCTGCAGAACACCAGCACCCCCCTGCACCTTCTCTATCCTCCCTGCACCTTCCCTATCCTCCCTGCATCTTCCCTATCCTCCCTGCACCTTCTCTATCCTCCCTGCAATGTTGCCAGCCCTGGCCTGCTGCACAGCTTGGGGCAAGAGAGTGCTCCCTCATCCCCTGCACTGCCAGTGGGGTGCTAGGGAGAGGAGGCTCTACTCCCCACACCATGCCCTGCTTGGAGTGCAGAAGGTGCATGGCTCAGCCCCAGCACACAACTCCATGAGGTGGTTCTTCCTTGCAGGGTGCAGATGGTCTTATTTTCTCCTCTCTGCTTCTCCCCTTCTCCTTCTGGCTTTTGCAGGCATAAGGAATGCTGCTCAGATGGGGCCAGCCTCCATGCCCTAGTAATTAATACTAATACTCAGCACTTCTACAACACTTTCCATGCTCAAAGCACTTTACAAACATCAACTAATTAATCTGTCCTATGAAGTGATGTCTTGAAGGGGTGGCATTGGAAGTAAAGGGCTTGTTCATGGGTAGGAGCCCTCATTCCTCCTCTCTCCCAGGGTCCATTAACATTTAGGTGGGTACAAGATGCTAAAATTGTACCCTGTGTCCCTCCTAGGTCTCAGTGCTCTCCATGCCACTTCCTTGCCTCTCCTGGTGCTGGCTGTGTGCTCTGGAAGACCTTGGGTATACCAGAGGTGAGCAGGGCACCAAGATCTTCTCCTCCACGGCACTGAGCCACTAAGGTCCTGGTGGTGCCAGAGACACGTGACTGAGAGGCCAGTTGAAATATCTGGGTTGGAAAAGTTCCCATCCCAGTCCCAAGCCCCAGCAGTGGCAAAGGAGAGCCCTTTGCAGCACAGCAGGAGTGAGGATGCAGTAGACAAAGTCTGGTCTGATGTCTTCAGCCAGGTCCCCATTGTGCCCCAGCCCTACAACCTCTCTGGGAGCAGCAGCCATTCCCTACTTTCATGTGCTGCAGGAAAGCAGTCCCCAGCCCTCCAAATCTGAGGACACACTCTCAGATGCTGGCTGGGGATGGGTGAAAGGCAAACAGGACATCTGCCAGGGACAGTGCTGCCCCACTCCGAGGGAGCCATCCCCTAGGATGGCTCTGGGCCAAGCGTTCAAGGTCAGGAGGGCATGCTCTGCCCAAGGGATGCTGGCAGCTGTGTCAGGTCTTCCCTCACTGCAGAGGCAGCATGGTTGAAGAGAGGGCTCCCTTTGGAGGATGGTATGGGGTGAGGTAGTGCTTCCTGCTGAGTAATGCCTGGCTTCTGGCACTGGAGGGTCTGCCATGAACGTGTGCTCATCGCTCCTGTGGCTGCCTGTCTCATGTGGAGCTCAGCCAGGGCTGGCTGGGTTTTGCTTCTCTGGGAGACATTCTGAGAGCTCCTCCTGTGGGGAAACCCAGATACTTGGCTATTAAATTAACACTGGGCATTTAACAGCATCGTTGAAATGGGTTAAATACCTAGGAGTGGTAATTAGTAATAATGGTTTGGTGAGGGAGGAAATTAAGAGGTAGGTATGGAGCCCAGTACTTTTCTCTGCAGATAATTTTTAGTTCCAAATGACTACAGAGAGAGGCCAAGCATCAGACACAGAAGCTTGTGCCTGAGGACCCACACAGGGAAGGAAGGCAGCGACATAGCTCACCTTTCAAAAGCCAGGCACTGAGGCCAAGGATGGAGAGAAGCTCGAGGAGAGCTGATGGAGAGAAAGGGCCTATGAGAAGGGACAGTCAATCTAATAAAAGCTGCTAGGTGAGCAAAACTGGCAAAGGGCAGGTCAGCTGAATGTCCTGGAGGTCTGTCCAAGGGTAGAGGTGGATCCAGATGACTCAGCATCCCCTCTCCGGGTGCCTTCCAGCTGCTGGTGGCTTCTCCCCTCCTCTCCCTAGACCTTTCTGGACACCCTCTACAGAGACAGAAGGAAGAGGCAACAGTTTTGTTAGGGAAGGAAGGAGGAAGACTTATATAGATTTAGGAGATGTGAATTAAATGTCACCAGCCCTCCAAGAGTGAAGAACAAGTCAAATCTCTTGATAAGCTGAGGCATGAGGCTGGACACCACAGGGGCTGCTGCCCACTATGCTGCTCCTCATCCACATGGGGCTTTTACAACAAGTTCTGGCAAAATCAAGTGCCCACACACCACATTTTGGTGACTCTGCAGAGCTCCAGAGCACACAGAATCATAGAGTCATTAAGGCTAGAAGAAACCTCTAAGATCATCAAGTCTGACTGTCAACCTATCATCACCTTGCCCACCAAACCATGTCCATAAAGCAGCTATGAAGCCAAAATGTCCCATGGACAGGAGAAACGCCTGTCCCTGGGGATCTGTGCCCACAAGGGTAGGGCAGACTTTCACAATGTCCCAATGTCCATGGAGGATGCTCCATCCACTGGCTGGTAGAAAACTGCTGAGGACCTACTGGGCATGGAGCTGCAGTGAGGACTCCCCTAGAGAAGCCAGGAGCCCAATGGGCCATGCTGCTTCCCACAGCTGCAGCAGCAGAGGCAGGAGACTGGTGGCAGGATGGTTTGCCCAGGCATCATCTTCCTGGGCTGCAGACTCCAGCTGTGAGCTGGCTGCTGCAGAGCTCTCCCAGCTGTGAAGGCTTCTGGCAGAGTGCTGTAGCCTGTGCCAGTTTCATGGCACAGAGAGGAGGAAGATGTGGGTGACAAGCAGCCTCCTTTCCCTGGCCCCTTGCTGAGAGCTCTGGGCCTTGCACCCTGGCCAGGAGGCCTGGTGTGTGCAGTGAGGGCTCAGAGAGGCAGCCTGAGCAGCAGCAGTCAGCTCTTGACATTGCAGAAGGGCTGCAGTGAAGGAGCTGGCTGGCCCTGCAGTGGCAGCTTCAGCAAAGGGGTCAAGATCTCTGGGTACAGGCTGAGTCCCAGAAACAGATCTGCAAGGGCAAAGCACTGGGCTCGGGAAAGGTTTTCTCTGCTGCTGCCCCTCCTGCTGCTCCTGATCCCCTCGGGGATGGAGAAAACAAGGGACTTTGCTCTCTAGGGAGCTGTCAATCAGACTCTGCCATCGCCGTTTAATTTGCTGGGTTTCTGCCTGCCGGCAGAGGCAGCCTGGCTGCCTGTTCCTGAGCTGGCACTGCCATCCCGTGGGATGGGCTCGGCACGGCAGCCAGGCTCCAAGCTGCACTCTGCAGGAGCCAGAGCAGCCACACAGCTCTCCCACGACACACAGCAGTGGGACCCTTGCCCACAGGGGTGGCTAGGGACCATTTCCAGTCTGCCAGCGTTCCTCACTGCTGGCTTGCCGTCATTCCCCATCTTCTTCCAGCAGGGAAGCTTGGAGGGGACACAATGACCTGGACATGGAGATTTGGCTCACTCCTGCTGGGACAGACTCCAGCCTACCTAAGGGCAGGTATGATTTTGAGAGGAGAGGGCAGACAACCAAGCTCTCACCCTGAGCTTGCTGTGGTCATGAGGTTCCAGGCAGCATGTCCAGCAAGCTGCCTGCCACCAGCAAGCCTCCCCACCTTCATGCAACTGTGCAGCTCCTCTGGTCTCTGGCTGGTGCCAGCCCAGGGATCATCCAGGAGTGTTTATTGGGAAGATACTGCATGTGTGCAGAGAAGAGAGCAATCCCACAGAGTAGTTCCCAGGCCAGGGAGCCCCATGGCTGCACCACATCTCCTCTTGCCCCTAATGCTCTCCCCAAAAGCCTTGGCACTTCTTGTGGGTCCTTTTGGGAGTGAGAGGTGCAGGGAAGGTCCTTTCCCAGCTCCAGCCCTTGCCCATCCCTTCCTGCAGAGACACAGCAAAGCCTGGACCTGGTCTTGGGAGTCAGCTGTGACCTTGGGAAGTGCCTCATCCAAAGGGACAGGCTGTGGACAGGGAAGAAGGGAGAAAAAAAGACCTTGGGCTGCTGCAGTGGAAGCTTTCTGGAGCAAGGCTGAGAGCATGCATCCTTCCCAGCTGCCTGGAGGTGCCTGGCACCCAGTGGGGGACACAGGCAGCACAGCTCTGCCAGAAGGGACAAAAGCACCCGGCTGCCTCCTCCAAAGACAGGAGAGAGCAGATGGCACTGAAATCTGCTCAAGAGGAGAGGAAGGAATAGCCCCGAGGCTCCACACTCTCTGTACCCTGAGAGGTACATTTGTCCCCAGCCAAGCGTGTCGGCCAGCCCCATCTCTGACTTACCAAGAGGCAGGGAAGGGAATGGCAACTGTGGGCTGGCTGGCTTGCTGCACGTCCCTTGCCTCTGTTCTCTTTTATGGGGACCTTACTGAGAGTGCCTGGGAGGGGAACAGCATGTTAGCATGTAGCATGTGCATTTGACTCCTCATCGCCTTTAGAACTAGGTCTTGCACAAATGGGCAAAATTCTGCTCCCTAGCAGAATTCACTTGGACTCTTTCTGCCTCCTGATGTCCTGCTCAGACCTCTTTGCCTGGCTGGCATAAACAATAAGCTTTCCAGAGGAGGGACCAGCCAGGCAGGAACATTTGCAGAGCATGTTGGCCCCAGAAGGTTCTGATTTTTCACAGAGATTACTGTAACACTGATGATGTTGAAGCAGGTAACTGTGGGCACTTCTGTGCTGGGCAAGGGCACTTATGAGGAAAGCCTGTGTTGCCTGCAGTTCTACTCACACACATCTTCCCCCAGGATCCATTTCAGGGCAGTGTTGAATGTAACTGAGACACAGGAGACCCGCAGGACACAGAGCAGTGCTCCTGCAGCTGCAGAGCAAACTGGTGACTGGGTGGCTCCCCTCGGGTGCCTCTCACCTTCCATCACCCCAGGCCCCAGCCTCTTCCCACCTCTCTGTCCAGCTGGATCTGTGCAGCGTTTCCCAGATGCAGCAGCTGTGACCTGCTTCTGCCTCTGCTGCCATGGCTCCTCAGCACCACTATAGCTTGTATCTCGAGCACATTGCTCCTGTGGTGAGGCAGAGAAATGTTGCTCCTCCCTGCCCAGCTTGGAGGTACCAAGCTCCCACTGGGGAAGCTTATGAGGGTGGCCTAGAGGACAGCCACAGAGCAGGGATTTGTAGCTCAGCCTGTGGACTCCTAGGCTTCTACTCCAGCCACTGCACCAGCCTTCCTGTCCTGCTGCAGGCGTGCAGCCAGCAGGGACGTTGCTGGCGCCAGCTGCTGTAATTGAGCTTTGTAGAATAAACTTGTGGAATTAGCCTGTTGGCTGCTGGGATAAAATCCAGCACTGAGTGCAGATCAAAGGAGGCAATCTTGCTGACGGTTTGCAGGGAGGCAGCTGGACCCAGACTCCTTCTACAGCTCTGGAAAGGGCAGTGCTCAGCAGCCGAGGACGAGGACAGAGCTACCCCTTTCAGTGATCTATGTGATTGATGCCCACTGCAGGGGGGTTGGACTAGATGACCTCCGGAGGTCCCTTCCAACCCAAACCATTCTAGGATTCTACTATGGTCAAAGCTAGAGAAGCCTTGGGAGAGATCTGACACTGGTATTAAAAACAGTGAAAGCCGAGCAAGAGATAGCACTAATCCAGAGAAAGACAATTCTGGGGTGCACCATGAAATTGTGACTTTGCATGGTAGTAAAGTCAGGGAAGGAGTACATGGCCAGGTCTGAACCCAGCCTACAGAAGCAACACAGTTTAAGAGGAGGAAGCTTGCCCTTGCCAGGTCTCTCTCTGTCCTTGAGGGCAAGATGGTCTGGCCCAGCAGCCACGGGGAGAGCTCAGCATGGCAGGAGGAGGAAGAAGGAGAAAGCCTCGCAATGAAAGCACTTATCTGCTCCCAAGAATAATAAATTCAGCACGTTCCCTGCCTGGACCTCACCATACTGACACAGCTGCTCTGAACACACACAGCAGATCTGCCAGGTGCTGCCTGCTTGCAGCCCCAGCACATAGCACAGGCAGCACATTCAATACCAGCTTCACAGCACGGGCACACCAAAGTTGCTTTATGGCCATTTTTCCAGGGTTCCTGAAAATCCAGTCAATCATTTCCCTGAAAAAAAAAACCTGGCAAGCAGCTGCCACGTGAGGAGGGCAGGTTTCTCATTCAGCTTCCAGGGCACCAGGAGAGAGGCAGGAAGGTGCTAGAAAGGAGGCCACACATTGCAGCAAAGCACCTGGCCTGACTCAGCAGACTGAGGAGGCCATGGGAAAGATGGGATGTGGAGAGGAAGGCCAGGGAAGAATATGGAACACTGGCCTGTGGCAGGAGCCAGTTCGTACATGGCCAAGGCTGGTTGCAACAGGAGCCAGCAGTGAGTTCTGCTGCTTTAAAGACAATGACAACAACTTTGGAAGAGGAATCTGACCTGAAGAGGTTTATAAACATTAGACTTCTCTGCAGGGTGAAGGTGTTATGGCTGAAGACTGTTTCCCTTGCTTTCTGTGTTTCCCAAGAAGTGTAGAGCAGTGGAGATGCCACAGACATACAGTCTGTTCATTGTTTAGGGAGGAAAAAGAACCCATCTGGCTATTTTTGATGTGTTTGTTATAGGAATGAGAAAAGAAACTACTGGGAAATAGTATTTTAATGTGAACATTATTCTTCCAATCCTCAGCTGCCTCTTTGAGTGGAAGTACAGTCATGAAAGCTGGAAAGCAACTCCTGTCTTAAGGCTTTCCAAGGCATCTTCAGTCAAGGCAGAGGCGGTCTATTTGCTAGGAAAAGGTCCCCAACAGGGACTAGCTTTCCTTCCTTTAAACCTGGCAAACCTCTAGCAGTGTTGCCTGAGCTGCATATTGTCCTCACCCAGCAGGAGGAGGCTGCAGCTCAGTGCAGAGCCAGCTCACAGAGAGAGAGAGCTCTCCAATGAGCCCCAAACCACACCAAAGGCTGATGGTGGGTGAGGTTTTTGGACTGGAAGAGCCATGGTGCTGGAAGGTATCCTTCTTCATGGATCTGCTAACACCAGCACAGAGTCCAGGAGTGAAGGCGGAAACAAGAAGGGGAAAACCAGATGGGAGCAATTTATCTTGGCTGCTTTCATGAGCATCTTCCAGGGAAGAGTGATTAGTCTTATGAGCTGATTAAGTGATTCATTAACTGATGAACTGAAATTATGGATCAAGGATCAAATGATTGCAAGCAAGTGTATTTTGAGTACTTTTCCGGGAAACAACGCATCGCACATGCCTCTCACAACATCTGGGGATCAGCTGGGGCAGCTCTGGGGACTGTGTGAGGGGTCACCACCCTGCCCAGGTGCCCAAGAAAGCTAACAGCATCTTGGCCTGGAGCAAAACTAGTGTGAGCAGNTCTCTTCCAACCCTTGTGATTGTGTGAGTCAGCAGGGCAGGGCAAGGGGCACAGGCAGGGCCCTGGTCACAGCACAGGGGACAGGAGGAAAATGAGACAGACCCACTCCCTCCCCTCTTCTACTAAATTTGACCCAAATGTGGCAGCAAATCTCATCAGCTTCAAGGCTGAGGTTTTGGGTTTTTTTGTCTTAGAACATATCTTACCCATGATAAGAAACTGGAAGGTTATGTTTGTGCTCAGAGAAGCATTCATCCCACAGCAGGCCCTCCCTACACAGGGTCTCTCCTCTGACCCACACCTGTACCAAACACTGTACCCAGAGAAGCTATGGGCTAAGCCCAAACTGCACACCATTTGTCATCTCTGAGGGACAGCAGCAGCATTGCATTCTCTTATAAGCACTTCATGCAGGCTCTGGAGTGAAGAGGAAGCTGTGGAAAGGAAGGGATTTTCATTTTATCAGTCTATTTCTCTTTGCTCCTCTTAATTCCTTAGTCCAGTTTTCTCTTCAGAACCTCTTGCTCTCCCACCACCATCTCCTCAGCAGTCTCTGAGCCCATTGCCCCAGCTCAGGAGGGCCAAGGGATGGCTGCTGAGGGGATTGCCTGGAACTGGGATTACTCTGAGCTGCTGCCAGCCACCAGCAGGGCAGCTCCAGCTCTAATGATGTTTGTCTCCAAAAAGGCTGTTGAGGTGAGACAGTTACAAATTGTATTTTATAAACGGTATTTCTATAAGTGGATTTTTTTTCTCTAGCAGGGAAAAGTGCTTTAATAATCCCACTTCTGATTAATGGCAGGGTATCTTGGCAAGGCAGAGACTGCTGCAGCCTCAGAGCTGTCTTGAGGAGGAATTACAAGTGGTAAATAAAGAAGAAAATGCACACCTCTCTGCCTGGAAAATATTGATCTAGAGTCTTCTTAGGGAACAGATACCCAAAGAAATTCTCTGCAGGGTTAGTTTTTAGCCTGTGAGCTGAGGAGGTCTGTAAACTGGATCCTGCTCTTTTTAGGGACAGAGAAAATTTTAGTCACTCTGGCATAGGAATATCTGAGATTTAATGATTTATTGCCCTCACTTCTTGAGAAGAAATACTATCCCAATGGCAGAAGCAGTGATTTGAGTCACAGACTGTATTAAATCACTGGTTCCTGATCTCTTAGAGAGGCCAGAGAGCTGAATCCTGACTTCCAGTCCTGGGTCTCCCCTCCAGCAGGCCAAGGAAAGTCATCAGAGACAATGCAAAACCTTGAATACAACATTGTGAACACAGCAGGGGCAACTGCAATTCCCATTCCTCACACATCTTTACCTCTCAAAAAACAAGTGCTTGTAATAGCCTCTAAAACACAGAGTTTGCTGAATGATCCTACAACCACAACCTGAGAAGTACCTGCTTTTCTGCAAAACCATTGCATAGCTTGGGATATGTATTTATTTCAGAAGTCTGTGGATGTGAGAAAATGAAGGGGCACAGCACTAAGGCATGGTTCCTGTCCTGGCACATGGCTTTCTTGAAACACTTCTTGTCCAGAGCCCTGCAAGACTGTTCTCTCTCAAGATCATCAATCTCTTGAGTTCTCTCTCCATTTTTATCTGTGAAAACAGGAATTTACTTGTCAGGTTTTACAGTAGCTCCATCTCATGTCTGTAGAGCAGCCTGGCACAATCAGATGGGGACTGCATCCTAGTAGTTGAAATCTTTGTGTAACTAAGATGAGGATCAGCATTCTTCCAATTTTAGGCCAGATAATTTGAATTCAAGTTCTTCCAAGAAAAAAAAAAAAAAGAAAAAAGCTAGAGCAGTCCTTTCTGTGGTCCTGAAGCCCACAGTATAGACAGGAGGAGGAAGTCTGTTACTATCCCATCTATCCCACCCTGTTACTATCAGGCAAGTCAATTATACCAAAATGATTCCAAACAGACATTTGCTACTGTAGGCTTCAACACGCCTGAGAGCTTTAAATAGGCTGAGAAGTTCCACATTTCTGGGAAGTTTAACTATTATTACCTCCAGAGAAGACATTCTGACACCTCCCAATTGTCTGTGCTCTCAGCAGAGGCAGCAAGCAATGTTTCCTTCCTCTCTGTGACAGCTAGGTACAAACTGCAGGGCTCTGGCAGGTGTCACCCACTGCCTTCCTACTCAACTCCCCAACCCAAGCTTTTTGATCAGCAGGGCAGATTTACTCTCATGAACGTCGCTTTCCTCCCACTCTTATGCATTTTGGCTATTAAGCAGCAATTCGTCGTCGTGGCTCAGCTTCGCGAACGAAGCTCCAGGGAGGGCTCCATCCATGCTCCTCCTCAGTGCCTTTTCCAAGCACGCTGATAAAAAGAGGATAGCAGATAGCACCCTCGAGCCTGCGCTAGGGATTTTTTTAGGTGAGACACAGCATGTGCAGAGCTGGACCCACCCTTTAGTCCTAAGGTTCATCTGCCAGGGCCTAGCAAGCTTGGACGCTGGCAGCCAAGTCCTTAGGACAGAGGTTTAATCTCTTAGCTGGAAGNGCTGCCCAGGGAGGTGCTGGAGTCTCCATCTCTGGAGATATTCCCAACCCAGCCTGTGCAAGCTGCTCTAGGTTCTCCTGCTGTGGCAGGGGGGTTGGACTAGATGATCTCCAGAGGTCCCTTCCAACTCCTAACATTCTGGGATTCTGTGAAATTTGGACCAATGTCATTGTCATGACAGAAGACACAAGACAGAACACATAACCCACACGCGGGACACAGCGCGCTGTGCCTTTTCTAGCCCAGCCCTCCAGCCGCAACTATGAGGTACTCCCGCACTGCCGGGAAGCGCTTTACGGCAGGAGCCGTCTGCTCCTTTGCGTTGTTGCTGGCGTTTTGTCTAATTTTACGACAGCGGCGCTTGGCGGGGCGGCTGTCGCGCGGCGCTGACGCGCAAAGGGAACGCTGCGGCTGCGCGCGGCCCTGTTCCCTCGGTGCCGCCAGCGCAGGAGTATCCGCTGCCATCGGGGTCGTCACGGGGCCGCGCAGGTGAGGGGAGCGCTGGAGCCACCAGCAGGCTCGGCTTCCTGCCCTACGAGTACTCGCCAGCGAGCATCGGGGACCCCCCAGCCCCGCCCCGGCGCTGCCACCACTGGTTCCGGTGGGGCCGGGTCCCCGCCCCTCACACGGCTCATACACACCGTGGCAGGGGTGACCGGGGCTCCCCGGCCGCTCCCTTGGGTGCGGACCCGACTTGGGGAGGTGGCCTCCCCGGCCTCCGCTCACGGTGGCACTGCGCTCTGGCCTGTGCTAGGGCGCGGTCCCCGGTGCCCGACCGCAGCGTGCGGCAGCTACGGGTTTGGTGTTTTAGGGTTTTTTTTTCCCGTTTTTTCTCCCTTGTAGGCGTTTAAAAAATGGCGAAGTTTGTGACCCCCGTGATCCAGGACAACCCCTCCGGCTGGGGCCCCTGCGCCGTACCAGAGCAGTTCAGGGACATGCCCTACCAGCCTTTCAGCAAAGGAGACCGCCTCGGGAAGGTAGCACTGCCGTGCCACGGCACCTTGGGCTCCTGCTGAACAAGCCCCCTGTGCTTCTGGCAGCACAGTCCTGCTTGCTGCCAGCAGATACTGCTTCCTGCTCCTGTGGCTGCTCTTCTGGTGCCCTTTGTGCTGCACAGCCTAACACCTAGTACAGTTGGGAACAGTTAGCAGGGCTGGCAAGTGGAGGTGGGAGTTGGAAGGATTAGTTCTGGAGAGTTCAGTGTTTGCTTCTGTTGTGTGAGGTCCTGCATGGATAAAGTCAGAGGCTTGGGGGGAAATGGCGTGTTAATACTGGTGTTTGACTGTTTATGTTTGTCCCTAGGTGGCTGATTGGACAGGAGCCACATATCAGGATAAAAGATACACAAGTAGGTGTTTTCTAGTGACTGCTCCTCTAGTGTATGTCCTACAGAGTTTTCTTAAGTGTCATTCCTGTTTTCATGTCTCACACCCACTCTGGTGGTTACCTACACACCTCAGCAAGAGAGGCTCCTCAAATTAGGAAGCTTGCCTCACGCTTGGGAGAGCTCAGTGGGGCTCTCCCTGTCCTTAGGGCTTTCTCCTGATTCTTCTACTGCCTCATGACTGAGGCTTGTCAGGGAGGCTGGGAGAGGGAGAGAACATACTGGTGTAAGGCAGGAGTTGCAGTTTAGGCATCAGACTTGGGGAAAGACAGTTGGGAGAGAATTTTGGGGAAGAAAGGGGCGAAGTGCCTGGAATTTGTTTCCTAGAAGCTTGGTGGCAAGATGCCTTGTTTTATTTCCAGACAAGTACTCCTCACAGTTTGGTGGTGGAAGTCAATATGCATATTTCCACGAGGAGGATGAGACTAGCTTCCAGCTGGTGGATACAGCACGGATGCAGAAGACTGCGTACCAGAGGAATCGTATGCGATTTGCACAGGTAATGTGTGTCCTCCTATGAGGACAGGCTGAGAGAGTTGGGATTATTCAGTCTGGAGAAGAGAAGGCTCCCAGGAGACCTTCTTGTGGCCTTCCAGTATCTGCAGGGACCTACAAGAGGGCTGGGGAGGGACTTTTTAGGATGTCAGGTTGCGCTAGGACTAGGGGGAATGGATCCAAAGTAGATGAGAGTAGATTTAGGTTGAATGTTAGGAAGAAGTTCATCACTATGAGGATGGTGAGACACCAGCCCAAGTTGCCCAGAGAGGTGGTGGCAGCCCCAGCCCTGGCAGTGTTGCAGGCCAGGCTGGCTGGGGCTGGGAGCAAGCTGCTCTAGTGTGTGAGGTCCCTGCCCATGGCATGGGGGTTGGAACTAGATGAGCTTTAAGGTCTCTTCCAACCCTGACAATTCTGTGATTCTGTAGAGGCTCAGAGGAGAGCTTCAGCAGCATGGACTTGTTCTGCAGCTGATGTCTCCCCCTCCTTTCCCCCCCTTCCTTTTTACAGAGGAACCTTCGGAGAGACAAGGACCGTCGGAACATGTTGCAGTTCAGCATGCAGACGCTGCCAAAGAGTGCCAAGCAGAAGGAGAGGTGAGGCCTTGGATGTGAACATACCCTACTTGGGAATGGAGTGTGTGAACGTACTGTTGGTAAATGTGTGAAGTTACTTTAACAGAACCCAGTGCAGCTAACAGCAAAGAATTATTTCAGGATATTTCAAGTCCGATGTTTTGCTGGTGTCAGCAGTAGTTAGAAGCATGAGGTTCAAACAGCTCTTGAAGGATTTAGGAGGATTTTTGAGTCGTGTTTCAGAAGTAAAGATGAAGTTTTGAAGCAGAGCATGCCCTTTCTGAAAACTGCCCTGCAATCCTTGGAGATGGAAATACTTCAGGAGCTGCTCAGAATAAAGAGCAGAGCTTTTAATGCCTTGGGCATCTGGATAGACAGACATGCTCAGCAACTGTTGCAGTGGCTCAGTGCCTAAAAGCATTGCTTCTGTGGTGTTGACTGGAGCTGTAGGAATGGTTGTGGCACATAGGACTGGAGAGCTTCTCTTGGTGTTGTCATTTTAGAGATCGCTTGCGCCTACAAAAGAAGTTTCAGAAGCAGTTTGGAGTGAGGCAGAAATGGGACCAAAAGTCACAGGTAAACTTGTGAGCTTTCTGCCCCCTGCCGTGGTTTGGTTTCTCTGGCTGTGCTCGTCTGGCAGCTGCTGTTGCACAAATCCTGATGTGCTGTGTCTGCAATCCTCTCTCGCCCTGCCCTGCCTCTGGCCGCACAGCAGAAGCCTCGCGACTCCTCCGTTGAGGTTCGCAGCGATTGGGAGGTGAAAGAGGAGATGGATTTCCCTCGGCTCATGAAGATGCGCTACCTGGAGGTGTCAGAGCCACAGGACATGTGAGTTCCCAAAGCAGCTGTGGGCTTGCTTCCTGAACTGAAGGGATTTTGGGGAAGCAGAGGTATCCTGGCCTGGTCCCAGTGTTCTCATTGGAAAAAGTGTTCTCAGTGGAGAAAGCCCTGGGTGTCTGGGTGGCCAGCAGGATGCCCATGAGCCAGCAATGTGCCCCTGTGGCCAAGAAGGCTGATGGCATCCTGGGGTGCAGCAAGAAAAGTGTGGCCAGCAGGGCCAGAGAGGTTCTCCTCCCCCTCTGCTCTGCCCTGGTGAGGCCACATGTGGAGTACTGTGTACAGTTCTGGTCTCCCCTGTTTAAGAGAGATAAGGAACTTCTGGAGAGGCAGAGAAGGGCTACTAAAATGATAGGGGACTTGAACACCTCTCTTATGCAGAGAGGCTGAGAGAGCTGGGGCTGGTTAGCCTGCAGAAGAGCAGACTGAGGGGAGATCTGAGCAATGCTTAGCAATACTTAAAGGGTGGGGGTCAGGAGGATGGGGCCAGGCTTTGTTCTGTGGTGCCCAGGGACAGGACTAGAGGCAATGGGCACAAACTAGCACCCAGCACTGGCCATCTGAACAGGAGGAACTTTTTTCCTTTGAGGGTGGTAGAGCACTGGCCCAGGCTGCCCAGGGAGGTGCTGGAGTCCCCCATCTCTGGAGAGATTCCAAACCCAGCTGGACATACCCTGTGCAAGCTGCTCTAGGTTCTCCTGCTGTGGCAGGGGGGTTGGACTAGATGATCTGCAGAGGTCCCTTCCAACCCCTAACATTCTGTGATTGAGGTACCCAAAGCAAGGGGGGGAGGTGATGGAACACCCCTCAGTCCCATGTGGTTCGTGGGTGCTGTTATCTGTAGGGGGGTATCAAGGTGATCCTCTTCCATCCTCAGAGAGTGCTGTGGAGCCCTAGAATACTATGACAAAGCCTTTGACCGCATCACAACGCGGAATGAGAAGCCCCTGAGGAGCATTAAGCGTATCTTCCACACCGTCACCACCACTGATGACCCAGTTATCCGCAAGGTATTCTTGCTGCTTCTCAAGAGCCGGTAGTGTGCTTGTCAGTGTGTGCCCTTGTCAGAGACCAACTGTCACCATCAGACCAAAGTTAAGGTCAGAAAAATTCCAGATCCCTAGGCATGGGAAGGAAAAGAAGCATTAACTGTTAGCATTACTTTTCTTAGGTCCAGGGAAGGGCTAGATTAATGCAAAACTAGGAGCACTGGCCAAGGAAGAGCTGTAATTCTAGAAAGGCAAGCAGGCTAGTACTTGAGCTGTGTTGAAAAAGAAACTTCCATGTCAGAGACATGGTTCTGGAAGTTTCTACTCTTGGGAGATGAGGAATACTCTGAGATTTCCTTCTGTGATCCAGTTGGCAATAAGGAGCCATGCCTTTTCCCAACAGAATTGTTTGGTTTTTCAGTAGGTTTCTTATTTTTGCCTTGTTTGGGTGAGGCTGGGCCTGTATAGCTGGGGGGTACCTGATGTGTTGTCTAGCAGTCAGTAGTGTATCTACCAGTCTAGCTTCCTCAGCATGGGAGAAGTTAATGATCTGGTTTGCTAAGACTTCTCATGCTGGCAGGGGTAGGGAAGGGGTGTCTCTTGTTACTGAAACACAGTTTTCTTCTCTTGTATGTGTAGCTGGCCAAGACACAAGGGAATGTGTTTGCCACAGATGCCATCCTGGCCACCCTGATGAGCTGCACTCGCTCTGTCTATTCCTGGGACATCATTGTTCAGAGAGTTGGATCCAAGCTTTTCTTTGACAAGAGGGACAACTCAGATTTTGGTGAGGAAAAGTCCTGAAAGAAATTTCTGTTACAGTAGCTGAGGAGTCTCATTTTCTTTGGGTTTTTTTTGAGTTTATTGTGTGTCTCAGTGTCCAGGCTGGGCCCCCTGGAACAACCTGATTAATGCAGTATGCTTGCTAACTGTGGTGGTAACCTCAATATTGATCCCCCTCCATCGTGGGGCTGGAAACTCACTGAAGCTGATGTAGCTACTCCCCCAGGTATAATCACTTGGGTCTTCTTTTCTTCCCAGACCTCCTGACAGTGAGTGAAACAGCCAATGAACCACCACAAGAAGAGGGCAACTCCTTTAATTCTCCACGCAACCTTGCCATGGAAGCTACCTACATCAATCATAACTTCTCCCAGCAATGTCTGAGGATGGTAAGGTGGAGCAGTGCCAGTTGTAGGGTCTGTGTTTCAGAGAGTCCCAAGAAGAGACTTCATTAAGGTTGCTTTAATACATCACAAAAGTGTTTTAATTGACTGAACTGTATTAGAACGATGTTCTTTCACTTTTGAAACTGAAACCCCATCTCTGTGGGATTGTTTCTGGTGAGCAATGTGACTTTGTTGTAGAACAATTTTCACCTTTATTCCATAAAGAAGTCATCCCACTCCCATTGGTGAAGCAGGTGGACATCTCTGTATGTTTGATGAAGCTGAAGTGTGCCACTAGAAGTCCTGCTTACAGCCAAGTGGCTAATGTGAAGATAAAGCTTCTCATCAGCTATCTTAATATTGCAGTATTTTTCTGTATTGGGGAAATTAGCTCCTGTTGCCATAAGGGAATAATTATTTATCCAGTAGAAGAGAGTTCCCTCAGATTTTGTCTCCTAACATACCCTTCTGTTTCCTTCTGCAGGGAAAGGAGAAATACAAGTTTCCCAATCCAAACCCCTTTGTGGAGGATGACATGGATAAAAATGAAGTAGCCTCAGTTGCATACAGGTATGTTGATCTCTCTCTGATGCCCAGTTTGGCAAGGGGGCAGGATGTCACTGTGATAGGGAGGCAGAAAAGGGTAGGAGTTTGACTGATAGTTTTACAGTGAGAGGGCTTTCTGGATGTCCTGACAGTGAACATGTAGAGGGGGAAAGGATTCTGCTGAGTGCATGCATGGATCTGGAAGAGTACAAGAGTCAGAAATGACCAGCTGTGTTGTTGCTTGACAGATACCGAAGGTGGAAGCTGGGAGATGATATAGATCTCATTGTGCGCTGTGAACATGATGGAGTGATGACAGGAGCCAATGGAGAAGTGTCCTTCATCAACATCAAAACACTCAACGAGTGGGATTCCAGGGTGAGGGAGAACGAGATCCCAAAGCTAGCTCTAACAGCTTCACTGCTGCCTGACATGCCAGGTACAGCAGGCAAGATGAGACAGACAGCTGACAGTGCCCCTGGGTGGCTACATTCCACCAGAGGAGCATCACTTGGGTGGACAAGCAGTGCTGATGGGATTCTCCCCTAGATGGGAGGTAGCTGGTTTGAACCCTCTTGTCCCCAGATGTTTGGGGCAGTGGCCAGTATGGTTCCGTGCTTCCCTCACAAACTCTTCCTTCACAAACTTCCCTTCCTAACCAGTGTTAGCCAGTCCCCACTGTTCCCATTTCTCCCTTTCTCATGCAAGGGCTGTTGTTCACATTCCCTTGTATGGTATCATAAGGTAGATGGAAGAAACTTCCCTATGCAATGTCAGGATAACTGGAGAGATGACTGCTGCTGGCCTGTTACGTTGAGCCTGGTTTTGATTCTTTTCTCAGTACTGCAATGGAGTAGACTGGCGCCAGAAGCTTGACTCTCAGAGAGGAGCTGTGATAGCCACAGAGCTGAAGAATAACAGCTACAAACTAGCCCGCTGGACATGTTGTGCTCTGCTGGCTGGGTCAGAGTATCTCAAGCTTGGGTAAGATGAGATTTTCACACCAAACCTCTTTCCAGTGCATTGTCCATGGTTTAATCCAGTGTATGTCAGAGTGAACCATTTGTAGACTAAGTGATGATAAAATCATCCCACATTTTGAGTGGTCAAGAGGGGAGAGCAACTTGGTTGTGGTGGTTCTGCAGCCCTGAATTCTATCATTGAATATGAGATTGATGCATTTCCCTCTGTTTAATGCCAAACTCCAGGCTAATCATGTTGTTGCTTTATCTTCATCTGTGGAGTTAATTAATTCGTACTACTCCACCTGATTTACAATGGTTGGAAGGATTTCAGGTACATTACTGATGGAGAGCTTGTCACTAGGAGATCCCCTTAGATTTCAGGATTGGAGTATTAGGACTCAGAGAAAAAAAACCTTGAGATGATCACACTGCATTTCACAGAGTCACAGAACTGTCAGGTTGGAAGGGACCTTAAAGATCATCTAGTTCCAGCTTCTCTGCAATGGGCAGGGACACCTCCCTCTAGATCAGCTTGTTTAGAGCCCCAGCCAGCCTGCAACACTGCCAGGGATGGGGCTGCCACCACCTCTCTGGGCAACCTGCTCCACTTTTTTAGTACCCTCACAGTAAAGAATTGATTCCTAATATCTAATCTAAATCTACCCTGCTCTAGTTTGGATCCATTGCCCCTAGTCTTATCACTACCCAGGAGGAATTTCTTTCCTGAAAGGGTTGTCAGCCATTGGAACAGGCTGCCCAGGGAGGTGGTTGAGTCACCGTCCCTGGAGGTGTTTAAGAGACGGCTGGATGTTGCATTGGGGAGCATCATTTAGTGGGGTGATAGGGCTAGGAAAAAGGCTGGACTCGATGATCTTCAAGGTCTCTTCCAGCTGTAACTGTTCCATGATTCTATGATCCTAAAAAGTCCCTCCCCGGCCCTGTTGTAGCCCCTGCAGATCCTGGAAGGCCACAAGAAGGTCTCCTGGGAGCCTTCTCTTCTCCAGACTGAATAACCCCAACTCTCAGCCTGTCCTCAGAGGAGAGGTGCTCCAGCCTCTGATCATCCTCGTGGCCCTTCTCTAAACAGCTTCCAGCAACATTCCAACACGTTTCTTGGTGGTGTTGTTCTGCTGCCTGGGTTTCTGACAGCCCTGTGGTTTCTTCTTGCCCCTTGCAGGTACGTGTCCCGTTACCACGTGAAGGACTCTGCCCGCCACGTGATCCTGGGCACACAGCAGTTCAAGCCCAATGAGTTTGCCAGCCAGATCAACCTGAGCATTGAGAATGCCTGGGGCATCCTGCGCTGCGTCATTGACATCTGCATGAAGCTGGATGAGGGGAAATACCTCATCCTCAAGGACCCCAACAAGCAGGTGATCCGCATCTACAGCTTGCCTGATGGCACCTTCAGCTCTGATGAAGATGAGGAGGATGAGGAGGAAGAGGAGGAAGAAGAAGGTTTGTAGTGTACTTGGTGAATTAGGCTTTTTCAGTGCGCTGCTGGTGTGGATGAAAAGGGGTGAGCTGTGATAAAGACCAGATCTAAACCGTGAGGCCTGGCTGGTGCTATGGCAAGAGAGGAGCAAGGCTGGAAGTTGTGTGGTCCCAGGGATGGAACTTAGTGGTGGAAGAGGGGTGAGTAACACTGGGAGTATTCTGTTGGAAGCAGAAATCGCTGAGATTCGGAAGTGCAGATGTTGTGCCTCGGTATGGGTAATACTGAACAAGGACTGAGGATAGCAGGGATGAGGGAGAGCACCCAGATCCAGAGCACTGACTGGGAAAACGAGTCCTTCCAGGGAGCCCTGCCTTCAGTGGCCCCAGGAGCAAGTCCAGAGGAGGACCACAAAGATGATTAAAGGACTNGAAGTGGGTAGATGCTGGTTTCTGTTAACTACAGGGTTAAATATGGCAGTGACTAGGAGATGACACATGTGAAATGCCTGGTGACTGAGCCTGGCTGAGGTAACTCAGTGAAGGCTTTTACCAAGCAACTGTTGAAGTTGAGCAATGGCTAGTTGGTCAGTCTGGGAGTTTCAAAGGGTTGGTGGTGCCACAGAGGATAGCTGCTGTCTTTGCTTTGCTGCCTGAAAACACCTGTGATGGCCAAGACATGGTCTGCATGTGCTCTGTCAGCAATGGGAAACTGTTTGACCTAGAGCTCTTACTTTTGTGATGCAAAAAATACTTTTCCAGCCACTTTTTTGTTTGTTTTTTTAGATTGTAAACTTAGCCTGGCTGCTCTAGTTTTCATTGTGGGAATTTTAGATTGCTGCATAATTTGCTCACAAATGTAAATTTTGTTAATTCTAAGTTGTGTGTATGGCCTTGGCTGATAGACAGGTTTGTAAGGGATGAGGAGGACAGGCACACTGAGGTGAAATGAATCTCCCTGAGGTGGCAGGCATGTTCTCATGGAGTACTGCATCCAGCTCCAGGAACCCCAGTGGAAGAAAGAGGTGGACCTGCTTGAGCAAGTCCAGAGGGAGACCATGAAGATGATCAAAGGGCTGGAACATCTCCCCTGTGAGGACAGGCTGTAAGAGCTGGGGTTGTTCAGCCTGGAGAAGGCTCTGGGGAGGCCTTCCAGGCCAGGAAAGATGGGGAAGGTCTCTATCAGAGTGTGTGGTAGAATATGGGGCAATGGTTTCTAACTACATGAGGGGTAGATTAGATATTAGGAATCAATTCTTTACTGTGAGGGTACTGAAACAGTGGAACAGGTTGCCCAGAGAGATGGTAGAAGCNCGCGGCGGCAGGGGCGGGATGGTGGGGGGACTGCGGGCTCCCTCTCTCCTGGGCCGGCGCCTACCTCTTTAAGGGCCATGCCTATTTCCCACCACCCCCAATGCGGGGGGCACGTGATAGGCGCGCGGCGGCGGGAAGCTGTGGCGGCGNAATCTCCCTGAGGTGGCAGGCATGTTCTCATGGAGTACTGCATCCAGCTCCAGGAACCCCAGTGGAAGAAAGAGGTGGACCTGCTTGAGCAAGTCCAGAGGGAGACCATGAAGATGATCAAAGGGCTGGAACATCTCCCCTGTGAGGACAGGCTGTAAGAGCTGGGGTTGTTCAGCCTGGAGAAGGCTCTGGGGAGGCCTTCCAGGCCAGGAAAGATGGGGAAGGTCTCTATCAGAGTGTGTAGTAGAATATGGGGCAATGGTTTCTAACTACATGAGGGGTAGATTAGATATTAGGAATCAATTCTTTACTGTGAGGGTACTGAAACAGTGGAACAGGTTGCCCAGAGAGATGGTAGAAGCCCAGAGAAGCTGTGGGTGCCCCATCCCTGGAAGCATTAACGGTTAGGTTCTTTGGGGCTCTTGAGCAACCTGATGCAGTTGCAGATGTCCCTGCTCACTGCAGGTGGGTTGAACTAAAGGACCTTTAAAGTCCTTTCCGCCTCAAACCATTCTGTGATTCTTTGTGGCATTTCCTTTACAAGAAAGGGTTTGTTTGGGTAGTTTTCTTTCCCCAGCAGCATTTCCTTCATCACGATTTCTCTTCTCTTTCAGAGGAAGAGAGCTGAACGCTGCAGGTCCCGGCCCCCGCTCTCTCTCCGTGCCGGTGTCGGGCGGGGGGGCGGGGNTGCGGCCGTGGGCGGGACGGGTCCGGCCGGCTGGCGGCGGCCAGGTGCGCGGTGTGTGGCGCACGCCGTCGGGCGGAGGTGGGTTGGGGACGGTAATTCGGACCGAGACCTGTCTCTATTGGTAGGGGAGCGAGGGCAGCGCGGGGTGCCTCACCTCCCATTGGCTAAGGGGCTGGCGCCTTCCTTCCCATTGGCTGTTGGGGTTCAGAGGCATTTGCAGGGGTTGGCCCACAGGTGCTGCCCCCACCTTCCCGCTTCCAGGCCCCGTGCTCGCTGCTCTTCGCTGGGGCAGGTGGCCCTGTGTGCCCCTTGGCTGGAAGATCTGGGACCCTCTTTGCTATTGGCTGGCTGAGAGCAGGGCTGCACCCCAACACCCCACCCTTCCTTGAGGCCCTGAGGGGTGGTGGTGCCATCATGGCAGCCAGGCCTGGGCAGGAACCAGCCAGGCTAAGGGTCTCTTGTGAGGAGGCCTCCACCTGCCAGAGCTGCTCACACTCTGGGTGACATCCATCTCCCCACTCCTCTCCCCTACAGGGTTGGTTGTCCCTGCCCCACCATGGCCGAGGTGCTCTACGGGACGCTCCTGGGGCTGGCCTTGTACACCAGCAGCCTGAGTGCAGCGAGCGGTGCTGCTGTCCTGTACCACGACTACTGCATCATTGGGGCTGGCCCCTCAGGCTTGCAGGCAGCCTATTTCCTCCAGCAAGCTGGCCGGGACTACCTCGTCTTTGAGAGGAGCCATGCTCCCGGCAGCTTCTTCGCTCTCTACCCTCGGCACCGCAAGCTCATCAGCATCAACAAGAGGTACACAGGCAAATCCAACAGCGAGTTCAACCTCCGCCACGACTGGAACTCGCTTCTCAGCCATGACCGCCGGCTGCTTTTCCGACGCTACTCCCGTGACTTCTTCCCTGATGCTGACACCATGGTGCGTTACCTGGAGGACTTTGCTTCTCTCCTGAAGCTGCAGGTTCAATACAACACAGCCATCATCCACGTGACGCTGGAGGTGGATGAGCAGGCGTGGAACGGCCACTACTTCCTCCTGACTGACCAGGACAGACAGAACTACAAGTGCAGGTAACAGGCGAACCTGGGGCTAGCTACACAGCTCTTCATGAGAAAGTCACAAAATCACAAGATAAATTAGGTTGGAAGAGATCCATAAAGGTCATTTCATCTAAGCTCCCTGGCCAGCAATGGTAGATTGCTCAGAGCCTTGCCCTGTCTGAGGGTGGAGATTACACAGCCTCTGAGAGCCTTAACCACCATCACAGAGGAAAAAAACATTTTCCAGGCATCATCAGGGTAGCTGGGTGTAATAACTGCTCCTGGGAAGGTATTGCCTTTCACAAGCAATGTTCTGCCTCAGACAGCTGAGAAGCTGGCAGGGCACCACAGCTTCCATCCTTGATAGGTACACTTGAAATCACTTTTGTTTTACCACTAGATAGTTATAATTGCTTTCTGTGGGGAAAAAAAACAAGTCAGTCATACTTGTAGCCACTGCTGCCTTTATTACTTCAAGTGAGTCAGTGGGGCAACATCTCACTTCCATTAACCCACATGTGCTTAGAAGTATGCCTCAGCCAGCTGAAGGAAGCCCTGGGCTAGCAGAGCTGGCAGAGGGGAACAGGAGAAAAAGGGAGCTGTCTGACTGTGAGAAATAACACTCATGGCTGCTGGTCCCTGAATTCCCCTCCCTTCCCTTTGTCATCCTTATGCCTGTGTATGCCATGCCACCACCGAGCTCCATTCCTAGAAGTTATTTGTGTGAACAGACGGAGTGTATTTCTCACCTCTCCTGAGAATCTCAGCTCTACAGCAGCAGGTCGTGCTGGCTGTCACTCGGAGGTGCGCTGGCTGGCAAGCTCAGAGGGGACAGAAGGCAATCCTGGACACCCACACACCACAAGCAAGTTGCTCTCAGGAGCTGCTTGAGCAAGGCTGGGATAGCAGACAGTGCTGCTAGCTTTGGCTGCCTGCTGTTTCCATCAGTCCCAAAAAATTCCTTAAAGTTAAGTAAAAGTTCTTATGGAGAGATAGAAAAAAAGGTCACTGTACTTCATTTTTAGTGTTAGCAATTAGTGATGTTTTTAAGGTGTTTTTATGACTGGGAGTTACATTTTTAAATGCCCAAACCATCTTCTATCCCTTTTAATAAATAGTTTTATTCTACTCTACTAAAAGGCAACACAAATTTTAAATCAAAGTAGTTTTTTATGCAACTTATAATCAAGCTGTGAAACATTCTATGGTCAATGAGTACATATGAACAGTACTTGCACATTCATGAACAGTGGAGGGAGATGTGTATGTATAGCACCCACAGTGACTTTTGCTATGTATAAGGATGTTCCTAGTCATCTTTGCTGGCCTGGGGATAGGGAAGAGAGAGGCAGGTCATTAGGTGAAGCTGGCATAGGTTTCTTTTGAAACCATAGCCTGTGCAGCTGATCCAGCATGGCTGCAGGAGGCACATCCCAGCCATTCTCCACACTGGGAGGAGGAGTGATGAGATGGAGCAATGGACCCTTTGCCATCATTCCTGCACTTCCCAGTGCTATCCCTGTTTTTGCAGCTCTTTATTGGTCGCTACTGGGACATGGGTCCCCAACGTGGTAAACTTTCCTGGCTCAGAGTATGTTGAGGGTTATGAGACTGTGTCCATCAACCCAGAGGATTTTGCTGGCCAAACTGTGTTGATCTTGGGCCGAGGGA
Organism: Bucco capensis; assembly: GCA_013396975.1. NCBI lineage: Eukaryota > Metazoa > Chordata > Aves > Piciformes > Bucconidae > Bucco > Bucco capensis. Next base: position 54,668 of record VWZO01013624.1, read on the forward strand.
ACTCAGCCTTCGAGACAGCAGAGAACATCCTGGGTGTCACCAATTTCATCCACATGGTGAGCCGGTCCCGCGTGCGCCTCTCATGGGCCACCCACTACGTCGGGGATCTGAGGTAGGAAACCATGCGTCTTCCTTTTGCTAATACAGCTGGAGTCCAAACAAGGAAGATCACTTCTTGCTGAGGTGACAAGCTGGCCTAGCACAGGAGGTGCTGTGGTCCTGGGGGTTGCAGAGGAAACGTGGGGCATTCACTTCTTTGGTTTGAAGCAGTCCTGTTTGCAGTTGCTGAACACAAGAGCTTGCTGAGAGCTCTTCAGGGTCTGTGTGGAATGAGAAAGTGCCCCCTTGGAAACTGTGTCATTAAAAAGCTCTGGTTCTGAAGTTGTTTTCCTTGCATGCAGTCACAGAGCAGAGCCAAGAAGACTGCATCCTGCCAGGGCAGCAAGACTGTGTTACCAGTGCTGTTCCTGCTCCCCTTTGTACTGAAGGGGATCTGCATCCTGCTAGGGCAGCAAGGCTGTGTTGTTACCAGTGCTGTTCCTGCTCCCCTTTGCACTGAAGGGGATCTGCATCCTGCCAGGACAGCAAGGCTGTTACCAGGGCTGTTCCTGCTCCCATTTGTGCTGAAGGAGAGTGTGGGATGCCTGGTAAGGGGGTGCTGTTTTCAGCAGCTGAGACAAAACCATGGATCCCACCTCTTCTCCCTTCTTACATGCTCCTTTTTTCCACAGAGCAATTAACAATGGCCTGCTGGACACCTACCAGCTGAAATCTCTGGATGGGCTTCTGGAGGGTGACCTGGAGGATCTGGCTATCATCAAGGACAAGAAAGGGAAGCTGTACATCACACTCCGGTTCTACCTGGAGAGCAGGAACAGGAGCGCAGGCATTGACTCAGTCACGCTCCCACAGGATGAACTGGATAACTTTGCTCCCCGTGCACCTTACGACCGTGTCATCCGCTGCCTGGGCTGGAAGTTTGACTTCTCCATCTACAACAGGTGAGGGAGAACCAGGATCTCCAGAGAAGCAAGGGCCTGAGAAGGTTTCCTTACTAAGGCAGTAGGGAGGGAAGGGCTGGTCCTCTCCTGCCTAGTCCAGCACTGCCTGGATGTCCACATGCTCTGAGCTACCTGGTGCTCCACAGTCCTTTGTGTACCCTGTGGCTACAGTCATGCCCCAGTGTGCCACTGCCCTCTGACTGACAGGCTCTAGAGCTGAGCAAATGGCAATGTTGGGGCCTGGGTGACACAGAAAAACTTGTGCCTTTAGAACTTAACATCCTGACCTGCCTGATCACCTGGAGAAAGCTAGCAATGTTTTGTGATTTGGAGGCTTTTTTTGGAATGAGGAGGGTACAGGTACAGATTGCTACAGAAAGGTTTTGTCTGCTTTTTTTTCCCTCTGAAGATGCAACCTTCACTCCACCTTGGTGTCTCCTAATACATACTGCAGCTGAAAATGATACTGCTAACTTCCGTGTCTCCCAAAATTCACTGTTAGTGGCTCAGGCTGGAATTTGATCTTGTCCAGATCTAGCTTGTCTTCTGGAAGTTCCTCTTTGCAGCAGCAAATCCCACTGAAAGCAGTGGGGGCATGAAGCAGTGTCTGCAATATAACATGTGCCTTATCAGAAACCCTCTTTATTTTTCCACCCCTGCCCTTCCTGACAGCCTGCTCTTCTCTTTTTGCACATCAGATCCCTTAGAATAATGCCAGGAAAAGGGAATAAAAAGAAGTATCCTCAGATCAAAGCCAGCTATGAGTCCAGAGGCACTCGAGGGCTCTTTGTGCTCGGCACTGCTAGCCATTCTGTTGACTTCAGGAAGTCAGCTGGGGGCTTCATCCATGGATTCCGGTATACAAGTGAGTACTGGGATGGACAGAAAGGGCAGAGCTGGGAATTGTTCCTGCCTTTCATGGAACAATTCATAGCTTACTGCTGGAAAGAGATTGCCCTTAGTCTTGGCTGGCAATAAGAGCAACAAAACACAGCTAAGCTGCAGCTGTGTCATCTAAAGCAGAGAAGTGACTTGGGGTCATATCTGAAGTTTGGAGTTGTCTGTCTTTGTTTTGTCTTGTGTCTCTCTTGTCCATTGTCTCTTACTTATGTAACACAGTAGATTTCTGCCTGCCAGATGCTCTGCCTCGTGACAGGCTGTGGGTGAGAGGTCTGTGCTGTGGAGCGGCTCTGGGCAGTAGAGAGACTTTCTGTCTTTGTGTGCGTGTGCCCATCTTATCAGTAAAGGACTGCTCAGAAGCAGTGAAATATCCTCCAGGAGCCCTCACTAACCTCTCAGCAGCACATCAGCTTTCAGAGGGCATCTCCACTGCACTTCCCAGCCATTGGGGTGGGAGGTCCAGAGCACGGATGAGCTGTAAAGCCTCTTTATTGTGTCCTGGCAGTATCTGTGTGTGCTGCAGCAGAGCCATCAGATTGCTGAACGCCTAAGCTTGGATTTTTCCCTAAGCTTGGATTTTTCCCTAAGCTTGGATTTTTCCTTAAGCTGTCTTTGTTTCACTCTCTTAGCTCGTGCCATCCACCGCATACTGGAGAACCGCCACCATGGTGTCCCCTGGCCATCCACTCTCTACCCTGTGACACAGCTGACCAATTCCATCATCAAGCGGGTGAATGAGGCCTCGGGCCTCTACCAGATGTTCAGTGTCCTGGCTGACATCATACTGCTGAGAGAGTGAGTGAGTGAGTAATTATTCCCAGTGCTGGACTCCCATCATTCCATTCTGTTTTGCTCACCAGTGCTTGCTGTGGTGCCATGCTCCGTCGCTGCCAAAGGACATTACTGTCATGGAGGCAGCCACCTCCAAACTTGTACCACTGCTGCAACTGGTGCCAGGATGCCCAATTCTGCCAGTTGCTTCCCTTTCTTAAAAGGCTGGAATGGTCCAGGCCTTCCTTGTGTCACAGAATTGTCAGGGTTGGAAGGGACCTTAAAGCTCCTCTAGTTCCAACCTGCATGCCATGGGCAGGGACACCTGGCACTAGAGCAGCTTGCTCCCAGGCCCAGCCGGCCTGGCCTGCAACACTGCCAGGGCTGGGGCTGCCACCACCTCTCTGGGCAACCTGGCACAGTGGCTCAGCACCCTCCTGGGGAACAACTTCTTCCAAACATCTAATCTAAATCTCCTCTCCTCAGCTCAGAGGTGTAGTACCCTTTTGCTGTCCCCAGAGAAAAATTTTCCTTGAGCAGTGCTAATGCAGCTAGGAACCCTATTATCTGGGAAAATGATAGAGTCTTGTAGCAATATCTGCAGCTTTCATAAGCTCTGCATCAAGCCCAGCCCAGATGTGTAATGACCAAAAATAATTACTATGAGGGCTCTTTGGCCTTAGCCTTGACCAGCTGAGGGGGTGTTGGGTCCCAGCTGGCTTTTCTTTGGTAGAAAAGTCTGATGGTTGTGGTTGCAATTCACAGGAATGCCACAGCATTTGAGTACCTGGAGGAGTACCCAGTTGGAGTCCTGGCTGAGCTGGAAACACAGACAGGGAGGAAGGCTCGTGGTGGCCTGTTTGTCATTATCATGGAGTATGGGAGGAATTTTTCTGGGGCTGACAAGGATGTCTTCTACTACAACCGAGCTGTGGGAGAGGCACAGCATGCCTGGCAGTCCAACTTTCTGCACCCTGTGATTTACTATTACAAACACCTCCCAACAGGTAAGCTTTCCAGCCTCTTCTTGCTACTTATCTGATAGGAGCAAAATGGAGAGGGATGAAGGTGCTTCAGAGCCAAAGAGACGGGTAGTAGCTGAAGGCATTGTGCACCCTTCTCCGTTTTTTTCATGTCCGTCCCCTGGGGCACTTGCCACCACTGTGTGAGCTGGAAAAAAAAGCTGGGAGTTGGCAAGAAGTTTCCATCAGTCAGACCAATATGGTGTGTGGGGTGAGGGAGTTGTACCAGAGACCTCCCATCTGTGAACAGGAACAAACAGGTGAGCTGGAAAAGTTCCTGTTCCCCAGAAGAGGACCATTGCTTCCCTCTGGCTGGCACTCCGGATGTATTTTGCAGTCCTGGCAGAGGAGGCTGGGCTCTTCAGTGTTGCTGCTCTTTGTGGCCAGCTCAGGTCTGTGAGATCACACAGTGAAAGAGGCAGCCAAAGGCAAGGGTTTCAAGATGTTGCATCCAGCAAACAAACATGCTGAGACCAGATTTCCTTGGGAGATGAGTGTGCTGAATCTTCACCTCCAGAAACACAGGGTCAGGGTCCTGGCTGCCTTGCACAGAAAGGAATGTGATGGGCAGCAGCATTCAAGCTGGAACACAGCTCAGCATGTCTTGTAGTCCCTGCCTAGGGGGAACAGAAGTGAGATGACATGAAACGCTGTAGACTGGAACAAGGGGCAGCTGAACAGAGGCAGGGCTGCTGAGGACAGAGCTAGCAGAGGGGATTGCAAATGAAGTAAGGTAGGGATTAAAAGGTCAGGACAAAAGCTGGAACAGCTGTCGTTGCTGCTTTCTACTCCCCAAGCTCTTTTGAATGCCATTTGGATTCTGAGAGGTTCCCTTCATGCTCTCTTGGCAGAGTGGGAGATGAGACTTCGGCCCCCAGAGTGGCCTCTCCCCCGCCCAGATGCTCTCCATCACATCGTGGAGGACTTTCTGACAGACTGGACAGCCCCAAATGCTCACATCCTGCCACTGAGGAGGTTCCTGGAGAACTGCCTCAGCACTGACCTGCGCAACTTCTTTGCAGGTAATTTGAGCCCAGGGTCGAGGTGGCAGGAGGAGGAAGAGGAGGGATAGAAGGGATGAGAAACCAACAGGAGTGATCTCTTCTGCAAGGAGCTGAGACCTCCCTGAGGCCAGCTGGTGGTCTCACCATCAGTCACACCTCTTTGATGCACTCCCCAGGGAGTAAAAAGTGCCAGTGCTGTGCACGTGTTCCCAAATAGCCTTTGTTCTTGCTCACTACTGGAGATAGACTGCCCCAGGCACAACTGGATTTAGGGAAAGGTGCATGAGGTTGGGTTCAATCCCTTTTCTGTCTGCTTCCTTCCTCCTCCATTATCTGAATGTTCCTTTGTGCCATCAGGTACCACATCTCTTTTCATGTACTGATGATGGCATTGCTTTCCCATGGGAAATGGGAACACTGGGATGTGAGAGCTGGAGAGCCTCTGTTGCCTCCCTTCACAGCATCACAGTATGTTAGGGGTTGGAAGGGACCTAGAAAGATCATCTAGTGCAACCCCCCTGCCAGAGCAGGAGCACCTAGACCAGCTCACACAGCAATGTGTCCAGGCAGCTCTGCAATGGCTCCAGACAAGGAGACTCCACAGCCTCCTGGGCAGCCTGGTCCAGTGCTCTGGCACCCTTACTGTCCCTTCCTGGTCTGAAAACTGATCTGGGAACCTCCCACAGGAGCCCTACATGGCAAATAGAGGGAAGGATTCAGGTGATAGCAAGTAGATGCCAGAGAGCTGTAAGCTCAAATTTGGCTCCTTTTTCTCTGAGAAAGCAGACCTTCCACCTCCTGAGCTCTGTAGAATTCAGTTGATTACTCTGCTGTCATCTGGGGCATAGTGCTGGGTGGGAAACTCAGCTCATCTTCCCTTATCCTCTCTGCCTTTTGATTTGAATGAGTCCTCAAGAGTTGATGGGCATTTTTCTCTAGAGGACGTCTCTGCTGAGTCAGATTTTGTGCTCCTTTCCCCGCCAGAGTCCTGTTTCCTGTTTGCCTTCACTCGCCGGAGGCTGCCTCCCTCCTGCCAGCAGGGCTATGTGAGGATGCAAGGGCTGGTGGGCAGCGAGGCTCTCCGGCGCCACGCGGTAGAAGCTGGCCTGCTGGAGGATTACACTCCCACAGACTCTGCGGTCCACAGACCCCCTGAGAGCTTCAAAGAGTCCCAGGAGCAGCTGCTGAGAGATCCCACGATACCGGTTCGTTCTCTACAGCATCTTGTCAATGCCAAGGATGAGCTTTAACCTTCCTTGCTCCACACTGAAACCCACAGGTGCTATCATGACAGTATTGTAACAGAGATCCACAGCAGGATTCTGCCCTTTCTCGTGCACCTTCTCCATCCCCATGCCTTCCACTGATCATGAGTTGCCAAAGACCTGCTCCGATCTTGCTGTTACAAAGAGGACCGATGTGCTCTGAAGGATAAGGGAGGGGCCAAGACCCAGCGACGCTGAGGCTCCCACGTTGCCCTTTGCAGAGCTCAGAGTAGCCTGAGGATGGTGTTTGTGTTTATCTACAGACCAATCCCTGCAGCGCCGCCCAGGGCTCCCAGAAGAGAATGCAGGAATGCCTGGGGAGCTTCAGATGTCCCAGCCCTCTTCAGAGGTGACCTGCTTGCAGCCTGGGGCATTTGGGGCAGGCTCTCCGTTCCCAGGATGCTGTATGCTGCTGTTTGTGTGCTGAATCCCAAAGTGGTACTTCAGGCAAACTTCCTGGTCTTTTTTTCCTGCATTTGGATTAGGGCAGTGGTGTAGCCTGAGTGAAGAGGGGTGTTTATAGTTACTGTGTAGGTCAGATCATCTGTCATTTCCAGGAGAGCACTACAAGGGACCCTTCCCTCCATGAAGAGTGAGTAACTCACCTGGAATGCCTGGGACACAGGCACTGACTTTGGCCCTGCTATCCTCATGTTTTTCTTCTCCTGCCCCAAGCAGCCTGAAAGGTTAGGCTCTGTCTTTTATAAGCCAGGACCAGTTTTTTCTCCTCTTTGCACTATCTCCCATGAAGAAAGTTTTGGGTGGAGTTTGATGTTGTTCTCATTCATTGTTGCACCTTCTCTTTATTTTATTCCTCTCCAGTCCCTTTGAGATCTCCGTGGCACTGAGGGGGAGGATGCATGTACTTTATTGCTCCCTCTGTCAGCCATCTGCATTTGTCTGTCAGCTCTTCATGGCCTCCTCCCATGGCCCTGGAGTTGCAAAGCAGGAGTAGTTTTTGAGCTTGACCTAGTGACGTCCCTGTGATTTCTAGGAGGGGCAAGAGGGATCAGGCTTTCACCTCCACACACACTTTCCAGCCCCTAGGCATCTAGAAGAATATACCTGTCTGCTGTTGTGCTTCCTGATACCCCAGACTGGGGGGAGGCTATACCTACCTGTACCTAAAATTCTCCCAATCATTCAAATTCTATAAAGCCCCAGTTTCTACCCTGCCTCTGCTTCCTGCATGGAGAGGCTGAAGAGGTGAGGGAGATGACAAATCGGTTCCTCTTACTCCTCTTTGGGAGTACCAGCTATGCTAGCGATGCTGCTGGCAGATCTTACCACATGCAGCTGGAAAGGGGAAACAATCATCTTCTCGGTGTCAAACAGCATCCTTTTGTGGGCTTTCCATCCCATTGCCCCAGCAGGTCCCAGGAAGTGAGGATCTGAGTCCCCACCCCACCCTTCATGGGCCACTGAGCGAGTGTTGACCTTCCAGCCTGGCTCTGGTGGTGTCAGTTTGTAGTCACCCATGGGAGCAGTGGTGCAGCTTGGCCCCAGTGCCTCACCTGTTGTGCAGAAGGGAGTGGCAATGCAGGCCCTGGGGTTGCAAGGCTGTGTCCTTCCAGGAAAGCTGGAAGAAGCGGGTGAAGCAGTGCCATCCTTTGGCTAGCCCTGAACAGAGTGGAGCTACTGCCCAGGGCTGTGTGGGCAAGCAGGACAGGACAGAGCTGCTGCTGGTGCCCCATGCAAGGCTCCAGACTGGGGGAAGAGTGACTGGAAAGCTGTTTGGCAGAAAAGGACCTGGGGGTGGTTGACAGCACCTGAATATGAGCCAGCAGTATGCCTAGGTGACCGAGAAGGCCAACAGCATCTTGGCTTGGATCAGAAATAGTGTGGCCAGCAGGATTAGGGAAGTGATTATCCATCTGTACTGGGCACTGGTGAGGCTGCACCTCAAATACGGGGTTCAGCTTTGGTCCCCTCACTCCAAGAAGGACATTGAGGTGCTGGAGTGTGTCCAGAGAAGGGCAATGAAGCTGGTGAAGGGTCTAGAGCACAAGTGTTACGAGGTGCAGCTGAGGGAACTGGGGTTGGGTAGTCTGGAGAAGAAGAGGCTGAGGGGAGACCTTCTTGCTCTCTCAACTCCCTGAAAGGAGCTTGTGCTGAGGTGGGGGTAGGTCTCCTCTCCCAAATAACAAGTGATAGGACAAGAGCAAAGAGCCTCGAGTTGCAGCAGGGGAGGTTCAGATGGGCTGTTTGGAGAGAGGACTGTGAAGCATGGCCCAGGCCAGCCAGGGCAGAGGCTGATGCAGTGGTTTTCCTGGAGGCATTTTGAAAAGCTGTAGATGTGTTTGGGGGTGCTTTAAACTAGATTTGAAGGGGGGAGGCGGGGAAACCTGGCTCGTAGGAAACAAGTCTGTAACGTTGTGGGGTGTTGTGCCAGCTCTGCTGTTACCTCAGGGGATGTGCCAGTCAGGCAGAGCTCTAGCAGTGGTTACTCGCTCAAATGCCTGTACACTAATGCATGCAGTATGGGGAACAAACAGGATGAACTGGAGATCTGTGTGCGATCTCAGGACCATGACATCATTGCAATCACTGAGACTTGGTGGGACAGCTCACATGACTGGAACATTGTCATGGATGGCTATGTCCTTTTTAGGAGGGATAGGCTGGCAGGGCGAGGACATGGAGTTGCTCTCTATGTGAGAGAGCATTTGGAATGTATTGAGCTCTCCATGGGGGGCAATGATAAGCTGGTGGAAACCTTGTGGGTAAGAATTAGGGGGGAGTCTAGTATGGGAGATATTGTAGTGGGTGTTTACTACAGGCCACCTGATCAAGATAAGGAAATCGATGAGGCCTTCTACAAGCAGCTGGAGCTAGCCTCAAGATCACAGGCTCTGGTTGTCATGGGCGACTTTAATTACCCAG
>VWZO01013624.1:72528-192251 GCA_013396975.1 Bucco capensis
CAGGGATGGTGACTCCAGCACCTCCCTGGGCAGCCTGGGACAAGACTTAACAACCCTTGCAGGGAAGAAATTTCTTCTTATATCTAATCTAAACCTCCCCTGCTGCAACTTGAGGCCATTTCCTCTTGTCCTCTCCCTCTTAACCCTGAAGAAGAGACCTACCTCCATCTCACTCCAACCTCCTGTCAGGGAGCTGTAGAGAGAGCTAAGGTCTCCCCTGAGCCTCCTCTTCTCCACACTACCCAAGCCCAGTGCCCTCAGCTGCTCCTCAGCACACTTGTGCTCCAGAGCCCTCCCTAGCCTCCTTGCCCTTCTCTGCACACACTCCAATGCCTCTGGGTCCTTCTTGGCCTGAGGAGCCCAAAACTGACCCCAGGACTCTAGGTGTGGCCTCAATGTTCCCCTTGAGCAGTGCCAGCTCAGCTCCCTTGCAGCCACCTCTTGTGTGGAGCTCCCTGCGGGGCCCAGGTGCAGCTTGGCTCCCTGCAGCCCCTGCTCAGCTGTCTCTCTTGTCCCCAGGTGTCAGCAGTGCCCACGGTGCTGGCGATGAAGAACGGCGACGTGGTGGATAAGTTTGTGGGGATAAAGGATGAGGATCAGCTGGAGGCATTCCTCAAGAAACTCATCGGAGCATGAAGTGCCAGGGTGGCTGCTCCTCTGCCTCTGGAGACACCCATGCTGAGCATTCCTTGCCTGGCAGAGCTGAGGAGCATGTGAACTGCCTGTGTACAACCTGCTCTGGGTTTTTGAGGAGATGGACAGTGTTGTAACCCTTCCCTGCCACCCAGCCCCTCCTCTTCTCTTGAGCAGCAGTAGCTTTAAAGGGTGCTGAGGAGCAGGGCTGTTTCTGCTCCAAACAGAGAATGCAGCTGGAATGAGAAGCCTGTGTTTATCAGCAAAGGGCTGACGTGTGGAGCTGCTGCTGATTTAAGAGGAGGAATGTTTTCTTTCTTGCCTAGCATCTGATAGCCCAGAGCAGAGGGCAGCTGCTCCCTGCAAGATGTGGGTACATACCTGCCCTGGGTGGGTTTCTTTAAAGGTGAGAATGCTTCTGCCTAGCTTGTAAAAGTTCTGCCTGCCCTCCTGTCACTAGGACAGCTGCAACTCCTCCACAAATCCATGGGCTCCTATCACCATTTTATGAGAGGAAATAGAAATATTTTATGGATCTCCTTTTGTAGGTCTGTAACAAAAAGAACTTTATTGATCACTGCTGTCTAGCTGGAGAATAAAACTTGATTCTCAGAAATGACATGGGAGTCCCTTGTCTGTCCAGAGAAGTGCAAGGCAGCAGCAGCAGCACAGGGTTTGGTTTCTAACAGTGGGTTGGGAGAGTACAGTTTATGACTTGATCCCTACTGAAAGATAATGTGCCAAAAAAACCACAAGGGGACTACTTTCAGTGCTGCTTCCAAGACCTCCTTTGGGTGCTTGCTGGATGCAGGGTGCCAGAGGAAGGACTCCACTCCTGCTGAGAGCCTCCCTCACCCTCGTGTGAATGATTAAACCTGCTCACACAGGTGAGCCCTGCCAAAAGGCAATCTTCTGCCTTTAATTGCCCTGACCTTCAGACTAAGGGAGGCAATTGTGTGCTTGTATCACAAGCAGCCTTCAGCCCTTCCCCGTTCTAGTCAAGCTGGCTTCTAGGTGCTCCCAGCTTCCTCCTGTGCTTGTAGGCAGAGTACAGCACCAGCACTGATGCCTGCTGTGGTGCTTAAACCCAGTTTGCTTATCTAAGCTTCAGGAGAACATTGTAAGTGCTTAATAACCCTATACAAGCTGCCTTTTGTTGTTGGGTTTTTTTCCTTCCCGATTTCCTTCCTTTAATCACTTTTAACTCTGCTTTGGCTCTGTTCCATTTCACCTCCCTGACAAATGTGTTGTGCACCTTTGCAGTAAGGCTTGGTGAGCTCTGAGGAGCCAGGGCAGTGCTGCAGGCATCAGTGCCTGCTGGGGCCTGTGCTCCCCAGAGCTGGGTACCTCACCCTGCAGCCTGGGCCATGCTGTGCTGCTAGAGCTGATGTCACTTGGATCTCATCTGGGAGAGAACTGCTGGTCACTTCCAGTCATAGAATCAGAGAACAGTTCCAGCTGGAAGAGACCTTGAAGATCATCAGTGCAGCCTTTGTCCTAGCCCTATCACCCCACTAAATGATGCTCCCCAACACAACATCCAGCCATCTCTTAAACACTTCCAGGGATGGGGACTCAAGCACCTCCCTGGGCAGCCTGTTCCAATGGCTCACAACCCTTGCAGCAAACAAATTCCTCCTAATGTCTTGCCTGAACCTCCCCTGGGGCAATTTCCATCCATTTCCCCTTGTCCTATCACTCTCCACCNAGCAGATCTACACTGGCACCCAGCTTGGTGTCATCTGCAAACTTGCTAAGGGTGCACTCTATCCCCTGGGCCAGGTCATTGATGAAGATGTTAAAGAGGAGTGGCCCCAGTACTGAGCCCTGTGGGACCCCACTCGTGACTGGCTGCCAACTGGATTTCACTCCATTGAGCAGTCAGTAAGAACTGCTATTGTGTTTCCTTTGGGAGAGCACAGAAGCTGTGCTGCTGGTGTCCTGCTCATGTTTCAGGCTGGGCAGTTTGCCCTGCTGCAGTTGCAGTGTTCCTGCTCTGTAAACACTTCTGGTAAAGACTGTCTGCATTGGCCTGCAGGAGCAGCAAGAGCAGGGCAACAGCGTCATGGACCTGACAGGAGGCAGCTTGCAGCCTTCTCCAGCCTACAGAACAGGAAAAAACACAGTGACTTGGCATTGTGGAATTAAGGGGCAGTATAAATTAGCTATTGGATCACTTCCTTCCAAGGAAAAGTGGAGCTGAGGTGCTGTTCAGCTATTAAAGTGTCAGCATGCACTGTAGGGAAGCCACAACTGTTTCTCTGAGATAAATGCTGAAGAGCCATATTATGTGATGCCCTGTGGAAATCCTTTGGAAGAGGAGTGGTTCAGGAGCAGCTTGAGATTCCCCAAGTGCTTTACACAGTTTTCACCACAGGACAGGACTCAAAAGCTGAAGGATGTTTTCTGTGGCAGGCTCTTCATTCAGCTGGGGAGGCTTCAGGGATTCCCAGAGCAGCTGTTTAATAGCAGAGGAGGTGCAAGTGAGGAGCACCCCAGCAGTGTGTTTATGTAGTGGTTAAGAGAGAGATTGCACAGTCGTTTTCATGCCACCTGAATGTGATGTTGGTCTTTGCTGAGAGAAGAGAGCTGAAGCAATGTGTAATTCCTCACTGGTAGCTGGTTTTTCTGTGTCAGCTGGGAAAATGTTTCCTCTCTGCTTGCTCCAGCAAGGATGCAGCGGTCTACCCTTCTGGAATTAAGCACATCCAATGCTTCTCTGATGTGTTCAGCAGTTGCTGTCTCTTGCCCAAGCCTGCCTCTACCCCAGCAGCCTGCTCAGTTCCAGTGTTGCTGGCTGCTATTTGAAGAGGTCATGGTGGCTGGTGCATTCTCAAGGGGAGCAAAGCTCAGCTTAAACCTGCCTTTCCCTCCCTGGCTATGTTCTGAAGCCAAAGCTGAGATCCACCCCTCAAAGGTCAGGTGGAGTGCCTCTGTCCTCAGAGTCTTGTCAAGGTGCCTGAGTCCAGGCAAGCAGAGGTTTTCCATTCATTTCTCTTGGCTTTACACTTGCATCAAGCCCTAAGACAGCTGTTCCATTCCCTAGGATGTTTGTAGGGGACAGTTTTGGCCATGTTTAGCTCCAGTGATCTGGTCTCAGCAGCCTGGACACCCAACATTGACAGTAAATCCTTTGCTTTATCAACACACTCCGTGATTCCTCCTGTGCAAAGAACAAAACAAAGACCATCTCTCTGTCAACAGGGAAACAGCCCCAGGCAGGGTCTGTCACCAGACCAGCCAGGCTGTTTGCCCTAACAGTTTGTTAATCACTTGGAGTTTCCCCCCTCCCCCACCGTTTTTCTCAGCTAAATAATTCTAGGATTCAGACAGAACCAGCAATTAACTTCTCCAGCCCTGCAAGGCTCTTAGCAGCAACATGAAGGACTACTGCTGCCTCCTGGTAAGTGTTTGCTGTGAAGTTTGCCTTTCCTGCTAGCTGAAGAAGAACAGCTTGCACAGCTGCACTATCCTAAGCAGTAAGAAGATAAAGCTACCACAGACTTGGCTTGCAGACCAAAACCAAAGCAGCTCACCTGTCACACAGTGGTGCCCTCATTCCCCACCCCTGCAGGCCATCACCACACACAGCTGCTGTCCTGCCACTCTTCTCAAGGGCACAGGGTGCACTTAGGAGCTTTGTGGTTTCTCTGCCTCTGCAGCTTTGTAACTTCAGCAACACTTTCCCTCTTAAAACCTTTCTCAGGCAAAAACCAGAGGCTGCAACTCCTGTGGAGAGCGATGGTGTGATGCCAGAGGGACTCCTCTGCTGAGCCAAGCCTACTTGGGTTGTTACCTCCATGTGTCTTCTACCATCCAGAGAAGGATGGAGGCAGGAGCAGCAGAGGAAAGCCCAAATTTCTTATATCCAGAGGAGCCAAATGGGTGGAAACCAGAGACTTTGGGGAGAGCTTAACAATGTGACACCTCACATCCCAGTGGGGATGGAACAAGGAGAATCCTTGTGGCTGCCTTCCTGGTAGCAAGAGGTCCCTGCTGGACAGTGAGATGGAGTGTAGCAGGTCCTATGAGGAGAGGCCAGAGTGGGTCACTGGAGTTTCTTGTGCCCTGTGGGTGGAGGAGAATTGTCAACAAGGCAGCACCCAACCTCCTGCCTGCCTGCCTGCATTGACTTCACAGCCCTCATCATCCAAACAGTCACAATAAAAATGCTCTAGAGTTGGCTGGGTTTTCTCCATGGCCTACAGCTTCTGTGCAGTAATGTCCCTGCAGCTAAGTGTATGTGCTTACCCACTCATATCCTCTTATTCTCTGCTGTGGAGTGTGCCAGCAGCTTCTGAGGCTCACAGATGTCCCCAGCAGCTGTAGCTGCTGATGGAAAAGGATGAGAGCCTGCTTGCTCTCCCACTCAGGGGAAGGCTGAGCTCCCAGTTCCCTTCTCAGCACACACTACTCATCCCTCTGCTGAAGGCACACAGAATGTTAGGGACCTCTGAAGGGACCGCTGGAGATCATCTAGTCCACCTCCAGCTCCATCTCTTCTATGAGCAGAGGAGTAGTTGAGCAATACTGAGAAACAGGAAATTCTTGCAGAGGGGCTCCTCAGAGACATCCACTTCCAGTTGTCCAGAGGGCAAAAAATGCACCAGAGATTTCAGTGGTTTCTGGAGAGGATGGTGACCTCCAGCCCCGCCATGGCTGCAGCTCCTCCATGCTGGTCCCACGCAGCTGGCACCAAGGAAGTGTTTGTCCCTGCAGCTCTGCACAGCCTCAGGACGGAGAGGAGCTGCATCCCCCAAGGCTGCTTTCTTGCTCCATCCTGAGGCAATAACACTTCCCCACGGGGCCCATAGCTGCAGGAACAGCATGGCTGCTTTCCTTGCAGGTGGCTTTAAGGGCAGGGCTGTGGCACTCTGCAACCAGCAGGTGACAAACACCCTGGGCCTGGCTACCACAGGTAACTGTGAGGGCAATGGAGCGCTGCACCATGCGAGCTCCAGCACGCTGCCCGCCTTCGGCTAACTGCACGTTGCTTTCATCTGGCTTTTGAAGTCAATTGTTGAAGCCCTTTCTTGTTCACTAGGAACCTTTTTTCTTTCTTTATTTGGACTGCAAGTTTCCTCTTTCAAAGCTCAGCTAGTTTTGAGTGATGCTGAAAAACCCCATTTGCAGTAGCTTTTTGTTCCTTGCTGGCATTGTTCAGGCAGAAGTGGTTGTTTGCTTTTCATCCTGGCATAGCTCAGGAGTGACTGCATGCTCTGAGCTCAAACTTGCTAAAAATACTCACCCATGAGGAGAGATCCAGCATGGCAGTGTTCAGACCCAGAGACGAATGCCCTGGAAAGGTGAGCACTCTGTAAAAGAAGCCAGTGGCAGCTCTGGGAGCTGTAAGCCCTGGAGCTGCAACGTGTGGCAGGCAGAGAGGACCTGCAGAGTGCTGCAGGTGTCCCTGGGGTGCTGAGACCCATGCATAGGAGAAGTCCACACAGTACTTGCAGAACTAGCCTAGGGAAAATCCTGTCTGCGGAGAGGCTGTCGGGTGACTCAGGAGTTGTAATGAAAAGCACCACTTTGAAGAAGCAAGGCTGAACCAGGAGCCTGCTCCTCACCAGAGGTTGGTCTTCCTAACCACATCCTTTGTCAGAGTGTGAGAGGTAGCTCTGGGGGAAGGGAGGATGGCAGGGACTGAGCAGAGATTGGGCATATGACAAATGGCAGGAAAGTATGCGAGCTGCTTTTTGTCCTTCCACTGGCTGATTGCAGGAAGCTGCCCAGGTGACAGCTTTAGCAGCTGCTGGGACAGGAGATCTTATTGTTCTATGCTGCTGGTTGCAGCCATGCCAGTTTTTGGCAGGAAGTTACAAGACAAAACCTTTGTGTTCTTCTTTCTTGCTCGCCAGTTTGCTCTCAAGGGGCTGATCCTTCAGCTTGGCTCTTTAAGGTTAGCTTGCCACCTGAGGAGGTCCAGCTTCCCCTTCCCAGCTAGGCTGGGTCCTATGGGCTTTGCCCTAAAATCCCAGCAGGAGCATGGAGGCTTTTCACAGAGCTCACACGATGTGAAAGGTTGCTGCTGCCCTGCTTGCCTCTGCATTTCAAACGCTAAGCTATGTGGTCACCCAGGAGAACAGCCCCTTGGTACCTGTCTGGGGCCTGCTTAGTTCCTGTTCCCCTTTCCCTGGCCTTGGGTTTGAGTTCTGTTCTCAGTTTGGGTTTTCTTGGTGACTCTCAGAGGAAGCATGTTTGGGGTTTTCTTAAACTGCCTGGCACTGCACAGGAGGACAGAAGCTGGCAGCACCTTTAGATGAAAGGATGCAGGACCCATCACTGCTGGTCTCACTGGAGCCTGCAGCACAGAAACGGGCAACGTGTGGCCACGTCCACAAGCAAACTTCTTATGTCACTGTCCCCTCCCTGTTCTGCTCTCTCCTGCCATGCTGTGCCTCCCTGGGACACTATGCCCAGCCCAGGGTGGCCAGCAGCACGGGGCTGACCCAAGGGCACTGGTCCTAGCCTCAGCTTCTCCAGCCTGCAGCCAGGGGCACGGTGGCTGAGCTCTGCCAGCGTGAAATCCCGAGCCTAGTTCCCCCGGCTCCTTTTTCCCTCCCTCTGTGGGGTTTTATACCGAGGCAGGGAAGGAGGGTCACGTCCCCTCGGAGGAATCAGCAGCCTGTGGCATTTCCGGCGAGGGCAGCTGCACGGCTGCAGCCGAGCCCCTGCCCCGGGGCTGGCGGGGCAGCCACTCGCTGTGGCTCTGCTGAGGGCTGGCCCCTAGGCTTTGCCATGGAGCGGATGTGCCCGCTCTTGGAATGCCACCCGGAGAGCCCCTGGCTGCGGTTCAGCCCCCAGCACGCTGGCCCACGGTGGGGCAGCTGCAGGAGGCACCGAGCTCAGGGTGATTCAGCCGGGGAGCCTCTCTCAGCTGAGTCAGCCTTTATTCCAGTGTCTCCGGGCCCTGCTTGGGGAGAGGGGGAGGAATGTCTGCAAACTGCACGAGGCCTCACAAACTGAGTCTCCGCAGCACTGCTGTCCCTTTGCCCCCCCAACCCCAGCTCCAACAGCTCCTGCCATGGCTGCTGCTTCTTCACAGCACTGCTGCAGCACCCTTGGAAATGATCCCATTCCCAACAGCAGGGATGGAGCTGCCAGTGTACAGCTCCTTAGACTGAGAGAAGGGGATGGCCCAGACATGCTCCAAGGACCTCACCGTGCATCTCATCTGTGCCTCCCACCAAGACCATGTGTCCCAGTGTCTCCTCTTGCCACACGTAGAGCAAGGTGTTCCCATCCATAGCTCCTGCTTTGCAGAAAAGGTGAGCGAGGTCTGCCCAGGCAATAGGCTTGGGAGGTGACTGGCAGCACCCTTGGCTCCTTGGGAAGCCATGGCTGATTCCTTGGAAAAACAGTCCGCAGAGACTGAGCCTGCAAATGGTGACCACACAAAGCTGAAGGAGGGGTAGCCTCCAGCTGTCACTCATGGACACTTAGGGGCAGCCCCACGAGTTTGGTCTGGGGGCACAGGGAAAGGCAATGCTGCCTCCCAGGGTGTTCTCCTGCCCCCTTTCTATCCCACACTCTGCTGCCTCTGCCCTCTCCTGCACAGGGGCAGGGGGATGGGACAGGAAGGCCCTCCTTACTCAGGGCTTGCTAATTAGAGGAGAATGTTATCTCCAGCCCAGATGTCAGCTCTGACCTCCCTCTAACCTTCTTCTGGAAATCAAAACAGACACAACTCTGTTTGTTTTAAAATAGTAAAAATAAGCATTTGGGGTGAAGCAGGAAAAGCTGGCCCTGGGGGTACAGCTGGGGAGGGAGGAGGGCACGCGACCAGATAAGCCTGCTGAGATACACCAGGGTGCAGAGCTGGGAGGGACAGGCTACTCTGCCCTGGGCACACAGCAAAGTCCCATGGTTCTCAGTGGCTATGCATGTATTTTGGGCCCTCTAACCTATATGGAGCAGAGGTGGTGGCATAGGCATGGACTCCCAGCCCAGCTGGCACCAGTAGGTCCAGAGACAGAACTGATGGGGGAGGTCAGCTGAGTTTGTATAATACCTCCCTGCCTTGCTTTGGGATTTACCAGAGTCTCAAAAGGAGGGATGTTGGTCTCTGGAACGAGCTCTGTCTTTCAGAGCTGAGCTGCACACACAGCTGGCAGTGCAGAGATGCCCTGTCCCTGCCTCCCTCCTCCCTCTCTGCCTGCAGATCGTGTCCATGACCTATTTGTCAGTCTCATAGTTGACATCTTCTTGCAGCACATTTCCCTCAGCCACAGCCTGGAGCTCATTTCAGCTTTCCCCATTTCCCATCTTTTATGAAGACTTCAGAGGGATTGCTCATCAAGCCACAGCCCTGACATTGCAACAGGCACAGCTGATGTGCAGTTACACATCATTTTGCTTACCATTATCCCCAAGACAGCAAGCAGGTAAAAATGTTGAGGTCTCCTTTCTCACCTGCCTCCTTTGAAATCACCTGGTGGCCCAGTGAGCAATGGGAGTTCTCTGTTATGCTCAGGAGATCATGCCTTACAGTTATGAGATCACAGCAGTGATGCATTGCCCTCTGGCAATGAGCTGAAGATGAGAAATCTTGTCTCTAAGTGCTAGCTCCTGCCTGCTGCACCCTGTCTCTCTGAGCTTCAGGGCTACTGAAGCAGAGTCATAGCTGAGAGGTGAGTAACTGAAAAGCTACCTGGCCAGATTTAGACATGACTGTAAACATCTTCTCTGACCACAACAGGAAGGATGATCAGTGCCTGCTCTAAGGTGCAGAGCTGCTGGAGGAGAAGGGTGATGCACAGACAGCCCTGGGTATGCTTACAGACAGTGTTCACACAAAACCTACCTGCAGTACAGCTCCTCTCACAAAACCCAACACACCTGCCCAGGCTTGGGTGAATTTGTACCCACTTTTATGACCTAAACTGCTGAGCCAATATTGACAGGCTGGGCGGGTGCCCTGGCTCCCTGTGGGACACCAAGCACACCCACTGCCACATGCCAGGGCTGGGCATGCACACCCCTACCAGCACAGACATTCATGGCTTTACAAGGAGGCAGAGGCACCTGCTCTCCTCCAGGAGATGAGGAGGACAATCCCTCAGGCTGCTTCAGGAGAGTCCTTTACATTTGCAACAGGGACATTAGCAAACTGGAGCAACTCAAGCGGAGGAGCATGAAGCTGGCCATGGGCCTGGACCATCTGACACAATGAGCAGGGGCTGAGGGAGCTGGCTTGGTTTGCCAAGAGAGAAGGCTTGTGAGAGCATGGCCAGCAGGGGCAGGGAGGTGATTCTCCACTGTACTGCACTCTGGGGAGACCTCATCTGCAGTACTGCATCCAGTTCTGGAGCCCCCAGCATAAGAAAGATCTGGAAGTGCTGGAAGGTGTCCAGAGCAGGGCCGTGAGGATGCTCAGAGGCTGGAGCACCTCTCCTATGAGGACAGGCTGAGAGAGTTGGGATTGTTCAGTCTGGAGAAGAGAAGACTTCCAGGAGACCTTCTTGTGGCCTAGCAGTATCTGCAGGAGCTACAAGAGGGTTGGGGAGGGACTTTTTAGGCTGTCAGGTAGTGCTAGGACTAGGGGGAATGGATCCAAACTAGAGCAGGGGAGATGTAGATTAGACCTTAAGGCAGAAGTTGTTGGCCAGGAGGGTGCTGAGCCACTGTGCCAGGTTGCCCAGAGAGGTGGTGGCAGCCCCAGCCCTGGCAGTGTTGCAGGCCAGGCTGGCTGGGGCTGGGAGCAAGCTGCTCTAGTGCCACGTGTCCCTGCCCATGGCAGCCACAGGGGTTGGGGCTAGAGGAGCTTTAAGGTCCCTTCCAACCCTGACAATTGTGTGATTCTGTGAGAGGGGCTACCTAACCACTGTCTTCTGCTGCCCAAGTGGGAGTTATGCAGGAGATGCAGGCAGATTGCCAGAGATGCTCAGGGAAAGGACAAGAGGCAGGAAGAGAGACTGTGGATTTGCCATCCTCAGAGATTTTCAGAACCCAGCTGGCTATGGCCCTGGGCACTCTCATTTAGCCTTAAGGCTGGTCCTTCTCCAAGCAGGTGGTTGGACTGGAAACTTCCAAAGTTACCTCCTAGACTAATTGGTGCTGTGATTTTGGTAATCCTGCGTTTGGCATTAGACATTCCTTCATTGGGACACTGATTGCAACCACATGCCTGTGAGATGCTGTAACAACCCCTGTGATCAGCCACACAGCTAAAGTAAACTCCTTCACAGAATCACTGGAAGGAGGATTTCTGGCTTGTCCTGGGCTGCCATTTCCTCATAGTTTCTGACCAGCTTATGTCTAGCTACCCATGACCATGCATGTCCAGCACCTCCCTAGCACTCACGTAGTCAAATAGACCAAGGAAATGATCAAGCTGGATATCTTTCTTTTGGATCAGGTTGGTTTCCAGCTGGCTATGTATGACTGGCAGTGGGAGTGTGAAGATCAGAGGAGGGAGAGGAACAGTCCACTTCAGGGCTGCTCAGACTTAGGCTGGCTTCAAGCCCTGACTCTTGTGAGGCTGAGGAGGAACATGATATTCTACCCTTGCAGGTTAACCCAACTCATGTCACTCAGCCTGGGAGAGAAGGTGCACAGCTTCTCTTTCTTGAGCCACAGCCAGCATGCAAGCAGTTAAAGGGTGGCTGTTGTGGTCAGCTCAGGAGAAGTGGGGATCACTTGACATCACTCCTGCCTGTGAATGACTCCCACAGCTCCTGGCCCCTTTGGGCTCTCAAAATATCTGGCTTGAGAACTATAAAAGCCCAGTACATGGTCTGGAAGGTCATTGTGTCTGGCAGCTCAGGCCCCTCTCTGCAAACCTGGGTGCCTGAGAACTGCTAAGCTGTGTGCTAACATCTAGCCCCCTCACCCCTGTGCTTCTGCAACTTGACTACAGCCAAGACTACAAGAAGTGTGTTATGGAGGAAGCTCTCAGTGCCTGTTTCCTCTCTTCTAAAACAGATAACACTGCCTCCTGGGGTGCTAATTATGACTGCTTTTGGTAAAGACTGCTGAGGGCTGGCAGTCAGCCTGTGCTTTGTCCCTTCTGTAGTTCCCAAGTGGCATGGCTAATCCCTGCCTCCAGCCTGCTCCTCTTTCCCAAAACAACCCAGTGCTCACAGAAAGAGGTGGGTGCTGTGACATCTTTGTCCCCCCTCCCCTCTCATTGGGATAATATCCTACCAGCTGGCAGCAGGCCCCAAAGCAGAGCCTGGCTCTCCACTCACCATCCCTCCCTCCCCACCCCAGCCACCGCGGGCATGTGGCTTAACTTTTCATGTCCTTGGTTTAATGAACTCGTGTCAGGAATTTTATGTGCATAGCAACCTTATCTGATGACAGTGCCATTTTTCAGCATGTTTATGTTCAGGTTTATACGCAAGCAAGTGCCAGTTTAAGTTCAGCTGGGTGGATTGGACAGGGTTGCAATGGGTCAGAAGCCAGTGTGCACCCTGGTAGCTCAGCCCAGAGGTGCTGGGGAGCTCCAAAGCACATCCATGGGCAAAAGGCTCTGCAGTGGGCTTTGTGCAGCAGATCTGCCAGCTGCAGCCTTTCACACAGTGCCTGGTGGCTGACAAGGAGCACTGGGGGGGCCGAGGGGAGCTTTGTTTGTTTTTCCTTTATTTTTTCTTCCGGTTCTCAGTGCTATCACCACCAGATGGGAATAGGTTTCCCATGGCAGATGGGGGGGGGGGGGGGGGGGNAAAGGCAGAGCTTCCTGCTTCACCACAGCTCCAGCTCGTAGGAGGGACGGGGAGGAAGAGGAGGGGAGCCGGGTCGTTCAGTACTTTGAAATTGAAACAGCTGGATTCAGCCAGGGTTCCCAGGGTTTTTCCCGGGAAGGAGGTCATTGGCTTGTTCAGGCAGCTAGCCTGGGAGCAAGCATCAGGAGTGCCCCTGGAGGCTCCACCTCCGCAGCTCTGCCTCGGTTCGAGTGCTCTTGCCCATATAAGGCTGTGGTTGTCGCAAGCAAAAAGAGCCACAAATAGTTGCTTGATCATTACCTGCCCCTCTCCTTCCCCAGGCAGCCTCTTCCTGCCGGTGCCTCGCAGAGCTCCCGTCCCCAGTCCCGCTCCGGGAAGGCAGGGAGTGTTTCCCAGGTGGCTGCTCCTGGCTGTGCAAGCCCAGGCCACAACAAGGTAGAGTTTCCTCAGGTGCTGTGCCCTGCACGGCTCCTTGCCTTGGACTGGTGGCTCTTCTCCTGCCTGAGGCTCTTCAGGAGCTTTACAAAGCACTGTGCCAGAGGCCCTGCAGCAACCATGGCTTTGTGCCTTTCTTCAGCAGCTCATGGGCCAAAAGACCCCTCTGATTGAAGGATGGCACTTCCATTCTTCAACTGAGTGTGTGTGTGCCAGGGAAGGTGGAGAAAGAGAGAAAAGAACAGTGCAGCAGTGCAGAAGAAGACACTAGCAGAGGTGGTAACAGCCCTATGCAAGACATTTCTGCTTGCTGCTTTTCCAAGGTGTGAGATCCCACGGGAGAGGATGCATCCAGGCAGGAAACTGCGTGAGAGGAAAGGATCTGTGCTGAGCAGCATGCAGGCAGGGATTGCAGCACCTTGCTGAGCTTGGCTCTAGTCCCATTGCATGACTGTGACACTTCTCTTGTGGGTTCCCCTGCACCGCACACAGCCCTTGGGGACCTGAAGCACATGTGGGCACGTAGCAGAGGAGACTTAGCTGTGCTGGGAAGCCCCTGCTGTTGGTACCAAGGGAAGAGGCTATCCTCAGGGTCTTATGCTTAGCATGAGTCTCCAAATGGTCACTTTCCCCCATCTTTTCTCTCTAGGAAAATTATCTGCTGAGGGCATAGTGCCCTTTCTGAGATGCAGCATGTTCCTATGGGGAATACCTCAATGCAGAGGAGACCTTGCTGTCTCCTGGAAGGAGAAGCTTATCATGATGAGAAAGACACTATGGGCTGAGCCACAGCAAAGTCCTAGACCAGGACTTTGGTCAGGAGACCAAAATAACTGCTGTCAGGAGATCTGGTGCATCCATCAGATAATTGCTTGCCTGTTTCCTGATGTGGCTGTTTCATTCCTTCTCACTTTTTCTAAGTAACAGAGCAATGAACTGTCAGTGCATGTTTTAAACACTGACTCTCTTGATTCTTGTCTTAGACCCAGCACATACTCCCCAAAAGTTTCCTGTGGGCTTCAAGTACAGCGGTTTAAACATTTCCCATCATAGGTGCTGTCATGGGGTCCTTGGTTCCCTGACTTGCCTGGTAAGTTGGGGTAGTATCCTGTACCTAGCTCTGCCTGGGACCTGCTGCAGGCATCAGAACAAGTCTCAGCCTTTCTTCACTTCTGATTTTTCTCTCACACTGAATTTGTTTGCTCCATGTGAGCTTGACAGCTCTTTAAGGAAGGCAATAGGAGCTGATCCTGGCTTGAGAAGCAGTCTGTGCTACTGCAATGCAGTGAGAAAGGAGGACTCTCTGGTTTGGTGTGCAGCAATAAATGGGGGAATGCCTATCTGCACTAGATACCTTCACAAGACTGTCCTCAGTCTCCTCCAGAGAGGAGAGGCAAGGTTGTTCCCAACAAGAACTGCTATGCTTGGGAAGCTGTAGCTGGGAATTAGGAGTATTCCACTAGAGTCTTTTCCAGGTGTGCTAGCAGGCCAGGAAACACAGACCCTGTTGTGGCTGTAGCTTGAGCTACTCTTTCCCCAGTCCCACAGGAACACTGCTCCCCTGCTTTCTGGGCAACTCCTTGGATGCAAAGGCAACCATCAGGGAATGCAGATGGAGTCCCTCATCTGTGCTTCAATATGTGGGTGCCTTCTACATTGCAAAGGACTTGGGCAAACAGCACTACCACAGGTGACAAGAGAAGTGTGACACTGACTGCAGACTGAATCATAACATGCTGCTCCTGATACTTTGGGTGGAAAGATTAGAGACCAGCAGTGGGAAAGGTTTCATGCCAATGCAGAGTGTAAAACATTTAGCCTGAAGTTGGCAGTTGTCTTTAGAGTACAGTTTTGCATCATTGGGACTGCCTCTTTTTGAGACAGCAGGACTGCCCCAAGCTCTGGATTTCTTCCTTGCCTTGCCAGGAGGCAGTGGGAGGAGGAGGGGTACCAGTGCCAGGGTGCTGGCACTCGGCTGCAGGACAGCTTGGTGCCAAGAGGTGAGCTCATTGCCAGCAGCATGAGCCCAGAGTTGGCAGGGAGCAGGGTAGAGGCCTCTCCCTTCCCAGCTGTTGTGTGCCTCTGGGTCTGAGCACAGGCTGAGCTGGGAGCCAGCAGGCAGAATGATGTCCTGAGGGCCAAGCAGGGCTCTCTTTAGAAAGCAAACTTGGCTTTGCAAACCTGCATTGGCATGAAACCTTTCCCACTGCTGGTCTCTAATCTTTCCACAGTTGAATTTCTGGAGAAAGGTCAAGCAAGGCACTTTAACCCAAAGTATCAGGAGCAGCATGTTGTGATTCAGTCTGCAGTCAGTGTCACACTTCTCTTGTCACCTGTGGTAGTGCTGTTTGCCCAAGTCCTTTGCAATGTAGAAGGCACCCACATATTGAAGCACAGATGAGGGACTCCATCTGCATTCCCTGATGGTTGCCTTTGCATCCAAGGAGTTGCCCAGAAAGCAGGGGAGCAGTGTTCCTGTGGGACTGGGGAAAGAGTAGCTCAAGCTACAGCCACAACAGGGTCTGTGTTTCCTGGCCTGCTAGCACACCTCCTGCCAGGGTGAGGGTAACACTCACTGCAGGGCACACAAACCCAGCTCAGATTCCTTCCCATCCCCATCCCCAGACACTTCCAGGGGGGCATAATCTAGATTTTTTTCCGTTTTAAAGGAGACTTTATAGTGATCTGAAAAGACCTTGGCCTCCTGTATCCTGAAGCAGCACAGAAAAGGCATCTTTAAGTGCTTCTAATTATATCTTCATTCTTCCTCCTGCTTTACATATTTTCCTCCTTGGTTTTTTTTCTTTGCTAATTAGAAGACTAATTTTAGAAATTGTCTTGTCCACTCTGGAAAACTAATAGAAAGTTAGTAAAAACACGGCAGCATGAAAAGCAAAGGAAGCTTGGGGAAGGTAATTGTTTGTAACTGAGGGGTTTTGTTAACTCCTGTGCCTAATTAACAGACTACAAAGGGGAACCTTTGTTGAAACCTCCACACCCTGCTTTCTCAATTAAAATACAAGAGAGATCATCATCATAAAAAGAGCTTGGAGACAGCTGGCATGTCCCCTAGCAAAGCCAAACCTGGTTTAGCATTCCTTAAATAATACAGAAAAAGATTAATAAACCCAAATGAACAAACACCAAACTTTCTTTTCCTGTATATGGTTGGTTTTTTTTCTCCATGTAACACAAAGCTCTTCCTCTTGGATTCCTGATAGGGACCAAAATTTTCCGTGATGAGCCTCATGGCTGTTGTGGTTTTGGCCTACAGGAAAAAGGACCTCGGATCGTTTTTATCTGGGTTATGATGGATCTTAGAAGAAACTTTGCAGGAAAGCTGAATCATCAGGTGAGCATCTTGTTTTCACCTTGGTGTGTTTTGCTCTCCCACATCTAAGGGGCTGCTTCTGACAGTTTAGGAGCTTTTATACCTGTACATGCCTCTATAAAGACTAGCAGAATTATAGGCTTCTGTGCTGCCTCCCAATTAGCCACAAGCTTATGTATGGGTGTGTGTGTGTCAAGTTCAGTGTTGGATGCAGCTGTAATCAGAAGAATGGCAGAGCAGCAAGAGGTGGGAGGATGCTTTTTCCTCCATGTATACCAGAAAATGCAAGGGGGGTGGGGTAGACAGTGTTTACCATGGGCTGAATGCCTTGATCCACTAGGTAGAAGAGCAGAGCTCTCTTCTTATTTTGTGCTTTAGATTTATATCACAGCTGGGTCTATAACTCAAAGTCCAAATACTCTCTTCCACAAAAATCCTTTTAATGATTTTTTTTTTCTCCTGAGCCAGTGCAGAAGGTAGCAGTGCTTGCAGAACTCCTTACATCCCAGCTGCTACCTCATGCAGGGCAATCTCAGAAGCACCCTGAGCACCTCTGTCCTGTGGGTTTGATTCCTCTAACACTTCCCCATTTTTTGGAAGCTGAGAAATATTGCAGAGCAGGTGCTAGCCTGCAGCTTGGCAGCTCAGTAGCCTGCTACACCTCAGTGAGGGATTGATTTTTGACAGGAATTGTGTGCTATGCAAACCTGCAGGATATTCAGTGAGTTGCTTGCTTTGTTCCAGAGTAATTCCAGGAAATAATACTCTGATAAATGGGAAAGAAGGTGACTGCCTTTAAGGGAGCTCTTCTGCACCTCTGCTGAAAGGTGGCTACCCACATTCATGGCACCTCCTGTATCTCTGTTGGGATTTTCTCCTCTCCTACAAAGCTAACACCTCGGTGAGTCCCGGCCCATTTTTGGCCTTCTGTGCCAGCACTGTCAGTTCAATCTTGTGCTCCAACCACAGGGCTGAGAACAAGGACAGTGCAGGGATCTTCTTTGTGCCTAGCCTCCTGCACTGGCCCATCTGTTCCTGACAGCAGGGCTGTATGGAACACTCCATGCTGACAGTGGGAGGCCAGAGGAGCTGGGAGAATTGAGGAGGCTCTCAAGGGAGCAGGAAAAAGTCTCTAATGTGGGAGGGAATCTTGGCAGAAAGGAAGGTTGTTGAGCAGAGCATGCACTGGCTCCAGACACACAGAGCTCACAATGTGTTATGCTGAGGATCTGTGGGTGTGTTTGTAAGACCTGCCACTGACTTGCAAGCACAAAGGATGTAGCCTCTTCTTATCATCAAAATGTGGGCATTGGTCTTGCAGAAGAGGGAGAACAAATGCTTGTGTAACTTCCCATTGAGTCTTCTTTCTGGTTGTAGCCTGACAGAATGGTCCCAAAGTTTGGCTTTGACTGGACCAGCTTTGGTTTCTGGCAGGCAAAAGTGGTGTCTTTAATTGTGTCAGGCGATAAACGAGTTAGTTCCCCTGCAGTTCCCACAACAAAGCTATCATGAGAATCTGGATGACTTTCTACAGTACTGGAAAAATCTCTTGTTGCTAGCATCTCTTGGGCATACTAGAATATTTCAAGCCAGTTTCACTTTGTCGTCAGCCAGCTCCCTGGAATGAGAACCACAGAGCCACTTCATTTGAGCAAATATTTGGCCTTGATTACTCTTACATGCTGAGCCCAAAAACAAACAGCAAACATGAGGTAAGCTGAGAG
Source organism: Bucco capensis (assembly GCA_013396975.1). Lineage (NCBI taxonomy): Eukaryota > Metazoa > Chordata > Aves > Piciformes > Bucconidae > Bucco > Bucco capensis. Next base: position 90,321 of record VWZO01013624.1, read on the forward strand.
ACACCAGTAGTGGAGCAAAAGCTCATACAGTAACCTCAGGAAAGGCAAAAAGCTGGAAGTAGGATTTTTTGGGGGGTGGGAAAGGGATACTAAATTCCTGCTGGGAGAGGAAGAGGGAAGTGAATATCCAGTTAGATGCCTTTTGTTTAGAGGTCCATTAAAAGTGACTGATGCTGAAAAGCAATTCAAACAATGAAAAAATAGTGAAGTAGTTAAATACTATCATCTTATGTATTCTCTGAACTTAATCCTAATTCCCAAAGAGTGTAGTCACCCTGCTGCTGCTGAATTCTTGGTTCTGTGAACACATGGCCCAGCCTGAGACCTGCAGGAGGAAAAGAGAAGCAAAGGTGGCATAAAGCTCTCCACAGCCTTACCTTATCTGGATGAATGAGACAATGTTTAGATCGATTTGTCAGCCTCTTTGAAGTATTTTTTCCTTATTAATATCTGATGCAAGCCTGGCAAGTATGTTTGTTACCTGGGTGTAACAAGCATTACAGGTGCAGGGCGACAGAAGGGCCAGAGAGAGATGTCATTCTGCTTCCAGTTTATCAGTGTTGGAATAAGCAGAATGCCTCCAAGTCCTTCTAAACTCATGAATCTGAAGCATTTTTTACCCCCTCTGAGAAAAGGAGAAGGAAAAGAAGTTATTTCAGGTGTTAATAAAGGATTCTTAGCAATTGTTGAACCAGGGAGCTGTGAGGCCAGGCCAGGCATGACTAAAATGACATGCCTCATACTTATGAATTATCACTGAAGGAGTTAAGCTGTAACAGGTTGTATGAAAAGGTTTGCTTTCTGCAGCAAAGCACTGCCTTGCTTATTTAAGGCAAGTAACAGGATGTATTCCGCTGGCATTTTGGACAGGTCTGGGTAGGCCCAAGGCAGAAAACTCAGATTCCAAATCTTGGTTTTGAGGCAAAGACACTTTTGCTGGATGGTTTGTATTCCTGTTGGTCCTTTTTGTATGATGGTGTTGGATATCTGCTTTCTCCCAACTTAAAGCTGAGTAGAGAATGGTGAGCAGCAAGAGAACAGGGAGACAAGGTCAGAAAGGGAACATTCTGAACTAAAAAATATCTATTGCTTAGCATTGTGCTTGTGTTTAGGTGGTAGAGATGATTCCATGAAAAGTCTTTGGAGGTGAAGAGCTGTGGGCCATTACTTTTAGTATGTCTGATCAGGAATGTGGTATCTCTAAACCATGCATAATGGAGTTGTGATCTCATCTCAAGGTTTGGAGGAACTCACAAGCTCCAAGAAGAGCTTTCCTCTGCCTACAAAGTATTTTTGTGTTATTGATATCTGACCCTCCATTGATGACAGTGAAAACAGCAGTTTGAGGTATGGTTTTGAGGAGACTTCCATGACTTCAGTTGTAGCACAGCTGTTTGATAAGCTGCTTCTGCATAATGGTATCATTCCCATTCTATCGGAAGGAGGGACTCAGCATGAGATAAATGTGTTTACTGTGCTACCTACCCTGTGGGTAGAGGTTTGTACCTCTGAGTGGCATCCCAAAGGAGCAGAACTGTTGTATCTAAATGCTTTCTTTTTCAGCTGCAGATCTTGCCATTGATGTATTAAGAAAGTAAAAACATGTTCCTCTTTTACTGAAGCTGAAGCAAGAACCACAGTGAGGGAGCAGGAGTTCAGCAGGTTGTTCAAAAGTAAAAACATGTTCTTTTACTGAAGCTGAAGCAAGAACCACAGTGAGGGAGCAGGAGTTCAGCAGGTTGTTCAAATGGGACTGTGTGGGTGGAGGGTTGAGGAGAGGTGAAAAGCAGAATAACTGTTTTAAATGCTAGAGTATGCCAGGTACAGCTCCTTCCCTCCTCTCTAGTCTAGAGGTGCAGGTATGGTTGATTCTCTCTTACATTTTCTCCATCAGCAAAGTCAATTTGAAAGACTCGTGCCACAGTGCCTCAGTGTATAATCCCTGCAGTTCTGCTGATGCATCTCTCTGTGGGCCTATAAACTAGATCAGTGAACTGATCTGTTTTCTTAACCTTCCTTTTGAACTCTACTTCAGTGATCCACTTTACAATATGGCTATTGAACCATCTGCCTCAGCACCTCTGGAGCACTGATAAGCTATGGCACAGCACCAGGAATGAATGGCTAGTGGGAGAAGACAACACCTTAAACCAGCTTTGCTGACAAAGAGAGCCCAATGGAATTGCATCCCAACAGATGAAAATGAGCAGGTTAAATTGTACCTATTCCACAGCCATGCCAGCAGTTGGGTAGTCATGCAACGGGTAACATCAGTCTGTAAGAAAAGAGCTACTCTGCTCCTAATGTCTGCTAGTGACTGCTTCTGAGCCAGCTGATTGGGCCACATTTCTCTTACTGTGTTCCAGTGCAGCTACTCCTGGCAGAACTTGGATGAACAGAGCTAGAACTTGAGCTTATGTGATTAGTCACTAAATTTGTAAGCCCTGAAGCCCCAGTGGAAACATCATTGCTTTCTCTCCTTTCATCATCTTAAGTTCATGGTTTTCCACCTTCTGTACTCGCAAAGTTTAGATTTGTTATTTGTTACAGGAACAGAGTAAAAGAGAAGGAAATGATGTGCTAATAAATGGTGCCTAGCTTGCAGACAAATGTCAAGTTGTTCAGAGGACATAGGCATGAAGTCCACAGACACATGTGGCTTTCTTCTGCCTACCCACCTCCAGAGAACCATTTCCTTTTGTTACAGTGCATGCAAGCCCTTCAAGTTCTGAGCTGCATTGCTAGCTGCTGCTTTGTATGGCTGTGCAGATTGAAGCCACTCCAAGGCTGCTTTTTGGGAGACATTCTAATGATGAATCTGCACTGACATTACTGATGTTTCAGGCTTCTGCAAAAGCAGAGCTGAAGCTTCTTGGCAATACCAGATTGTGACATTCTCCAGATGTGTACACGTGTGGTTTCTGTCTAAAGCCACTGTGGTTAGCATTTAGCAATGATCTGACTTCTCCAGTGAAGTAAACACCTTTTGTCTCTGTCACTCTTCTTCTTTTGCTTTCCCAAGCTTATCAGTAAGAAACTAGTTTTAGAAGAGATTTCTTCTGCCTCACAAAGCATTGAAAATTATTCACCAAAAAGATTGTAGCTACTTTACCTGTTTGCCAGCTACAGAAATCAAATGTCCCTGCATTGATTGTTGATCCCAGAAGTGCAGCCTTCTCCCAGGGACTGCCAACAAACTTAAGCCCAATTGTCTTGGATTAGACCAGTGTAGGGGTAAACACTGGTTCAGCAGCAAAGTGGGCATTTGTTTGGTCTGCAGCTGAGGCCAGCAAATCAAAGAGACTTCTCTCAATGTCCACTGCTTAGTAAACACCATCCCCCCCCTCCCCAAGAAATACTACAGTACCATTAATTTACTCCCCCCAAAGTGCTGAATCTGCCTGCTGTTGAGATGATGTTTTTCAGGGTTCAATGACCATGACAGGTTTGTTCTTCCAAAGGATGCTGCCTTGCAAATGTGGGTGGAAAATGTGAGTGATGTTGATCAGGAGGATCCAAATAAACATCCTGTCAATGTGTAGAAAGTACAGATGTATAAAATGAATATGATAGTGTTTTTTTAGTCATGCTTTTTTCTTTCTGAGGTGTGTCTCCTTTCCTGGGTAACTTCCTGCCACCAGGTCAACACAAAAAACTCTTGCACTTCTTTTCAAAGTGATCAAACTATGGAAAACAGACATTTCAAATCTGTCTTGCCTCGACTACCACACATCTACAAATCTCACCATGAGGGAAATGACAGAGTTTTCAAAAGAGGTGGGATACATGTTTTTTGCTGAGGGAAAGAATGGTGTAAACCTGCAGCAATCCTTGTTCTGAACTCAGTTTTGATGCCTTCTTAAATCTTAGCAGCAAGAAGAGCAGAGTCCAAATGAGAGTCAGAGAAGAATAACAGAAACTAAAATGCTCAGTATCATATGCTCTTCAAAAATGCCTTTGTGCCAGCCTTTTCATGACTACATTTCATGCTTGCAGTCATTATCTTTTATTTCCCACACTACCTTTTCCTTCCCACATTACTAGTGCTCTGTTCATTACTTGCTCCCCCAGTTAAAACCTACTATTTTTCTCCTTTTAAAGCTTTATTTAGCCTTGATACTGACTGCTTTCCTTCACTTTCCTTTCTCAGCCACTTGCCTGAAATGGCAGTGTTTCCTGTTCTCAAGAAGCTTTTGATATATGTTGTCATGTCCACTGTTTTCATTCTGCTTATTTTTCATGTGAGAATTTAAACCCAGTTCAGCCAGTAAATATCCTTTCCATATGTTGGTCACATTTTTTTCATGGATCAAAATGAGTCACTGGATACTGCAGATCATTTCACCATCTAAGGTATCTGGTTGTGTAGGTGTCTCTGTTGTCACAGTTCCAGCTTCCTTTCATTTTCTATCTACCTCAATGTACGAGTGAAGACCTATCCTGTATGCTCCCTTCTCACTGCCAAATTCAATTCTCATTTTTGTTTTGTACCTTTATTTACATTTCTCATCTCTGCCTTTAACAATGACACTTCTGTATCCTTGACACTCAGCTGTACAAACCTTTCAGTGATTTCTCCAGTGCCTTTTGTGTCTTGAGACACAAAGGTCTAGCATTGTTTCCATACTGAATCTTTCTAAGTCTGAAGTGTTTCACTGGGACAGAGATGCTTACTTGAGACATTTTCTGCTAACATTTTCTCTCTTTATTCAAGTCCTTTTCACTTCATTTACCTCTTCCACTTGTAACTCTGACATTGTCATCAAGTTCACCTTGCGTTTTCTCTCACTAGCACATACATCTGCAAATCTGCCCTCCTTGCAGAAAGCAGGAAGCCCTGAAGGGAGGAAGCCTTGTATTTCTGCATGCTTGTGAAATGTGCACTATACCTCATCTGCATGGCTGGATCTGACATATGGACTTACATCTGCCACACTCTTTTCAGAAGGACTTCTGTCTTGCATCTTAACTACTGCTTCCTGCTTTTACTTATGCTGCAGTTCAGCCTTGAAGAGCACTGTAGTGAATGCACAGACAGAATTACACCACCTCTAGCTTTCCACACCTCTACTGTTTTGGCATGCCTTTTCAAACCCATTTCGAGCCTCCATTAGCATACGCACGCTGTTCGAACACCTCGGCAGCACCACCGGCTGCTTGCACCGCTGCTTGCCTCTGTTCTGTCCCCATATCAGATGAAACTGATATCTGACTTGCATCTTATCGCGGTCATTTGGCACTATCAAACGACAGCGTTAGGTGCGGACTTCTCGACCGGGTGGGGATGGGATCTCCCCTCCTGCTCCCCCCTCCCATTTCCGAGGACTTCTAGCACTCCCTCCGGAGGACTGGGCCGCAGNCCTCGGGGCGGGGCTCCGCGCGCGCCGGGGCTGTGGTAACAGCGGAAGGCGAGAAGCACCACCTTCTTCCTCAGCGGCTCGCCTCCGCCCTCTGAGGCCGGCTCCTATTGGCCGTGGCGACCGTCAGCTCTCCGCAGCCGGCACCACCATTTGCTGACGGTGCGGCGGAGGGAGGGCCCGCAGCGTTGCTGGGCCGCGGCGGCTCCCCCTGGCCGGGCGCTTTCCCTAGTGCCGGTGAGCGGGAGGCGGTNACAAAAAACTCTTGCACTTCTTTTCAAAGTGATCAAACTATGGAAAACAGACATTTCAAATCTGTCTTGCCTCAACTACCACACATCTACAAATCTCACCATGAGGGAAATGACAGAGTTTTCAAAAGAGGTGGGATACATGTTTTTTGCTGAGGGAAAGAATGGTGTAAACCTGCAGCAATCCTTGTTCTGAACTCAGTTTTGATGCCTTCTTAAATCTTAGCAGCAAGAAGAGCAGAGTCCAAATGAGAGTCAGAGAAGAATAACAGAAACTAAAATGCTCAGTATCATATGCTCTTCAAAAATGCCTTTGTGCCTTTTCATGACTACATTTCATGCTTGCAGTCATTATCTTTTATTTCCCACACTACCTTTTCCTTCCCACATTACTAGTGCTCTGTTCATTACTTGCTCCCCCAGTTAAAACCTACTATTTTTCTCCTTTTAAAGCTTTATTTAGCCTTGATACTGACTGCTTTCCTTCACTTTCCTTTCTCAGCCACTTGCCTGAAATGGCAGTGTTTCCTGTTCTCAAGAAGCTTTTGATATATGTTGTCATGTCCACTGTTTTCATTCTGCTTATTTTTCATGTGAGAATTTAAACCCAGTTCAGCCAGTAAATATCCTTTCCATATGTTGGTCACATTTTTTTCATGGATCAAAATGAGTCACTGGATACTGCAGATCATTTCACCATCTAAGGTATCTGGTTGTGTAGGTGTCTCTGTTGTCACAGTTCCAGCTTCCTTTCATTTTCTATCTACCTCAATGTACGAGTGAAGACCTATCCTGTATGCTCCCTTCTCACTGCCAAATTCAATTCTCATTTTTGTTTTGTACCTTTATTTACATTTCTCATCTCTGCCTTTAACAATGACACTTCTGTATCCTTGACACTCAGCTGTACAAACCTTTCAGTGATTTCTCCAGTGCCTTTTGTGTCTTGAGACACAAAGGTCTAGCATTGTTTCCATACTGAATCTTTCTAAGTCTGAAGTGTTTCACTGGGACAGAGATGCTTACTTGAGACATTTTCTGCTAACATTTTCTCTCTTTATTCAAGTCCTTTTCACTTCATTTACCTCTTCCACTTGTAACTCTGACATTGTCATCAAGTTCACCTTGCGTTTTCTCTCACTAGCACATACATCTGCAAATCTGCCCTCCTTGCAGAAAGCAGGAAGCCCTGAAGGGAGGAAGCCTTGTATTTCTGCATGCTTGTGAAATGTGCACTATACCTCATCTGCATGGCTGGATCTGACATATGGACTTACATCTGCCACACTCTTTTCAGAAGGACTTCTGTCTTGCATCTTAACTACTGCTTCCTGCTTTTACTTATGCTGCAGTTCAGCCTTGAAGAGCACTGTAGTGAATGCACAGACAGAATTACACCACCTCTAGCTTTCCACACCTCTACTGTTTTGGCATGCCTTTTCAAACCCATTTCGAGCCTCCATTAGCATACGCACGCTGTTCGAACACCTCGGCAGCACCACCGGCTGCTTGCACCGCTGCTTGCCTCTGTTCTGTCCCCATATCAGATGAAACTGATATCTGACTTGCATCTTATCGCGGTCATTTGGCACTATCAAACGACAGCGTTAGGTGCGGACTTCTCGACCGGGTGGGGATGGGATCTCCCCTCCTGCTCCCCCCTCCCATTTCCGAGGACTTCTAGCACTCCCTCCGGAGGACTGGGCCGCAGCCCATCCCACTGCCAACTGGAGGCTGACCTCATGTTCCCTTCTCCCAGCCCCGGGGGCACGCTGGGGCCGGTAACACCGAGGCCCGCCAGCGTGCCAGCCAGCCAGCAACTCCAGAGGGGCACCGTGCCGGCCAGGCGCAGGGCATTGTGGGGCCGGGCTGGCCTGGCACGGCCTGGCGCGGGCGATTGTGGGAGCGGCTTGACACGGCTCTACCCGGCGTGGGGGGAGAGGTGAGCGGGACCGGAGAGGGACGGATTCGGCTCGGCCTCGCGTCCACCGGGGGTAGGCCGAGGCGCCGCACCCCTCCCGAGCCCCTCGGCGACAGCCGCCGCCTTCCCGCGTTGCACCGCTCCCCGCCCGAGTGGCCGCGGGGCTGGGCTGGGCCNGGGAGGAGCCGGCAGCGTGCGGACGCCACTCTCTCGCCGCGAGGAGCGCAGCCGCTGCCGCCGCGGCGTTTCCCTCCTTCCGCCGTAGCCGGACTCAGGTGAAAGCCGGTCGGGTGAGGTGGTGGTGGGCGCGGGTGGCCCCGGTTCGTGTGTCTCCCCCACCCCCATCGCGGATTTCGCGCCTCTTTGTCCGCCTGGGGGAGAGGTTATTGCTCTGCCGCTCTTCTCCTCTGCCTTCCCTGCGGAGCCTGGCGGGCGGGCAGCCCGGCTGGGTACCGAGCTGCCGTGCCTAGGGTGCTTCCCGTTCCCGCCACCTTCCCCCTCTCCTTCGGGGGCGTGTGCGCCGCACGGTTGCATTATGCCCAGGGAGTTGCCTCTCTCCTGCCTCCACGCCCTGCTAACTGGCCTTGGCGGAGGTGGGGTGGCGTTATTCGCGCCCTTTTTCACCGGACCGTCCTCTCTTGCCCTCTCCTCCGGTCCATCTTCTCCCTTTCCCCCCCTCGTGTTGGAGTGTCCGGCCTTTGGAAGTAACGGGTAGGGGAAAATCGGACCGTTTGGCAGCTGTCAGGGCTATAGCCTGAGTCACAGGCTGACAATCCTCTTGCAGACATTGCAATGGGCTTGGCTTCCGCCCTCAGATCTCGACTTCCTCGTTCGGTTTGGTCTGTACAGTGAAGCCAGGAGAGAGGGAGGAGGGAGTGACAGGGCAAGATGAAGCTTGTAGTAAAAAGTCTTACAGATAGCTTGTGCTTTCAGGCATCATCTCCAGCCGAGTAGGAAGAGTTCTCTGACTTTTCGTTGATATTGTTACCAGCGTGTTTCCAGTAGGTGTAGCCCCCGAGGGTGGTGTGTACCCAATGGGTTTAATAAGGATTGCTCCTAATTTGTCTAAACACAGGGTGAAATGAGTTTTAAAGCACTAACAATGGAATTTTTCAGACGTAAACTGTATTAATCTGGAAGCTCTTCATGCAGTGGCTATTAAATACCTTTTCTCCCCCCGCTTTCCTTCTTTTTTCTTTTGAAACACCATTTGTGCTCTTCATCTTTCTTCTTCCATAGATGTTTTTTCTGTATCCTGTGTCATGATGTCCTGAGCTGTATGTCCAGAATGGACTAAGAGCCTAGGCTTTTTTTCTAAGTGAGCAGGTCTGTCTTAAACAGAGTAATCTCTGAAGTAATACATAAGAAATTTGTGCTTCAGACTTGGAGAGATATTGTAGTAGATGGACTTTGGCCTGCAGACTGTAATTTCTGTGCCTCTGCCCTACACTATAAAGAAATATAAGTTTATTTGCATGGAGGCTGTTGAACCATGGCTTGCAAGATTAAATTACACATCCTTAACTCTGGTATACATCTCCTGTCCGTGAGGCTAGACATGGTAAAGTTTTAACTCCAGGGTAACAGTGCTCTAATCAGTTACTGCCTCTGTAAAGATGCTTTTGAAATTAGTCACTAGGTAACAATGTGACTAAGTTCACTTAGCCATCGTGTTCCTCTAAAAATGGCAAATCACGCTGCAGATATGTATTGACTCAGAGATGCACTGTCTGCAGCTGTAGTGCTCTTTCCCAAAGCTTAAATGAGATAAGCAAATACTTTTGTTAACTAGGAAGATGTAATGAGGGGGAAGCAATTGATAAATGTAAGTAGAGTTGCCTTTAGCACAAAAGAGTTTTGAAGTTGTTAATCACAATTGCCAAAACTATATAAACATAAGATTGTGCTGCTAATCTGACCTTGTAAAAATAACTTCAGTGAAATCATGCAACAATTCCATGAAGCTCCATGTCAGGTGGAACTGTTTAAATTGACCTGTTCTCCTTTTGGATAGCTTTATTTGTTCCTCTTACAGTGTTTGCACTGTCTTTCTGGAGGTGGACATGCAAAAATTTCAGTAACACTAAGGCAGCTGCAGAATTGCTAGTAGTGGATAGAAACGGGTCTGAACTTCTCTTGTTTACTGACCTGGAACCTCAAAGTGAGTGTGAGCAGCACCAGGCTGGTGAGTTACATGGTTCTGGTTGTAATGTGGTGACATCTCTTGATGTGCTTGACTTGTATAGCCAAAGTCTGATTTAGAAGTTCTCTGGAGAAGAGACATCGACATCAAAGCTTGCACTGCCAGGTAGCATATGTCTGTTTCTGTACAAACAGACTAAATTGTCAGGTTTTATCTGTTTCAGAAGAATTTATATATAAAATGCAGGCCTTTTATTGGACTTTGTTTCCATAGGTTATTAGGATATTTCTACAATGGTTCTGGCATTTTCTTTTTTCCAAGTTATTCTCCTAAGAAAAAAAGTTGCCAGGGTGGTGTCTCCATATGAAGAGAAAAACAATAAGGTTTCTTTTCATTATCTCCTCTAGGTGGATTTTGATATGCTTCTGAATGTTTTAAGAAGACAAATAGATTGTGAGAGCAACAATATAATCTTTTAAGTGAGTCAGTAATAAATGAGTAATAAGAATAATGATAATTAAAGAATTAGTAAACTTACTTGTCCAGTAAAGTTGTAGGAAAAGATTGGAAGAATTTTTCACTTAGGAGGCTGAAATCATCTGTGTTGTCCAGCACATTATTTTCTTATTATGGAAGATATTAGAGAGTATTCAAACTGTGCAGTGGGTGGTAGCTCTGATCCTCATCTTTGAGTTGAAAACTCCAGTGGAGTCAGAGGCCACAGGTGCTCAAATCTTTTTGCAGCCATACCTGGATCTCCAGATACTTATATTTACCAAATATCCTGAAAACTTGAAGAACTATTATTAGATTGGCAAGTCTTTAAACATAATGTACTAAATATTTATAATAACTAATAACTCACAGACCTCCTGTCAGACTGTTCACATGTAGGTACAGGGGAGCGTGTGTATCAGCATGGTTGCTAACTACAAGAAAATATACTGCAGTTGTACTGGGAGATTAAAGTAGTCTTGTCTATACCCCAATATTCAGGTTCTGTTCTGTTAATCTCTGGCATATTCAATAGATGGGGACAGGACACAGGTCATGTGTTTAGTGATTTCTGACCTGAATCTTCTGCTTCTGCCCTCATCCCTAGGCCCATGTCCTGCTCAGATTTATGTCACTTATGAATTGATGTGACTATCAGAGGGTGAGGCTCCCTGGAGGTACAGGAACCCATCTGGTTAATGCAAGGTTTGCCAAAAGGGGAAGTCAAGGTTGTTTTATCCCCAAGCCCCTTCATACTGCATCTGATTTCTTGCATAGTGGCTTCAGGTTATTGAAGCTACTGATGACTAAAGTGCATTTGAAAGGCCCAGAGTTAGTGTGCACATCTACTAAAACCTGTGCACACTTTAATCCCAAGGGTATGATTTTGTCTGGTTTTGTTCATTTGACTCAATCATGCACTGGGTGCTCTCTGACATCCTTTTTTTGTCTTTGATTTCTCACAGAAGTATCTTGTTAGTCTTTGTTTTCTTAGTTTATAATTGAGGCACAGCTCTTTGCATGCTAAGTAGAGAAATTGTGTGCCTGACGTGAAGTCGTCTGTGGGTTGGAATGGAACTGTAATAACCCAGGATTGCCTACAGCAGCATTGTTTTTGCTGGCAATTGCTCTAGCTTGGTGGTGGCTTGGTGACCTTGTACTTCAAATTTCAACTGAAGCACGCCATGGTTCTAATTGAATTTCCTGGTGTAGAAAGAGATGGAAACTAGCAAGCTGATTTGAATAGAGTATGATGAGACAAAAACACATAGGCAACTTCTACCCTGGAAGCTAATGCAAATGGGTGTTGTCCAACTAAATGAAATGCATCCATTTACAAGTTCATCTTAATTATGGTTTATCTGCTTCACTTTTTTCTCTAGCGGCTGTGAGAACTTGTTCTGAGTACTTGGTAATAATCTCAACACAGATTCATCTTGCAATCCTAGGCTACTGCAGTGGCTTAACATCTTCTGACCTCATGCCAGAGACCAGTCATGTTGAGTTTAATGGATTAGTCCTGTTTTCAGTTAATGGCCCTTTGGCCCATTACTGTTTAACACAATATGTTGCCTTTCTGAGCATCCTAAAAAGTCTAAAGAAATAGTAGTGCCTACAATTTTCCAGTGATGGAAAAGTGATTGATTTCATGATATGATACTTCCAGAACTAGTACTGCTAAGTCATGTCCTTTTTAAACACAGCAAAGTGGAAACTGTAAAATTGATATAGCTAACTACTGTGAATTACTTCTTAGAGAAGTATTACAGTGTGTTACTGTTGGATGCAGAGAGGTAGGATGAAATACAGCTCTGCATAGTGTGGTTTGACTCCATGACCTGTTCATGAAATTTATGCCTCTGGAGTTTTGTACATAGGGTTTGGATCCTGCCTGTTTCCATGACTAGAAATTTAAATTTCTCCTAATGCATGTATGCTGACTCAACTGAGAGTAGTAAATGAGCCACATGGATGAGTGATTTCAGTAAACTCAAGCTAATAATTAATATATATTGAGGGAGACTTAACTTGGAAATCTGTGTCATAAAGTCTCCTGAACTGATGAATACTTCTATTCATCAAGAACTACCATTTTAATGAGTCTTGACAGGAAATCCATTGTGATGTATGCCTCAACACAGAACTGATTTGAATAAAAGTGGAATAGGCATTTGGACTTGTAAGAAAAGAGATTTGGAGAAATTTTACAGCTCAACTTTGACTGTCCTGTGCAGTCAGGTTTGTTTTTTCCCTGTTGAGCAGCTTCCTGTTTAAAATCTAAGATTTAAAGCATGCTCTTGTGATAGTTTACTTCCCTTTTTATTGCTTGTAGTGATGAGAGTACATTCATCTGTGTTTTTCTTTTAAGGTCAAGACTTCACCAGTTCACTTAAATTTAGCCTCTTTTAATCAGCTTTGTAGGTGCAGTGGATTTGACTTTAACATCAGTTGTGGCCAACACTCAGTCCAGCATGTTTTACTGACATACTTAGAGATGATTTAAATAGCCAAGGAAAAAAACAAAGGGAACCTACAGCAGAATTTCAGTTACTTCTTTTTCTCAAAATGTGACTGATTTAAAACAACTGTTCTATCAGTTAGTAGGTAGATTTTTAGTCATTAAGCTTTTTTTGGCTGAAACTGTTACACTGTAGGTCTTCTTGCCATTTAGTGCAGGAGATTCCAGTCTTGTTGTGGGCAGAATCAATAAAATCATTGATTCTGAAACGTGAAGACTGCCTTTCACTGATAGACTATCAATTTAAGAACAAACAACACTATTTTAGGGCTTAGGCATAAGATGCTTAAATGTGAGAACAGGGCAACAAATACTGAATGTAAATCCTAAGTCAAACCAGTGAACTGGATGAGAAAGTTCCTGGCTAACCACTTGGCACTGGTTTATTGATGAGGTAAATTGACTTTTGACAGCTCTTGTAGTGTAGATGAAGAAAAATACTCTCTGGCTTCCATTTTGCCCATGTTATTCATAGTCTGAAATGTAGAGGGAGGTAGTGACATTTTTTTCTTTGCACTTTTTTCTACCTTTTTTTTGAGTGGTTGGGGGGGAGGTGGGTAGCTGTGTGTTTCACAGTTAGTGGGTGGCTTTGAGATGAAAGATCTCCAGAAACAGGCAAATCAATTCATCAATTGCTGATTGCAGGTAACTATCTAGAAAACAACTTCAGTTGCTTTTTGCTTGTAAATGCATCTGAAGTAAATGAATTTATTTTGTATTAATGGATTTTTTTTCAGCAGAATAGCTCATATCTTTTGTAGCTGTTGCTCAGATGTCTTTGTTTCTGCTGTTCAGAGATAGAGCTATTTTATCTCTTTTTGACATCAAGTAAAATGTATTCAGACTTTGCAGAATTGTTTGAATAAAAGGATGTGGGTGTACAGATACAGGTATATGGCAGACTATTTACAGTAATTAAGTAATTGCATACTTGAATCCGTTGTTTCAAATTAAAGTGTCTGCTTACTGACAAAGGGAATTTTTCTTTGAGGGGTATAAGTACAAAATAAGGTTTCTCTGCAGACCCAAAACCTCTTTAAACTGTGCTTTAGGATTTGTGACTTAAACCAGTTCACTTAGCTTTTATCATCTGGGTCATATTGCAGTATGAATGTTTATAGCAGATCCTGAAGTCTTTGACCTTTCATTACTCAGTAAGTTATTCTGAATTGTTTTAATGGCCCTTCCCAAGTCAAAGTTTGGTACAGATGAACTTGAGCTTGCAGTTTAATGCAAGCAGTATATGATGGGAAATGCAAAATGAGAACACACAAATGTGATAAGGAAGATGGATTAATCATATCTTTTCATTAAAAAAGAGATTGCCAATTTATTAGACAACTTGATGTAACTTCTAAAAATTATCTGCAGATTGTGTGCAGAGCACTGATAGACAAGATGTGCACAGTTTATCTTCTTCCTCCACATGGTGGGAGTTAATATATTTACACTGCAAATTCTAATGTTTTTTCCTAATGGGCAAAACTATATAGATAGATTGTAGTTCTTTAATGTCTGAAAGAAGGCCAGTGACAAGTGGCATTCTTCTGGGGTTGGTATTCAGAGTGGCACTGTTTAACATCTTTGTTGGTGATATGGACAGTGGGTTTGAGTCCACCCTCAGCAAGTTTGCTGATGACACCAAGCTATGTGGTACAGTTGACTCACTGGATGGATAGGATGCCATCCAGAGGGACCCAGACAAGCTCAAGAAGTGGGCTTGTTTGAACCTCATGAGGTTCAACAATGCAAGTGCAAGGTTCTGCACCTGGGTCAGGGCAGCCCTGGTATCAATACCAGCTGGGGGATGAAGGGATTGAGAGCAACCCTGCAGAGAAAGACTTGGGGATGTTGGTTGAGAGGAAGCTCAACATGACCCAGCAATGTGTGCTAACAGACCAGAAGGCCAACACATCCTGGACTGCATCAAAAGAAGCATGGCCAGCAGGTCAAGGGAGGTGATTTTCCCCCTCTACTCCACTCAGGTGATACCCTACCTGGATTACTGTGTCCAGCTTGGGGCCTCCAACATAAGAAGGACATGGACTTGTTGCAGCAAGTCCAGAGGAGGGCCACGAAGATGATCTGCAGGCTAGAACACCTCTACTATGAGGACTGGCAGAGAGTGTTGGGGTTGTTCAGCCTGGAGAAGGGAAGGCTTCAGGGAGACCTTATAGTGGCCTTCCAGTACTTAAAGGGAGCCTACAAGAAAGCTCTAGAGGGATGTTTTACAAGGGCATGTAATGATGGGACAAGAGGTGATGGCTTTAGACTGAAAGAGGGTAGATCTAGATTAGGTGTAAGGAAGAAATTCTTCACTATGTGGGTGGTGAGACACTGAAACAAGTTGCCCAGAGAGGTTGTGGATGTCCCATTCCTGGAAGTGTTCAAGGCCAGGTTGGATAGAGCTTTGAGCAACCTGCACTGGTTGAAGGTGTCCCTGCCCATGGCAAGGGGGGCTAGAGCTAGATGATCTTGAAAGGTCCCTTCAACCCAAACCATTCTACGTTTCTGTGATTCTAACAACTTAATGTAGATGTAACTGATAAATATTACCACACTGTATTATACCAGTTCTCTCAGGAAAAAGTACCACTGCAGCAATGGTTCAGCTCTTGCTCGTGTAGATAAGAAGAATATCACAGAATCATAGAATGGTTTGGGTTGGAAGAGACCTTAAGGATCATTTAGTTCCAACCCCCTCTCACCACAGACCAAGTTGATCAGAGCTCTGCCCTTGGACATTTCTAGGGATAGGGCATTCACAATGTCTGTGGACAACCTGTTCCAGTGCCTCACCACCATAGCACTGCAGTATATGTAGTTGGGGAGAATGTTGTTAGCTATGGTGGAAACAGATGAAACAGTTCTGCTCCTTTGTGGTCAGTATTTCCTCACGTTGCTTTTATGCTGCTAATGCCAGTGAGCTAAGCTTTGTTGGAAACTTCAAAGTTATATTTGCTTGCTCTTCTTGGGACCATGGAATGTTATACTAAATTAGGCTCCTGTCAGAAGGTGAAAACTTTCTCTTTTTTTTCCCCCCCAAAAGTTTTTCCTGTAATGCTAGACTAGAGAAAATTTTATATGCCCTATAGCCCTGATTGTACCAGCTCAGACTAGGTTCCTACTTCAAGTGCCCTTGCTTTTACTCATTTCAGATTGAAAGATGAGTCCTTTCTTCTAGTTTAACACAAAAATGAATGCTCTAGGAGCTCCAGATAGGAGGGCAGGGTTGGGTGAATTCTAAAATAACAGCTGCCTAATGCTGTTCCTTTTTAAAGGCTGATTTGTTTGACATTTAGGGAATAAAGCACAGGTCAGGAAAGGAAGAAGTGTGGGGCTGAGGTGTACAGACGGGATGAGTGTTCCTTGTGCGCCCTGCTGCACCAGTGGCTTAGAGTGGCTAGCTCAGGAAGGAGCCCCAGAGCTGTGCCAGACCTATTGAACACAATAGGGAAATGTTGCAATCAGAATGTTTCAGAGTTTTTCAGACCATCTTGAACTTGATGTTTATGCTCTGTGAGGTTGTTTTTAACCTGACCTCATACATCCTGGAGCTTAAGGCTATGTGGATTTTCCTTCAGTGGAGGAGTTGATGCTGTTCTCATGTCCAGAAAGAGTCGATCTCCTCCTGCCCCCCCCTGCCCCTCACCACCTCCAAGATCACCTTCATAAACAGAGATAGGTCCTCTTAATGAATCCCTATGTCTCGTTAGAAGCAAACTTGGACCCTATGAAGGTGGCAGACTTCTCTGTGCTAGGGTTTTTGCCTGCCATCCCTAGAGCTGCTGTTAATGGTGGAAGAGAACTATTTGAAACAAGGATAAAAGATGAGATCCAGCAGCAGAGTCTTTGTACCCCATCTAAGTTTGACGCAGTAGGTTTAGCTGTAAGTGTCTACAGAAACTTCCTTCCCTGCTGCAGAGTAAAAATAATCTTTTTAAAGTGGTTTGCCAGACTTATCTGCACAGATTCTTGGTTCTTTCCCATATGAGCTGTAAGAAAATTAGTATCATTTATGCTGACATCAAAGCAATTTCGCAGTTACCGTAAGCAAGAAGAATTGCTTCTGTAAAATGACTTTATCATAGCCACATCCATGCTGTTTGTCTCTAAAAGAGTGAAACAGAACTGTATGTAGGTGTAATTGTATTATTCCTTGTTCCCTCTCACAATGAAATGAAACCTGGAGTTGACATAGGGAGTGCTAATGGATATGGAACTGTGTATTGGGAGAGCTAACACACACTTCAATGCTCCAGAGAATTCTTGGCAGATGTCTTTCTAGCCTTAAATCAGAATATTAGGGAAGGGATGAAAAGTAGCCTTGGGATAACAAGGACAGGCTGAAACTTTCCAAGCTCTTCCTCTCTTTCACATGCAATGTCCCTAGGGAATTTTGCATGCCTGATCAGAACTTTTGCAGTCCATTATGCTTCCTGAAAACAAGTCTTCCAGCAAAACAGCTTGAACGGCAGGGATGGGCAGCAGTTTTGTGAACTACAGCTGTCTCCTTAAGTGGGATTACTTTGCTGAGTGGTCACAAAGAATGTGTTCTCCCCCTGGAATGTTTTCCTTGTGGGTACACTGTCTCTGGAAGAGGAATTCTCTCCTCTGCTGAGAAGGCATGTACTGTACCCGCACTAATGAGAAACAACAGTTGCAGAAAGTGTATTATGCAGGATTGTAAACTTTGAATATTTATTCAAAGTGAATGGGGTTGGGTGGCAGCCAGCCTAGCTTTGTCATGCTAAAGACTGGACTCGAAATCAACAGAAGGCTACCTTCCCCCTCCCTAAACCAGTGTTTGGTGTGTTTAGACAATGTGCACAGGCTTGGTAGAACTGATTAACTTTATTGATGCCATGTACACGGTAATGTCTTTGTGTCTTGCTGGACTGGGAAGGTGCAGTTAAAATAGGGACAAGCATGCCCTCCCTAGCATTGACTTAGGGAAGCTATGCCTGGCCATATTTGCAGTGTATGTATGGTATGCAGTGTGGTTGGCCCAGATCATTTCTGTGCTTGTGTAGCACATTGTGAAGCCTGCCCTATCCTGTTTTCACTCCCTGGTACCCAACGCTAACCTGTTCAGATTGGCAGTAATTTATGTTACATCTACACATGCTGTGCTAGTAGCTTATGTTCTCCCAATCTTGCTGTTCATCTGAACCCAGTGGAGAGAAAGCGTGACTGCTAAGTGGCATGTAAGGACAGTGTCTTGTATATGGCTTTGTGACCTTTGCAATTTGCTGTGGAAAGTCCCAGCTTCACAGAGCAAACCTCCTGTGTCAGCTATTGCAGTGGAATATGCAAGTGCTGCTTCATACCGGAAAATGGTGCTTGACAGCTGATGAAAGAGAGCTGGACACACAGAAACTGAGGAACATTTATTCCACAGTCATTGTTCAGAGGATGCATGCCAGGTACCTTTGGGCTACCTGGAAGACAAGAATTCCCTTCAGCTTCATTCTTCTGTCTTGTGTGTAGTGTGGTCAGTAGATTTGCTTTTGTGTAATCCAGGTGTTATTTATACATTAGATGATTGGATTCCTCCTTGATTTTTGGAGCCTGGTGCATGCAGTGCAGGCACTTTAGTGCTCTACCTTGCGTTTAACTTACAGTAATAAACACAGTAGCTGGCAAGTCTGGGCAGCACTTAGTCCAACTGAATATGCAACAATAATTGCCAGCAATCTGCATTCCAGTTGTGAAATAAATCTTTCAACAATGTATTGTGTGCGTCAGACTGTGACTAGAGAGGAAAGCAGTGAACTTCAGTAAGCCTAATAGCAATCATGATGAGTCCCAAATAAAGCTGGACTAGAAGAAATGAGCCTGTGTAGCAGCATGGCCTTCTGAACAAAAAGGGTGAATGTAGCTGAATGCCTTCAGCTGGAGGGGGTATTCATTGCAACCTTGTGTACTTGCCTGAGGTGGTATTCTCTAGAGGGATAACTGAAATCCATGATTCTTGAGTTCAGTCTGAAGCATCAAGCCCTGTTGTATCACAATATACTGAACTTAAGAACCAAGCAGACAGAACCAGTCCATCAGCTGAGCTTCCTGCCGACTTTTCCCCTTCCCTTCCTCTCCCCTTCCCCCCCTGCAATTCATTTCTCACCCTTAGTGATTCAGGCTTCAGTTTTTATGTAGGTGTTACTTACAAATTGGAGGAGTTTGTGCTAACAAACTTTGTAGTTCTCTTTCCCATAAACGTCCTGGAGATACAAAGTGTCAGCCTAGTGTGTCTTAAATGGATGAGATGGGAACAATTTCATAGTAAATACAAGGGAATTATAAGGAGAAATTTTTTTGTGAGCTAGGTTTGGTGTTTTAATGTCAGTTCATGGTCACTTTAGAGTGTCTGGCCACTAAAGTCTGCTTACTGTGCTTTCTAGCTGCTCTTAATGCAATTGTTTCTGTTGATTTGATGAACTGTATTCAGCTGGCTGGGAAAGTGAAATAGTTGAGTTTGCAAAAATTATGCAAGTATTAGCTGTTCAGATTGTAAGCTTAACAAGGATTCCCATCATATGAATGTTACTGACCACACTTAGTTTGTGTCATTAGCTTCTTCTCAAAGTCAGATTATTCTCTAAATACTGTGTATTAACAAAGAATCAAGTTTCTTCATTGAGGACACTTCAGTTTTAACTGCAGTGGGGTTGTAAGTGACCAGTGGTGCTGTGATTCTCTGGTGTAAAAGTCTTGCCTTGCCTGTAGAAATGGTGTACATTCCTTTGGCTTTGTGAGAGGGCCTTTTGTCTTCTATGTCATGCTGTCACAACCTGCTAAGGGTAAGCCAGTTTGGAAAATGGCATGAGAATTGTGTTCCTGAAATACATTTAAAATGTGAACTGTATAAACAAATGGAAAGTCACTTGTTTTAGCCTAAGTGTATTTGTTTTTTATTGTTCACTGCTAGTATAAAGACCACTAGACAAACCATGAAAGGGGATCATTTCATGTGAAATCACAAAGTTTTTATAACAGTGCCTTACTGGTGGATATGAATCATAGAATAGAATCATGGAACGGTTTGGGTTGGAAGGGACATTGGAAGATCATCTAGTTCAAACCTCCTGCAGTGAGCAGGGACATCTGCAACTAGATCAGGTTAATCAGAGCCTTGTTCAACCTTGAATGTTTCCAGGGATGGAGCTTCTTCCACCTCTCTGGACCACCTGTGCCAGTGTTTCATCACCCTCACTGTAAAAAATTTCTCCCTTACATCTAGTGTGAGTCTACCATCTTTTACTTTAAAACTATTACTCCTTGTCCTGTTGCAAGAGGTCCTGCTAAAAAGCCTGTTCCCATCTTTCTTATAGGCCCCCTTGAAGTACTGAAAGGCCACAGTAAGATCTCTCCAGAGCCTGCTCTTCTCCAGGCTGAACAACCCCAGTCCTCTCAGCCTGTCCTCACAGCAGAGGTGTTCAGCCCTGTGATCATTTTTCTGCCCCTACTCTGGACATACTCCAACAGGTCCGTGTCTCTCTTATGCTGAGGCCTCCAGAGCTGGACACACTACTCTGGATGAGGTCTCACCAGAGTGGAGTAGAGGGGCAGAATTTTTCCTCAAGCTGCTGGTTGTGCTTCCTTTGCTGCAGCCCAGGATATGATTGACCTTCTGGACTGTGAGCAGGCATTGTCAGCTCACGTCCAGCTTTTCATCCACCAGTATACCTCAAGTCCTTCTCCACAGGGCTACTGTCAATCCCTTCATCCCCCAGCCTCTCTTGATACCAGGGATTGCCCTGACCCAGGTGCAAGACCTTCATAATTCATTGAAGTAGAGAAATGATCTGTGATTAAAACTGTCTGTTCCAGTGTAGTAATGCATCTTTGCTAACAATGAGGCTGAAGCCTAAAAAGAGCAGTGTGGGAATCCCTACTTTAATGGTGGTTTGGATAACTTGAGCTGGAAGGGTTTTCCTTGCTTAGCTAGTGCTCTAAAACTTGTTAGTGTGATACTTTGAACTGCTGTCATTAATGATCTTCTGAGTGTATTAATTCTATTTCTATTTCAACCACTATCTTGATAGTTTAGTATAGCCCAAACTCATCTCATTTAGCAGTGGCTCGGTCCCAGAAACAGTTCTGTGGCTGCTGACAGAGTAAACACTGGGGAGGAGGGGGAATAATACAAGTAGTACTATAATACAAATTAAATTATAAACAGATAATGCTCGATATGTTTTAACAGTTGCAAAACACTGTAATTGAAAAAAAGGGACCTTATAGCAGAGGCAGCTTTTAGACCTTTCCAAGGTGTTTATTTCCAGGTTTCTGGGAAGCACTTGATGTTTTAAGTACAGAGAGGAATGTGTGAAGTGTCTCATAATTCAAGCCTCAAGGCTATGAAATTGTAGGAGGCTAAGGCAAACTTCTGCCTATATGATTGTATTCCAGTGTGGGTTTGGGGTAATTCTTCTGCCTAATTCAAAGGGAGTGCATATCATCTTAACTTAAAGCCAGTCTGTAGTTTGTTCATTTCAAAAGAATCTGCAGGGAAATAGGTAAAGGATTCTTTAATTTTGTTCATTTTTTTTTAAGGTTGGACTTCTTGTTATTAATGTCTTGGTCTCAACCTATTCATGACTGTAGCCATCACTTTGCCTCCCATCTGTAACAGCATGGCATCTTTGTGGCAGCTTTGTAGCTAGTTAAATTGCAAAAGAATGTCCTTTGGCACCTGAAATAATGGAATACAAGCAGCATTTGACCAGCCTGTTCCTCACTACAATGAGGGAGCATACTGGGTTAACAGGGAAGTGACTGTAGTATTTCATTTTTGGAAACAATACTAGGAAGGAGGCAGTTAAACTCCAAACAAGGATAGTCTGTCTTCCTTCTGTATTTTTTTGGTCTTCTTACCTATAGTCTGGTGTTGTATCAAAAATGAATATCGGTAACGGTATTCTCATCTGACAGTTGCACAAGAGCCATGTAAAGATAAATGTCCTTGTCCCACATAATTATCTACACCCAAAATGCAAAATACTAGGCAAACAAATGGCTTCCTAATTTGTTCTTAAAATGGAAATGGCATGCATTAGTTGTGAGTTGCTGTAAGGCAGCAGGAGCTTACTGGGCTTACCTTGGCCACTTAGAGGGTTTTTAGAGGTGCCCAGTGAAATGCAGCATAAGCTTAGAAGATAAGTTTTGGAGCCCATGAGATGAAACTTGCTGAATCTGATTCCTCTCATACTGTTCTTGTGGAGAAGGCAAATTAATGGTTGGTTTGTGGTATTGCTAGTTTAGAGGCCCTGTGGGTTAGAAGTCAGCCTTGAGAATAGCACTAATACCATGTTAGCCTGATCCTCCAGTCTTTTAGTTCTAGTACCTGATGATTCAGTTCTGGAGTGTCTGAGATGGTGATAGTCAGACTGTTTGCTGCTGCCCTGCAATAGGGCAATTTTCAAGTCTGTTTAAATAGTCTGCAGACTATCTTTGAATCTCCTCACTATTTGGTAGCAATGGCATAAAAACTGTACTGTTTGGTGAGACTTGAGAATAGCCATGCTTGGTGATTTCTCTTCTTAACTGTGGAAGTTGTTTTTTCAGTCCTGGGAGTAACTGCAATGGGTGCTGTAGAGTGGTCTCTTACTGGTTGAGGAATGCAGTCTTGCTGTATGTGAGAGAATTTCAGGGCTCTCTTCCTGTGAGGAATTTGGTTAACCTCTCTGTAACTGTTGTCCTAATTCTCTTCAGATCTAGAACTGTCTGGGGATAGCCCTTGAAAGATTTCTCATGGTTTTCTTTTGTTTCTTATCAAAAAAGAATTAGTCTTTATCTCAGAATAAATCTCCAAGGTGTATTGAATGCATGTATTCTTAACAGTAAGGGAGTGAGGACTATGTTTCAGTGTAATGCAGGACATTTCAGATGGCTGGTTGCTTAGGATTCCTCAGGAAATGATGAAACTGAATTTAGCTGAAGCATACTGCCTCTGTGTCCTGCCTGATTATAGCCAAAAAAGGCAACTGGTTAGATTCTGGGAGTTGCATAGGCAGGAAACTGTGTAATGGAGGGTAGAGCACAGCTGTTGCCTTGCCAAACCTGATACAATTCTGAACACAATTGAATATTTCTTCCTTCCCCCCCCCCCTTTTCTCCTCCTTCCCTCCACTCCCTTTTTTTAACCGTTTGACCACAACCTGCAGATGATACTCTGAAATGTTATGGAATAACAGTATCTTTTGTTGGATTGTTACTCTCCTCTGTTTCCTACATACTCTCAGGCTAGCTGTTGTAGGGTGGACTTGGAGCTGTTTTGACAGCTCAGATATTTCATGGCAGCATCCTGTTTGCAACATCTTATCTCTGCAACAAATCTCTTTGTGTACCCATTAAAATCTGGATGTTTAATAAAAAATATGAAAAGCCAGGGAGAAGTTGCTCTGAGAATCATCATTGAAGTGGAAGTGTCAGTGACCCTGTGGGGAAGGAAAGATGAGGTAAAGTGTGGGATAGCTGCTTGGCATATCCCCTACAGCTTAAGACAAAGATTTTAAACTAAAGGAAGTTTAGTTCCTTTGGGCCCCTTGCCCCAGGAAGGACACTGAGCTGCTGGAGTGTGTCCAAAGAAAGGCAACAAGGTTGAAGGGTCTAGAGCACAAGTGTTATAAGGAGTGGGGTTGGTTAGTCTGTAGAAGACGAGGGTCAGGGAGGACCTTCTCACTCTATACAACTACCAGAAAGGAGGTGCTACTCTGGTGAGACTNGTGGGGCTTGGTCTCTTCTCCCAGGTAATGAGTGATAGGACAAGAGGAAATGGCTTCAAGTTGTACCAGGGGAGGTTCAGATTAGACATTGGGAAGAATTTCTTCCCTGAGAGGGTTATCAGGCATTGGCCCAAGCTGCCCAGGGAGGTGGTGGAATCCCCATCCCTGGAACTGTTTAGAAAACGTCTAGGTGTAGTGCCTGGGGACATGGTTTAGCAGTGAACAAGGCAGTGTGAGTGGACAGATGGACTTGATCTCAGAGGTTTTTTCCAACCTTAATGATTCCATGAAATTATTATTTATAGAGTCTTTTTTTGCTAAGGCTGTTTTGACTGAATATACAGCTCTCCATACAGTCTCTGGCACGAGTTGCATACCACCTACAGTGACACATTTGTTGAAAGGAATTTCCCTACATGCTTACAAATGACTGGTGTGGGCATTTGTGCCCATCATTATTGTAGCTGATATTTTTCTGGCTTCATTCACTGCTTGCTAATGCTGGGACTCAGCATCTATTGTTGCTCTCATGCTTATTTTGGGAGTTGAACTGCTTCTGTCATGCTTTCAATACCTTTTTGTCTGTGGTGTGTATAGTCAGACTTCACCTAGTTGATTTGCAGGCTGGTTTGTCAGTATGGGTATGTTCTGTAGAACAGTTATCCCTGTAGATTCCATGATACAGATATTTTCATTTCCTGTTCTTTTGGTGGCAAAGAGCTCTAGCTTCTGTCCAAGTTATGAAAAACCATATATTGAGGACACTGGTATCTTTGTGAGGCAGGATCCAAGAAGTAATGTTTATGGGACCTTGTAAAGAGGCTGCTGTTAGATGGTTAATGAGCCTTGACGCATGCAGCCCTTTCTTCTGACTGAAAAGATTTCTGAATGGCACCAATAAAACTGCTGCCTTATAAACTGGAAAATCTCTGGCAGTAGTGTTCTGGTTTGGATGAAACACTAAATCTAGGGTGCCATTGTCTGAGCGTGCTGCCTAAATCTCCTTCTTCTAGGGATGGTCGTCTCTCCTCTGCCTGACCACAGCTTCACAGAAGGATCCTAGTAGAGGATTTTGGGCTGTAAAATTTCCTGACTATGGGTTAATTCTGTTACTGTCTTGGAGGTATTTTACTACTGAACATTATCTAGAAAAAAGATACAAACTGGGGGGCTGGGTGTTGCTACTAAGTTGGTGATGGCAAGTATCTGTAAAGTTGGTCTTAATGGTGTCCTCAAACAATCAATGAAAACATGTCTCATATTGTCTAGACTAGTATAAGGCATTCCTAAGAAGTTGTGGTATTAGTAGCTTATCAGAACATGGAGATAGGAAGTAAAAGTGTTGATTAAACAGTTCTGAGTTGATTTTTGAGCTAGTATCTGTACTAAGTAGTGCAGTGAAGGGCTAATCTTCACCTGAGAGTTACTGACATAATATCTGATGCTATGAGTACTGGCACATCTTACAAGTTGTTTGATGTTTGCCACTTTAATGTGCTTTCTTTTCTCTGCCAAATAATAGCTTCCAAATGCTTAACGGTCAGGGTTTTGTTGTAGGGGTTTGGTTTGGTTTTGTTTTGTTTTTAACTGCTTGCTAGTTTGTTGGGGTTTTTTTTCCCATCCTCTTGGCAAGAAAAATCTTGACCTTATTGGAAGTTTGACAACTTCCCAGTGCTTACTAACATGAAACTAAAGGAGGGGGAGACATGTTCTGGTGAGCAGGGACTCAGAGTACTTAGCATGTGCCTGTCTGCCTCTAGGAATTTACTAATTTTTTTTCTTTCCTCCCTTTTTGCAGGTCCCCAACTCTAAAGCACAATGTCACGAGGAGATGCAGATAAGTACCTTTATGTGGACAAAAACATCATTAATAACCCACTGACTCAGGCTGACTGGGCAGCTAAGAAGCTGGTATGGGTTCCCTCAGAGAAGAATGGGTTTGAGGCAGCTAGCCTAAAGGAAGAAGTAGGAGATGAGGCCATTGTGGAACTGGCAGAGAATGGGAAGAAAGTGAAAGTAAATAAGGATGACATCCAGAAGATGAACCCCCCCAAATTCTCTAAAGTGGAAGATATGGCAGAGCTGACATGCCTGAATGAGGCTTCTGTGCTTCACAACTTGAAGGAGAGATACTACTCAGGACTGATCTATGTAAGTAATCTTGCCTGTTGGGATGAGAGTTCTGGGTTACACAGTGGGTGAACTTCCTGTAATCATTCTTTCTTCTAAGATGTGTTATGTCCACCTTACCTTACCCCTATATGCAGCTCTCATGTGACTGAGCTTCTTCCCTCTACTTAACATTTTTTCACTAAACTATGCCAATCCCCCTCTAGTTAATGTTGAAGCTTTCAAGGAATGCTGTGGTAAATCTGTCTTTTACATTTTCATGTCTTCATTTGCAGGATGTTTTGAATGCCATTTAACTTTCTTTCAACAGGAAGTGAGAGCAGTTGGAAAGTGGTAAACAGGGAGTCTGATCTGAACTGAACCAAATAATAATAAAACCAGAGTCCTAATATACCTAACATCTGAATTGTGTTTGCCTGTGTCTGGAGCTTCAGTGGGAAAGAGTGCTAATGCCAAGCTTTTTGTTCTACAAGAATTCTGGATCTTGGAGTATCTTCTTATGCAGGCACATGTGCCTTCTCTTATGTTTACAGAGAGGAAATAGATAATTTTTTTGCACCCCAAAATGGAAAAGAGCAGAGATTTCTGCTGCTTATTGTTGTTGCAATGACAAAGATACCATTTGTGGGACCAACAGCCATGCCCAACAAAGCATGCAGCAGCTACTTCACTAAATACCAACAGCAACAAGTAGGGAAAGGTGAGGAAGGAGAATTTGGAACCTTGACCTGGCTCTTCAGTTCCTTTCTGGTTTTCCACTTCATGTGGCCTCTGTTTACACAGCAGATGTTGTTCCTGGTAGCCTCTACTTTATTAATACTCTGCAGGTATAGGATACACAATGAAACTCAGCAGTAGTGCAATATTTGGGTTCAGTAACTGGTCAAAACAGGAACTAGCATTCTTGCTTTATTCTCAGACTAGAATTTTACAGAACTAAAATGGAACTGCCTGAGATGGAATCCTGAGGGATATAGAAATGCTGGATGTTCAGTACTTTTAGGTGCTATGAAATCTTCATCACAGTAGATTAGGAGACTATGAAAATTTATTAAAGAATAAATTCCATATGTAAACATGAAGATTAGTAAAGTCCTTGAGGAACATCTCTGTATTTCCCCTGCCCTCCTTTTTTTTTGCTGCCAAAACCCAGAAGCTGCCTCTCATGCTATATGGAGAAGACAACATAAATGGACTCTGCCATATCTAGGCTGGGTTTTTTTGCTACTACATCTTACCTGGAGATACAGGGTTTTTTGAGCCAACTTATGTGGCAAGTTATAGGTGATCTCTTCTGCCCTAGTGGGGACAGGTGGTATCTGAGACACCACAGAGCAGGGATACACCCTAGCTGCCTGTGAACTGTTGCCACCTTAGTTAAGGAGCATGAATGCAAGCTAGAAGTTGACTCTGGCTGCTGCTGTGACCACTGGGCTTCTAGAGCAGCACAAAGGCATAGAGACAACTGTTGCAGAAATTCTCAGAGAACATCTGAAGGATAAAGCTGCTCTGAATTTAGTCTGAATCCCACCATCTGATGTCAACACTTTGAGAGCTAAAGTGATTGGAGCTTGGTGCAGCTAATTATTCAATGTAGTCAGCTCCTTTGACTATTGGTCAAAATCTCTTCTCAGAGGGAAGAATCTTCGTGTTGAGATAAAATAGGATGTGCAAGATCATGCGTAGCACTTTTGGAACAGGAAACATTGCCAGGTTATGTAGTAAGTTGTTGAAAATAGTTCAGCAGCATCTCCAGCTCTGTTGCACACTATGCAATAGGCTGTTTCACCTATCTTGCAAGATATCCTCTGACATTTCTGATGTAGTCTGTGGCTGTAATAAATTGAGTTCTTCTAATTGGATTTGTAAGAAGTATTAAAAGATCCCCACGCCCATCACCTGAGTAAACTGGCATAGTCATTTTCTGAGTCTTGCCAAAACCATGTTTCTGGGCGCTTGTGAAATGGACTGATCTCACCTGTCAGCAGTTTTCAGCAAGTCAGGAGATTAATGTGAAGGCTTAAAATACTTTCCTTGGAGTGGCTACTAGTTGATCATTAATCCTCTTGAAGAAAGAGAATACATGCAGTGTATCTAACATAAGTGTCTCTGGAAGGATCAGAAGTATAATTTAGTTCCGCTCTTGTCCATTCTCACTTTGCTAGCAGGTCTGTGTGGGTTTGTGGCTTTTTAAATTTGCTTTAAAAAAAACAAACAACAACTCAAAACTTCATTTTTCTGCCTCCTCATCTTATAAAAGGAGGGGGAAATATTATGGCTGGTGCAGACAAAATTTGAGCAAGGAGTGTCAAACATTTCAAGAACTAAGAGCTTCAGTCTGATACTGATTGATTCTGCACTGAGGTGGCTTGCTAATAGACTGGCTTTCCTATTAACCCTTTCTATTAGGAATGCTTTATCAGAAGGTAGTTTTCAGCTTCTGAACTGCCTGGTTTGCATTCAGTGTGAAACTCAAAGCTCAACCTTATATATTTCAGTTATTTTGTTGAAGTTAACTGTTGCTAAAAAATTAAACTTTCTGATGCTGTAAACTGTGCCATGCTGCAGATGGTCCTTTTGGCTCTTCAGAGCTAGTTTAGCAGTTAGAAAAATCAAAGTAGTTCCAGTTTGACTTGTGTGTTACTTGAAATTGTTAGCAAAAAGCAGTGCTAGAATTCTATTTGGAGATAGCCAGCTTGGGAATTGGTTTCAGACATAACTATGCTTATAATAGATTAGCCTTTCAGTTGGAGCCTTGGGTTCAATTCAGGTTTTTAGGCATAGAAGTCATTCCTTGTACTTTGGTAACATGAAGATGACTCCTGTCTTCTCTGTGGTAAAGCTGGCAGCTTCTACTAAGTATAATTCATCTTGCTTCCTCTACAAACCTGTGTCAGTGTGCTTGACCAGCAATCATGACATGGTGGTCTCACGCAGTTGCCTATCCTAGCCATGATTAGTTGCCTCTCTTTATTTTACACAGAGAGACATCACCTCCCACATCTGTCTGAGGTCATTATACTGCAAGGAAACTACTTGCCCTGTTCAATATCTTTGTCAATTTCCTGGATGAGGGGAGTGAGCGCACCCTTCATAAGTTTGTACATCACACTGTTGGGTGGAAGTGTTGATCTGCTTGAGGGTAGGAAGACTCTACAGAGGGATCTAGACAGCTGAGCTTCTACAGGGCCAAGTGCCAGGTCCTGCACTTTGGCCACAACAAGCCCATGCAATGCTACAGGCTTGGAGCAGAATGGCTGGAAAGCTGCCTGGCAGAAAGGGACCTGGGGATTTTGGTTGACAGCTAGCTGAACGTGAGCCAGCAGTGTGCCAAGGTGACCAAGAAGGCCAACAGCATCCTAGCTTGGATCAGAAATAGTGTGGCCAGCGGGACTAGGGAAGTGATTATCCACCTGTGCTGGGCACTGGTGAGGCTGCACCTTGAATACAGGGTTCAGCTTTGGTCCCCTCACTCCAAGAAGGACATGGAGGTGCTGGAGTGTGTCCAGAGAAGGGCAGTGAAGCTTGGTGAGGGTTCTGGAGCACAAGTGTTGTGAGGAGCAGCTGAGGGAACTGGGGTTGGTTAGTGTGGAGAAGAGGAAGCTCAGGGAGGACCTTCTCACTCTACACAACTACCTGAAAGGAGGCGGTAGTAAGGTGGGTCTTGGTCTCTTCTCCCAGGTAACCAGTGATAGGACAAGAGGAAATGGCTTCAAGTTGCACCAGGGGAAGTTCAGGTTAGATATTGGGAAGAATTTCTTCCCTGAGAAGGTTATCAGGCATTGGCCCAGTATAAGGAAAAGGTGCATTGCATGTCAAGTCAACTCCTTTCTACCTCTTGGTCCTCCTTTGCCTTTCACTAATGTAGTCAAAGGTCAGGAACACC
Organism: Bucco capensis; assembly: GCA_013396975.1. Taxonomy (NCBI): domain Eukaryota; kingdom Metazoa; phylum Chordata; class Aves; order Piciformes; family Bucconidae; genus Bucco; species Bucco capensis. The sequence goes on from VWZO01013624.1 coordinate 119,749, forward strand.
TTTCAGCTACTTTCAGTCTTTCAGCTGCTGTCTGACATGATGGAGAACTAAGGCTGAGGCAAAAGGAACTAGCATTGCCAAGTTGGTTTCTGTAGACACCTTAAACTGTTCCTTTCAAGCACTACCTCAAACCTAACCTGACTAGAATGTCTCACTTAGGCTTAGCTTCCTGGAACTTCAGAAATCCTATTGTAAAAAGGTTTTTAGCTAACTTTCATAGTTTACCACTCTAGGTATAAGACTGTAAACTGTGTAGTGGATGCTATTTTCACCCTTCTGATCACTGTAGTCTAATCCTTACCTTTATCTGACTACAGAGACTAAATCTGATTAAGTACTCTCTGTGCTCATTGTAGAGAACTCCTTACCACTCCAAAGCACTCTTCACTGAGCAAACAGAAGAGATGGTTGCAGTAGAAATGAACTGCCAAATGTACTCTTTCTGGTGGCACTGGAAGTTGCTGTAGAAAGCTACTTCTCTTCAGATGTTTCAAACAGCAGCCTCTAAAATTGACAAAGAACTAGGGTAACTCTAACCCTCAGTAGCAAGGCTTGGAACGCTATTCTTAGAATATCTAGGAAATAGGTAAGAAGCCTCTGCAAGTAAAATGTTTGTGTGGGGTTTTAAGGTATTCAGATCTCAAAGATTTTTTTTCTTTACGTTTACTGTCTTCACTCAGGCACAGTCTGAAAATCACTTGGGGTCTTCTGTGGCCCCTGGTGCGATAACTGTGCCCACAGCAGAGGGAGCATTAAACTCATTGCCCATGGTAAAGTGTGGGGAGTGATACCCATGTTCCTAGAATCCTTGGATGGGTAGGATGAGCTCATTAGCCTTCTGGCAGTCATCCTAGGAGAAGGACAACTCTGATTCCAAACCCGGGCAGATGGAGCTCGTTTAGCCCTGTNGGCAGCCTGGGCCAAGACTTAACAACCCTTGCAGGGAAGAAATTTCTCCTTATATCTAATCTAAACCTCCCCTGGTGCAACTTGAAGCCATTTCCTCTTGTTTTCTCCCTGTTAACCCTGGAGAAGAGACCTACCTCCAGCTCACTCCAAGCTCCTGTCAGGGAGCTGTAGAGAGAGCTAAGGTCTCCCCTGAGCCTCCTCTTCTCCACACTACCCAACCCCAGTGTCCTCAGCTGCTCCTCAGCACACTTGTGCTCCAGAGAAATTCTAGAAACAAATGCTAGAACTGTAGAATTTAAGCCAGTGGAAACCCATTGAGAAATCCAGAGTTGCTGTCACAGATAAATGAATTAGAAGTAAACTTTGAGTTTGAGATGAATTAAACTCTGACATATAGTGCTGATTCTTTGAATACATGTTAGAATTGTTTTTTATCTTGACTACTTCAGAACTATGCTACTTTAATGACCTTGCAGTTTTGAATCTAGTTCTAGGTATACTCATTAAAAGTGTTCAAACTGGAAGCATCCTTAGGAGGCCGTTTAATCCAAATTCATGTTCCTGGGAGCTGAGCACCTGCCTCACTGTGCAATGAAATGGTCATTTGACTTGAATATAGGAGCTCTGAAAGCAAGAAAAGGCAGTCTGAGTGGACTGTTAGTTAGCCAGGGAGCAGGCCAGCTTGATTACCAATATGACTGACTTGTCAGTTGATGCTCTGTGCATATTTGGAAAAACTCAGTACTAGTCAGGTCCTCCTATGAGGACAGGCTGAAGGAGCTGGGATTGTTCAGCCTGGAGAAGAGCAGACTTCGGGGGGGACCTAATAGTGACCTTCCAGTACTTAAAGGGAACTTACAAGAAGGCTGGAGAGGGCCTGTTTGCAAAGGCCTGGAATGAAAGGACAAGGGGCAATGATTTTAAACTGGAGAGGAGTAGATTTAAATTGGACATTAGGAAGAAGTTCCTCACCACAAGGGTGGTGGAACACTGGAACAGGTTGCCCAGGGAGGTGGTTGAGGCCCCATCCCTGGAGGCATTCCAGGTGAGGCTTGACAGGGCTCTGGGCAAGCTGCTCTAGTTGGGGATGTCCCTGCCCACTGCAGGGGGGTTGGACTAGATGAGCTCCAGAGGTCCCTTCCAACCCTAACCATTCTATGATTCTATGATTCTATGATTCCCATTCAGCTGTTGCTCAGATTCTAATATTGCTTAGTGGGAAGCATCCCACATGGCATCACTGGAAGAATCACTTCAAAAAGAACTCCTTTGTTTGCTTGTTTGTTTGTTTGTTTTCCCAAGTACTACACTGTTAAAATGTGCAAGTATGCCAAATTTTTAATCCCTGTCTTTGCTGGGGTGTTTTCTTTCCAGACCTACTCAGGCCTCTTCTGTGTGGTGATCAATCCTTACAAGAACCTGCCCATATACTCAGAAGAAATAGTGGAGATGTACAAAGGCAAAAAGAGACATGAGATGCCCCCTCATATCTATGCCATCACAGACACAGCCTACAGGAGTATGATGCAAGGTGAGTGCTGACTGAGGTAATGACTCTTGCTGAAAGCACAAATCAAGGTGGCAGTCAAAACACTGGAGGAGAAAAACAACTCACTGCTGTCCAAAGGTGGTGTTGCTACCTTTGTCCTTGCTTACAGACACATTTCACACCTACTTGGTACCACCTTTTGTATTCAGGTGAGCACAGGTCCTCTAGTGGATTGGAGAACCTTCTAAAGAGTCTGGCAGGAGTAAAGAACAGACTGATGTGAATTCATGTGATTCAGAGAAACAGGCAAGGAGAACTGAGATAGTCAACTTCCCTCTCAGTGATGAGCCTGTGGAATAAGAGCTGGAGGTGGGCAAGTATCTGTGTTGGTTGATAGAGGCTTTGAATAGAAGCATTGAAACTCTGGCCATACAGTCTGGTTAGGTGAAACTCAGTCTAACCTGCATTTTGAAGTGTGATAGTCAGGGATAGTGTTACTGATCAGGAGTTGTTTGGTTGCATTCTTAGTCTGTTAAAGAATAAAACTTACTGTTCAGGCAATATTAAATACATCTGTTGCTTTTTCATAGAATAAAGGAAGACAAGCAGAAGGACCTATTTTTTCCCCCTTTATTTACAAAAGAGAAGTAAAGAACCATATATTTATTACCTGCTGCTTGTTTGTCACTTGAGGACTTTTAAATGTGGAGGGCTGAATGTCCAGTCTACATCCTGCTCCTGAGAGGAGATCTTTCACAGAATCAGTGCTTCTGTTTGGGATGCCTGGACAGTGTTGAGGTCTGATGTATTTTGTGGGGTTTTTCCCTGTTTCTGGCTGGGTTATATGAAGAGGCATGCTTTGTAAGATTTGTTGTGACTCATATGAATTATTTTCTGATGGCTAGTGTTTGTCTCTCTGAGGTCATCTGCCTCACTGTTTTGAACAAAGGCTAGATATGATAAAATTACACTTTAAAATTCCAATTAGACTCAGTTTTAACTAGTTCTGCTTTTTCCTTGTCCTCCCTGCCACTTGCACCTCCAAGCACAGGAGGACTATAAATAACACTATGGTTGCCCAGAGTGGAAAGGGAGCAAGAAAAACTCCTTCCACCTATCTGCATAAGTGGCTTTAAACAAATTGTGTGTGTGGAGAATGCTGATGAGAAAGGATGCTGAAGTGTGGTGCCATGCAGAGCAGAGCCCATGGAAGAGCTAGCATGGTGAACTGATTAAGCTGGATTTGTGCAAACCTTCAGTGGGGAGGAGGAGGGTTAGGGTTAGGGTGAGCCCTACAGACATGTAGTGGACTGGTGGCAGGGTAGTGATGGCAATGTGTTGAAGATGTGACAGCTCTTGAAGAAATAGAGCTGTACCACTGATGTGTTACTTTGAAAGGAATGCTGTATCCAGAGGAAAAGACATATGAACCTGTATAGGACCTCCCTTCCCTCAGACAAAGACTGCATCTGCCCCAAAGGACAAGGACAGATGCACTGCCTATGTTATATGCAGCAGCATGGTTGTCCATAAACCTCTTACCACTCTTTCACTTCCTTTATTACTTCCTTCTGTCCCTTGCCCACTTCATGTCAGCTCAAGTACCAACATCTCTTTTGCTTAAACAAGCTATTGGCTTAGTCCTACCAGCATTACTTTTCCCAAAAAAGTACTTTCTACATGAAAGCAGAGTTTCTTTGATGCTGTTGTAAGGAGACTGAAGAAATCCTTTCCCTTGCTAGACAACAGTTAAAACATTTGGAACTGGGTGGGCATGCATCTTGTCCTTCATCTCTGTCAGGTGTATCAGGATATGGCAGTGGATGTCCAGACAGCTGTAATTGTACAGCAAGGGACAGGTGACCTTCCCTGGTCTAATGGCTGTTCAGAGCTAGTGATTAATCCACTTGGATAGTCTCTTTCCTTTTGAAAAGTGAAGGTGTCTGCATCTGATCACTGCTTGAGTGATGTCTAAAAATCAGATAGCCCAGACTCAAATAGCTCTGGTGTGCAAGGCTGAAGAATGGCAGCCCTGTCTGTTTTCCTAGCACTGGGAAGTTGCTAAGAGCTCTGCTGGAGTGTTTACCTTTCCCAGAACAATTCTAGCTCTGCAATAGTCTCAGCAGTACTGACAGCCTATATGTTTACCCCAGCTCTTGGTTTGAGCTATTTTGTCACTAACATTTTGGAAAACCTGTTGGATGTGAATATGATTCCTGGTTAGCTTTTGAATTATCCTGCTTTGGCCTGTTTAGCTAGGACTGGAAAGTTTTTGTGTGTGTGTGCATGTTGCTTCACATGTGTATGTGTGCTAGCAAGAACCCTGAAGATGTGTTAGGGTTGTTTGCCTTACATCCTTATTGCAAACAGTAGCATTCCAATGGTTGCTGCTGGAGGTGAGGGTGAGTAGATTGCTGCAGTATCTCTGGTCCTGGGTGGCCTCCAGGGCAAGGTAAAGCAACATTCCTACAGCACTTTCCTCAGTTTTGCTTAGTGGTGGGGGAGGCCTGGTGCAGCAGCCAGTGGAATGGCAGGAATCTGTACAGAGAATAGAAGATGAAAGGGTCCAGTGCTCCACATGAGCCCGAGGCATTTAGGATTAGGCTCTCTTCCCTAGGTTACTTTGATAGCCCTGAAGAGCCAGAATCCTTCATGGTCTGCAGAAGGAGAGCAAACTGTTGACTCTGACTTCTGTCAGCATGGGGTATAGTTATCTCTAGCTGACAGAGCAGAAAAGCCTTGCATGTTAATTGATTGGGCTCTGAAGGGTTTTTTCAGTCAATTTATGGTATTTTAATAAGCAAGCCATTCAAAGGGTCATTCATCAGAAAAGGAATTGGAAGAGAGAGGAAGATGAGAGCTTTATTACAACCTCTGCTAGTCGAGAAACTAACCCTTTTCAGGCATCTATGCTGATGCATTATAGGTGAACTTTGTCCTCTTCTTTTGTCTGCTGTGGTGTTAGAAGTGTCATATGGCATTTATATATTCCAAAAGGTTAAATTGCTTTTTGTTAAATTTCACCAGAAGTATTTCCTTGAAGGAATAACAGGATGGAGAATGTGTTCAAAGTGAAGTTGTTTTGTTTTTCTTTTTTCCTTTTTTCTCCAACCCAAGCCACTAAGACTCAAAAATGAGACAAAATCATGAATTTGCTGCATGGTACTTGAAGAGACTGCCTGTGCTTCAAGAGCAGAACTCTGCAAAAAGTGGGGGGTTTGTGGGTTTTAGGTTTTTATTGTTTTGTAGGTTTTGTTGGGTTTTTTTGTTTTGGTTTGGGTTTTTTCTTTGAGAAAACAACCATTTGTCTTCATGTTTCTCTTCCTGGGGTAACCTGGATGCCAGAAGCCTCGAGTCTGACTGCTTTCAGAAGAATTACTCTTCTGGTGCTGATGACTGAAGCACAGTGCCTGCAGGTGGAGTGGTGTCTTGAGCAAACAAATCACTGTTCTAATGCAGCAGATGTCCACTGAAGAGGCACATTCTTTACTTCAATTGGTAGTCTCCAGGAAATCTACTTAGAAAAACATTTAAAAGCTGTTGAGCAGCACCTGTTTGATGTTTGGAACACATCTGGGGAATTTTCTATGTCAAATACTCACAGAAGCTAGAAATTTCATTGGTGTCTGCAGTATGGTGGCTGTTTTAATGTCAGTGTCTGAAACTTCTGTAACAGCTTAGATCAGCTTCTGCAAAGCTCAATCTGCTCAACTAGGAGATAGGTAGGAGAGAAAATAGACAGCACATTGCTAATGAAGGTGCTTCATCTCCTTTCTCATCTAGTTTCTCCACATATCAGTTGTGTAGTGATTAAACCCTCCTTAACCTAGATGCATTAGTCTGCAAAGGAGCCTGTGCAGCCAGCACCTTGCTGATACTCTCTTGGGAGTTAGGTAGTCTCTGAATTTGGTGTTTAAAAGACAAAGTTCTAAAGTGTAGCAACTTCATGATTTTTGTTGACCTTGTTTTGCATTAAGGAAGCAGACAGTGTTAGCTCTTGTGAGACAGACCACCTGCTGTTCTAATTCAAGCCCAGTTGTGATTTTCACAAGGAACAGTCCTCTAGGTCTGCTTCTATAGAACATGACCTTGAAGTCTTTTATTTGTAATTCTTAGATGTTTACATAGTTGTTAAGTTTCCAAGCTAGTACAACACTTGTATTTTAAACTTCCCTGATCTCAAGTCATCTTTCTCAGCTTGCTGCTGAACGCTGGTCTGCTGTGCACTGTCCCAAAGTGCCTCTTCATTTTCTATCCAATATGCTCTGTGTGCTTACCAGGTCAGGGATACTCAGCAGAACTGTTCAGATTATGTAGAGACACAGATGTCTCTTTCAAGTTGTATGTAAAGGTCAAGTTCTGTTTCCACTAAACCCAAAAGAATATAGCCTGTGGTTTCACTAGTTTGTTTCCAAGGTTTGTCCAAATTTCTGATGCAAAGGGCAGTGCTAAGTTTGGATGCTAATTATGGAGGATATTCATTTTGATGGTGTTTATATACAAATGGTAAGAAAAAGATGTATGCACTTTCTGATTTGAAGAAATGTTTTACATGCTTTGAATTACTTGAGATTTCTAAATGCAGCTCTCAAAAATCTGTGTCTCAAAATGTGGTTTTCAACAGAACAAGAAACTAAAAAAGAGTCTGCTGCCCACTTGTTTTTTCAGTCTGTTACCACACCCTTTTTGCTTCATTCCTGTAAACCAGAGCAGGAGCTCTCTGGCAGTCACTTATGTAATGGTTCAGCCCTTGCTGTCAGTCTCTCTGCAGTTCACTCTTTCAGGATCACAAGCTGCTTGAGCTCTTGCAGGCTGTATATCAGTTTTTCTTTCGTGTCAGAACTTCATAAACATTTGTGTAACCTAAAATTACAGCCTAACTTGTTTTCCTCTTTTGCTATCTCGATTCAGTGAAGGAATGCTAGAGAAGGGGGTATGGGCTCTAGTCCAAAAAGGGCTTGGGGAAATAGTTATTTGCATTTGACCCAGTGGGATACATTTCATTTTTTGAAATGAAACTTAGTTTTCTCCTCATGACTGTTCTCAACCTTTAGATAATGCAAAGCTAAATCTTGCCAAGTTCCTGCCAACTCAAGTAATTTTTCTCCTTTTTTTATGCTTTGAAGTTCTGTTGTTGAGAGCTGTCTTGGATATGCTGTGATAGGTTACTCCAGCAGTTTGAAACTCCTCTAGAATGCATTCCTTAAATGACAATGCAAAACCAGGCTCGCAGGCTCTGTTGGGTTGTTCCCCTGGGGTGTTTTTGATCCTATTCAAACCAGCATGTAGGCTAAAGCACCACAGTGGATGTACCTGATTAGATTTGATGCCAGTGGGGTTGTTCTGATAGCACAGTGTGGCAAGTGCCTGGGGCTCCTCCTGTCTTAGAGCCCTGAGGGAAGGATGTTGGCGGTAGGATTCTGTTGAGGTCAGAAGAAAGGTTTGAGGAAGGACTTGAGGAACTGAGACTACTGCATGCTTGAAGTAATCAAGCAAACTTAGCTTCGTTTAAGACTAATTCTTGCTCTAGGCCCACCCTAGCTTGGTCAGCCAGCCAGTTGCCCAGGCTGGGCTACAGGCATTCCTGGCCATGCTAGGGAAGCAGTGTAGTAACGGAGACCTAGAGGGGCCAGGCTGCTCCCTTCTGCCAGATGAGCACTCAGATGAGTGGTTAGGAGGTGGGTGGTACCATGTAGCTATGGTTAAGCTTTCAGCCTTAATGAGTCAGCTATAGGCAGGGGGACTGCAAGCCAAGCCTTTGCCTTTCAGCTACACTTCCTCTTAGCTGGAGAGATGATGTCACCATTGTGTGAATGCTATATTACTTCTCCTTTTATGGAGATGAACAAGCTTGAAACTGGAGTCACTCATGCAAAGGAAGTGGGTGATAAAGGCCTGCTAGGATGTTCTGTAACTGAGATGTGGAGCTTAAATTGCACATTCTCTTCTAGCCTCCCAACCTTTTTCTTCTCTCATCCCAAAACATCTAAAAACAAAATTCAGGAGTTTGGAGCTCTATTGATTTATCGATTATGCCAATGTATTCAACCCCAGCAGTTCAGCATTCATTCAGATTTGTTGTTTTGCAGTAGAATATTTGTCTGAGGACTTTTTGTGTACAAGATGTCTCTCTTGTGAAAACAAATTTTGGTTTAATTAAGTTTTTAATGCATGCTGAAGGTCCTGGAAACAGTCTAAAGTGCACTCTTATTTTTGGACTGAAGAAAGTCAAGAATGAGTTAGATATTGTATTTTTTACATAGTAAAAATAGGCTACTGATCTTATACCATATTGCTGTATAGCTTAAATTTGAAGGATTTTTTTCCTTCCTGAATTTCTGGATGCTTGAAGCAGCTGCTTCTTATGATCACCATAATATTCATGGTGATGAGAGCTAAAGAAGAGGCTAGATAAAAAGCTTTCCCTGCCAGCTGGTCTGAAATACAGAACTGTTGCTGTAATTAACTAATGAGTTGTTATTTTGGATTGTTTTTAATAAGTGACTCTGTTTAGGACTGAGAAGCAGATGCAGATTTCTTTTCATCAGGCGTTTCTTGATTGTGTTATTATAAGCAACTGAGTTGCTGGTACCCAGCACATTCTCTCTTGCTGAGTAGGTTACTTGCACAACTGACAATGGAGTGAAGGCAAGTGCTGACTGAAGTTGTGCAGCATGCCCATGTTGAATGATCCTTAAATGAAAAATAGGGGGTGGAGGTGGCCTCTTGTCTGGGCAGCTGAGTTCTGATTGGAGAAGGCACAAATCAGCATTGTGTGGAGGATGAATATTGGCATTTAAAGCAATTCTTAACTGGAAGGGTGTTTAAGAGTTAGGTTTTGTATGCGTTAGCTCTTTGGCCCCTTGGTAGGCTCCAGTTTCCTGTTGCTCAACACATTATTGGAGTTGTCTGTCTGTACACAATTAGAAGAATTCCAGCTATCCCAATCACTGCTGCTTTGCAGTCCTGGGAAAGAATTTCCCCCGGATTGCAAACAGGAATGTTGCCTTTTATGGCAGTGTCTGCCTGCTGCCGGTGACTTGCCTGCACTCGCAGGTACGTTCCTGCTGGCTTAAGGCAGAGGTGACTAACCCAGCTGCAGTGGGCCACCAGCAAAGTATTTTGGGGGAGGAAAACAGAGTGCTGAGAGGATTTTGAACACTGTCTGTGATTCTTCCTGCCTGAGAACCTTTCAACACCTTGCTGTGTGTTAAGGCGTGGAAAAATCCTGCTTTTTCCCCTTTGGGACTTACTCAGGTCACTCCAGGTCACTGTTGCTACCTTGCCTCCTTGAATGAGACTTAAAAAGAGCTTCTCAACTAAGTATGCCAAAACTGGTCATGATGAAAAAGTGTTCAGTGTCAAAGAGCTTCTTAACATTGCCTTATGTTGATCATATCTTTTTCTGCTAGGCAGTCAGCAGGGCTTACTAGTGGTTTGGGGTTTTTTTTTGTCTAGAGTAAGGATCTTCTGGAGGGAATGGGAAGGCATGTGCTATTCGAGTGTTTGGGGCTCCATTGCCTGTTTGAAAGCCCCAGCTCCTTGGAATTACCAAGACCAGAGCTGGCTACCAGAAATAAGGAGCACCCTCCTTAGGGTTATCTTCTCCCCACCTTTGCCAGGACATATGGGTTGCTTGTTTATAGTCAAGTTTCTGAAAGTGAGAGGCACAATCTTGTCCTTTCACATAGCTGCTTGGTGATAGTGAATTGCACCCAGGTGTCCTACTACCAAGGAGCAGGTTTCCTTAGGCAATCTCTAAATGAGCAATTAGTTACTCCCCTGATCCTCCCTCGAAGTACCCAGCCACGCACAGGACTGGCTGGCGTGTGCCTGCTGAGCCCTTGACCTGCTGGAAACCTTGAATGAGTGGGGCCTTCCAAGCTGGCTGACATCTACTCTGAGCCTGTCCCTCAACAAAACTGGTGCACATCTTAAAGGCAACGAGGAAAAATTTGACACCTGCAGAAATGAATCTGCAATGCTAATAAAGCTGCAGTGCCTGGTTCGGAATGCTTAAGAATTTGCTAGGCAAAACCATTTGAGTCATCATTTTCTCGTGCTTGCTTGCTTCCAGTCTTAGGGCTGATCAGCTTTTTCTGAGAACAGTATTAAGAGGGATAAAGCAGATTATTTTCCTCTCATTTTTTGTGCTCATCTGCATACAATCAGTTTTCCATAAAGAAGCTTAAGACCTAGAGTTGCCTATCTATAGCATGGGAACCTCACATTTCCATTCTTGGTTTCAGAAAAACTTAAGATGGATGAAAATGTGTCCAAAGGCTAGATAGACTTCTCTCTTTATCAGCTGAAATTATAGGACACTTTTCCTGGTGACTACAACATTCATAATATGAAGGCTGAAATGCTAAATCCACTTGCAGCAGTAGTGTTTAAGGATATGGGAAGTGGTTTTAGGTGCTTGAACTCTTATCTGACCATAAAGCCTTCCCTAATAACAGCTCAATATCTTCCACAAAACAGCTTGAATGGTCACTCAGTTATATTCTCTAAATACTCTCTGGTGGGGAGAATAAACTGCACTTGTATTCTACTGGGGAAAGGAATAGAAAGAACCAGGAGCTAAACTATGGAGACAGCCACATCCATAAACATCCAGTTGCTGGTATAATTTATTGGAACAATTCAGTGAATGGTATACTCATGGACATTTGAGGTTTGCTTTCTCTCTCTTCAGAGATTAAAATTTAGTCCAACACAAAATTGGGGCTCAGCATGAAAAAGGAAAGACAACCAGGCTGGGTGGGGCTTTGAGTAACCTGATCTAGTGGAAGGTGTCCCTCCCTGTGGGGATGGAGGGGGTGAGGAGTGGAACTAGATGACCTTCAGGGTCAACACAAAAATCAAACAAATCCATAAAACCACAGTCAAATGGGTAACTAACTTAAAAACTAATTCTGAGTTTGGTGGCACACTCTGTTCTGTGAGTGCCCCAGTAGCTCTTGTGGACTGTCCATGAGTAACTTGCTATGTCCAAGTCTGGTCCATGTCTGAACAGGTCTTGCTGTCCCTGTGATGACTACAAGGTACTAAAGCTGTTGTGGTGTAGGCACAGGCACTCTCCAGTCTGCCCAGTGCTCCCAACTGGCTCCTGAAGGCGTGGGGGGGTACTGGGATGCAGACAGGGAGGGGTGGATGAAAGGTGTGAAACCAAGTCAGATGCCAGGGAGTGTTCACACAGGAGTGGTAGAGGAGCAATGGGATGAAGACATGGTGGAAGGATAAGTCAGGACTGCATATGAGGAAGTGGAACCGTAGGTGAAAACGGAAAGGAAGTCAAAGATGTGGGAAAAGATAGTGATTGATAGGCTGTGTGAAGTAAGTTCTGTAATTAGGAAGATATTATCATCCACAACTGGGAACTAAAGACAGGAGTTAGTATGTCTGCTGGTTTGTCAACATGAAAAGGAAAAGATTTCTACTGGTTCCAGCTGCTGTGGTAATCCAATGGGGGCTGGTGCCACAAACCCATCAGCTGTACAGGACTTGGACTGCTGCTCAGTGTTGCAGTTTTCAAGTTCCTTCTGTACAAAACAAATAACAGACATTTCTCACTGAGCTTCCAGTGTTTGTTTTGGGGGTGAAAGCCTCTGTTTGATGTGAGTTGTTGTGCTTAGGGATTTGCAACAGTTGTTGTCCCAACTCCTCCCTCCTCCTTCCCTTTCCCTGCTCTGCTGGTAACTTCTGTAAGTCAGTATGGGCCCATTGTGGGGAGGGGACTGAGGGACAAGTAGAGGTACATCAAACTGTAGCTCTGTAGTAAAGAAACATTCTGTGGTAGCCTTCTGTAGTGTTTGTAGAAAAGTGGTAATGCAAACAATATTCTTTCTGGGTGAAGAAAATAAATTGCTCAAGTGACATTATACCATGGCCTGTGATGGGAGGTTGGGCTTTGTTGCTGAGCAAGGGGTTACCTGACCATATTTCTGATGATACCTGTCAGAGTTTACTAGTTCCTTGTTTTGTCTTTAGTGTTGATTTAATTCTGTCACAGAAGAGTCTTTAGTCTGACTACCTTTTTTATAACCTTTTATTCTAGATCGAGAGGACCAGTCCATCCTTTGCACGTGAGTACTTACAGTTGGCAGCTTGTCTGGATGTCAGAGTTTGTGTTCTTCAGTTCTTGGCTGGAGAGCTTTCTTAGTTGTAAGTGCTGGGAGTAGGCTCAGTAAATCAAGTAATAATAGGGAGTCAAGGAAGGTCCTACCAGGGTTCCTCCAATATTTAATCCTTTCTGCAAAGTAATTTTTGTAAGTAGTGGAGAAAGAAGTGAGGTTTTGAAACAACCCCTGTGCTCATACTCCTAAAGAAATAGATCTGTCAATGGAAGAGGCCTGGAGAAGTCCTTTGGATTTGTTGCAGCTGTTATGTTTAAGTACATTGATACTGATGAGGCTGATACAGTAAGAGATACTCTTGATACAGCACTTTCCCTTCTAGACCCAGCAACATTGGTTTGTGCTGAAGGAATTGGTATAGTTTTTCTGCAGCCAGGAGTCTTCCTTTTGAAAGATTCACTTCATTACTTTTTACCCTGTCCTCTACAGCAGCCTCCAAGTTACTCCACAGACATTGGCAATCTTCATATCCAAGTGACTGGAAAGCACAGTTCTTGATTGCCTTCTCTCATGCCTGTGGAACCTGCACCCAGCAGCAGACTGGCTGAGGGCAAGCCTGCAGTCCAGCTCCACTGCTGCCTCTTGCCAGTAGAACTTTTTTGTTGGTTTGGAGGGAGGTGCTGCAGTGGCCAGAATGCAGTTAAGGAGCTTTGTAGCTTTTCTGGGGTTAGAAATAGGAATATGTCCACCTACATCTTGTTTGTGAATGAACTGCAGATTTTCTTTACAGAGGTGAATCTGGAGCTGGTAAAACAGAGAACACCAAGAAGGTCATTCAGTATCTGGCTCATGTTGCTTCCTCACACAAGTCTAAGAAAGACCAGGTAAGACCTATGTTAAGAGTGCTTCATTGCTGTGCTGGCTTTGGACAAGAAATAGATATTGGTTGATGTTGGTAAAAGCCATATTATTCCATAAAACACTAGATGCTAACATCTGTCAGGGGACTGAAGAGGACAGGGAACTATGAAAGGAGAAAGCTTCTCGAGTCAGATCTCCTTTAAACTCAGTGGACCTACAGAGGAGAGAAACTCATTCCCAGTCCCTTGGATTCATGGGCAGGAGACACTATCAGTGAAGCATCACCCATACTGATCTTCTCTCACAGATGTGTTGCTTGTAGCTAGTCCAGGCAGTTTAAAACTGATCCTTCCACAGAGGAGCTGTCTCTTCCTCTGTGCCTCTGTAGTTAGGTCTGGCTATTAAGAGTGTCTCAAAACTGGAGAATACAGTGAGAGGCTGATGGACATCAGCTGAAATGGTAGGAAAACATGAAAAGTGTGAAGTAGCCAGGTGTTGGCAGCAGAGGACAGGAGGGTGGTGGTGATGCTGGGAGGCCTGGAAAGATGTCTCACTGTTATTTCTCTCCCCTTCCCTCTCCCCGATGGACTATTGCCGCTTCGTCAGTTGTGTCCTCGTAGGTGAGCTGCACGTTTACTGCACGTTCTGCACCAGGAATGCATTCTCTGTCCCATTGTGTGGTTTTTTTATTTTTGAGCAGCTTTTCACTCCACACCAATATCACTTTCTGCAGCTAAGCCAAATCCATAGACAATTCACAGTTTATTTTTGTGTGTGTGTGGTGCACAGTATTCTTTTGGTGAGGGTGTTCAATTGGAGGCTCAAGTAGTATCAAGAGTCCTTGTGTTCTGTGCTCAATACTAGTTTGCATTTAAGGGTTTTCTTGCAGGATTTTCCCAGATAGACTATTCAAGATGGATTACTCTGGGGCAATAGGACTGGACCAGGCTTTCCTAGAACCATAAGTGTCTAGTTTGTATGGTGTCTCTAGTAAAGGAAATGTAGTTAGATGTTTAGCTTTCTATTCCCTGCAGTGAGATGTAGCTGGAGGGGAAGGCTGCCCTGCAGGCAGGGTGTTCCAGGACCATGGCCTTGTTAGCCAGAGCTGAACAAATGTTCACTAGTGAGCTGTGTAATGAAAGCCACATGCCACTGCATCTCTACAGAAGTTTTCCCACAGTGGCTTAATGTGCAGGTATGTCTTATGTCTGTGCACATGTATAGGACAAAGAAGGCATCTCTGCACACAGGCTGATGTGTGTGCACACTGCAATGGGGAACTTCTGGAATCCAACCAAAAAAAAAAACCTTGATATGTGCCAAACTTCCAGACATATGAAGGCTTTTTCCATGGTCTGTCAGTAGCTGTATTTAGAAACATTCTTCTTTTTTCTTCTTCTTTTTTTTTTTTTAAGTGTGGAAAATAGAATCATGGGGTTGAGTTAAGTATTCTTCCACTGCTTATCCTTGAGCAAAATATCAACCACCAAAGCAGGACATCCTTAGGGGAATAAAACACTCCAAAGCTGGACTGGTTGGTGATTTGCTCAAGTTAGATTTATATCTTTTTTTTTCCTTCTAAGTTTTGATCTTCCAAGAGGTCCTGCAGCTCCTGTTTTGCTCCAGTTTTGTGACTGAACAGCAGCACTGACCTTGAAAGAGAGGATTTAGAACTGAAGTCTTAGAATGTTAATTCATAATGGGTGCTCTATGCAACAATTCTTTACAAACCTTCAACTTGGAACCACATTATAAGGGTTTAGGAAGATAAATGTGTTCTTTTTTTCCTAGGATCTCAGGTATGCTGGTCATGACAGGTTTTTTCTTTAGGTGGAATATGGTAGTGTTGAACCTTTATGCTGCAAGACTAGGCACAGAACTTAACCAATGATAATGCAGAAAGTAGTGGTACTTTGCCTACCAAGAAGGTTTCTTGGCAGTCACCTATTAGAAATATTGGATGTAAACTCCTGTTTTCCCAAGGATCAGAGCAAAAGCATATTCTTCAATTCTAACTCTCTTGTTTTGTAGGTAGTGGCAACTTCTGATCTCAGTGCATTAGTCTAGTTAGCTAAATAGCTTCTAGCTGCATGGAGTGACTACTAAGCACGTGAAGGCTGCCTACTGAATCTAATTACATAAACACCTTTTTTCATTTGATGAAACTTCATTTCTGGAGATTGATATTTTTTTTCCCCCATGTTTAACCTCTGCTTCTCTACAGACTTCTTAAAACGTGGATTAGTTTATTTCAAGATGAGTTTTTCCAAGATGTACACAGCTAATTAGAAATTCATGGGCAAGAGTTGCTAATGGCTAAATACCTGTAGTGAAGATGAGGTTACTATTGATCTTTCTCCCTTTCCCATCCAACCCACTGTTGTTGAGATTCAGTTATCTGAGAATCTCTCACATGAATGCAGAGAAGATTACCAGGAAACAACAAAAGACTCCACCAAAACAGACAAAAACCCAAACACCCTCACCCATCTTTTCCCTTTTTCTGTAAATTGCATGTTGTTAAAGCAAGCTGTGATTTGGAGAAGCCTTTCTCCATGCTTCCTGAAGAATAAATGGCTGGAAAAACTCCAACCTTGCATTGAAATCATCCCCCAAAGTCTACGAAATGCAAAAAAATCAGAGTAAAGATAGGTAGAAAGGATTTTAGTTCCTTTAACTTGGTGTTGTATCTTTAGAGTAGTAGAAACAGAGTGTACTGAAGAGTGTGCACTGACCAACCACAGGATAAGAGATCCAGTGGCTGTTACTGCTTCTGTTTTGATGAAGAATCCTGTACAAACTTCAAATGCATGCCAAATATTAAAACAAATTTGTTTCAGGTCAAGGAATGGCAATCACAGGTGTCAGAAAATTGGCAGAATCTTAATGATAGGAACCTTAGACTTTCTAGCCAGCCTGAGCTGATGTTCTTGATGTGTGTGCCTTGGTGGCTCAGGAGACCTAATCATCTCTAAACTACAGTTTACCAACACCTACTTGGCACTAATGACACTTTCTTCCTGAGGTGCTAAAGAACAGGAGAGTCTACAGTATGGATTTCTGGAAACTTTTTGTCTTTGCCTAGCTATGCATGACCTTAGTTTTATTTTTAGCCAAATAATGACAATAAATTTGATGTCAAAGCCTGACTTATAGATTCATAGAATGGCCTGGTTGGAAGGGACCTTAAAGATCATCTAGTTCCAACCCCCCTGCCACGGGCAGGGATGCCAATCACTAGACCAGGTTGCCCAGGGCCACATCCAGCCTGGTCTTGAACACTGCCAGGGATGGAGCAGCCACAACCTCTCTGGGCAACCTGTGCCAGTGCCTAACCACTCTCTGGGGAAAGAACTTCCTNGGATTACTCCTACCCAGATGCAGGACCTTACACTTGGACTTATTAAACTCTATTTGATTCTCATGGGCCCACTCTTGGAGTTTATCCAGATCCCTCTGGATGGCATCCTGCCCTTCTGGCATATCAACCACAGCACTCAGCTTCGTGTCATCCTCAAAGTTGCTGAGGGTGCACTCCATACCCATGTCCAGGTCGTTAATGAAGATGTTGATGTTCCACTTCTGCTTAGTGGAAAAAATTGGCCTTTTTTTTAAGCTCTTGCCTCCTTGTTCCATAGTTAGATTGAAATACCATTTTGCTGGCATCTCTCACTTGCACAGTGACAAATTGCAGCCACAAAGGCCTAGGACTTCACTGCAGGATGGGAAGGAGGAGTTGTGGTGAGGGGAGAGTGTTCCAGCTTCAGTACACATGCCAGACTAGGAGAGGAAGGGTGACTTCCACACAGCCTCGAGGACTGAACCTTAGTTTCAGGATTTTCTCCTTAGAAAGCCCTGTGCTGGCTCTGTTGTGACAGAGCAGATGTCCCAGCTCAGGTTCCCTTGCCAGGGCTAACCCTCTTGTTCTGTATGCCTGACAGTGTCTGGAAGCATTTGCAGCAGCTACCACTTCTCTATATGGGCAGTTCTACAGGGACTCAGGGGCTGCTTGGTCCTTGCACTTGGCAAGCATGAAGTGAGGTGATTGTGGAAGTAAGAGATAAAGACTTTGTAGTCCTTTGTGCAGTTTCTCCTGTATCTTCCTCTTCTTTTCTTTTCTTGCATGTTTTTTTAGAGAGGCTGTGTAAGGACTAATGTCTTATAATGTACTTTGAGAAGGAATGGGAACAATTTTCCTTTAGAAATATCTTTAGATAATCTGCCCATAAATTCCAGTTCTCACAAATCAAACTTCATTACCATTCCTTAGGCACAGGAAGTCTTGAGTGCCTACTGATAACTGCTAAAACTAGAAACATTAAACAGTCATTTGCTGCCCCTATAAGCTTTTTAGGTCATCTTGAAAAAATAGGACTTCATGCTTTTAGCACAGAGGACAAGTAATTATTAAGAACAGCCAGAGACCTATCTAGAGCCTGCAGGGCAAGGTGTATATGCTCCAGTGATCTTGTCCTTGGCAGGGATAAAGGTTCTGAATTTTCTCTTTCTACAGCTTTAGCATTTTGTGTTCCTTGAGGGGAGGAGTGTTTGAATCTGGCAGCAGAAGGCAAGGGATCGTGCAGTTTGTGGGATACCACTAATTCTCTTTCTTTTCTCTGCCTCCTCACAAAGGAGGTTTTTGTTTGTTTGTGTTTTGGAAGATGTAGACTCTCAGTGCAAGCTTTTTGGTTTGTTTTTGCTTTTTAAAACATCAGACCTTTTCAAACTAACTTCTTAACCTACTAATAGCAGAGTTCAGGGCTGGCTTGCAGTAGGAAGACAGGATTTTCCTCACTCTTCCAGCCTAGATGGCAAGACGCTTCTGGGACAAGGGCCTGATCTTGGATGTTACGGTGTTTCCCTTTGATGCTGAGAAGTCTGTGGGATGTTATGACCAAGTAGCTTTGAAGGACAGCACTGGGATACCCTTGTGCTGAGAAAGGGAATAAGGCATATTTGTGAATGTTTGTTTTACCTAGGCAACTAATGCATCTTAGAATCACAGAATCATAGAATCATAGAACAGTTACAGCTGGAAGAGACCTTGAAGATCATCGAGTCCAGCCTTTTTCCTAGCCATATCACCCCACTAAATGATGCTCCCCAATCTTCTTTGAAAGTTTAAGGGATCATCTCCTAAGGTTTATTACAGCTTCTCTACAACAGATACCAAGCTAGTGTGCATTGAAACCTCAGTGCTGGCTTGACCCAAGGTTAATGCAGTGAACCACTACTTACTTTATGAACTTGTCACTTCTTTGTAGGGAGAACTGGAGCGACAGTTGCTCCAGGCTAATCCCATCCTGGAGGCCTTTGGAAATGCCAAGACAGTGAAAAATGACAACTCTTCAAGATTTGTAAGTATTGCTGTTTACCATGGATGCCAGTATGCTACACTTCCCAGTGGGAAGACTTACTCTGCTTTTAGGTGAATTGCTATCAGGGCTAGGACAACTCTTTGTGAGTGACATCCTCTGAATTAATCTTGGAACTGAATTTCATTCAGTGAATTATCCAGAATAGACCCTGGAATGAAGGAACCTGACCCTGTGCCAGGATCATCGGTGCTGTAAGTTTGTTACAGTCAGTTTTATCCTGGAGAGCAAATAGAGGTCCTTATTTTGGTTGCTCTGAGAGGCAGGTTGGAGAGCTAGAACTGGAACTAAATGAAAATGGTTGAAGCTAGCATTGAGGGAGCTGCATCATAAAGCACATGAAACTTGAAGGGACTCTGGTTGTGGGAAGTCTGGATTGAAGCATCATGCATTTGGATTGTAGGCTGTCTGAATGTCAGAAATGTCTGAAAGTGTTTGGTGTCTTGTTTGCTAAACTGCTATTGTGATCAGCAGGCACTGTCTACTGGCTAACCTTATGTTTTACCTCAAACCTGCTTGTCCTGGATTCAAAAGAGAAGATTTACTATTGCTGTTACCAGACAGAATGAATGCTAATTTTAATGCTGTTATCTTCCTCCTAGGGAAAGTTCATCAGAATCAACTTTGATGTCAATGGCTACATTGTTGGAGCCAATATTGAGACATGTATCCTTTCTGTAACCCCCTACAAAGAGAAATTAAGGTCTGTGGAGGTGGCAGTGATGGTACCTAGCAATCTCTTCACAACTGACTTTTTGTTAGTGAAGTTGAGAAAGTAGTAGGAAGCACTTAAATTTATGCTAGCAAGATTACTGGTCTAGTAGTCTTCTCTTTCTTCATACAGTATTTTAAGACCCTTGTGATCATGATGGAAATCTTTTCTGAATAAATGAATTCTAGTCTTAGGAGGATGAAATAGAAGCATAAACTGTGATAAGGTGGATAGCTTTGCCATTTCATCAGCCATTCTCACTTCTGTCCAAGGCATGGAGGATAGCCATGAAACAGTGGATAGCCACTGTTTCTCCTGTTTTAACCAAGTTAAGTCTCTCAGATCATAGGGAGACCAGAAGCTCGGTGGCTTGCTGACTGATAATGATTGCTAAATCAATACCTCTGGTAATTGGCATGAGGAGAATATCAGGTAGGGTTTTTTCTCCTGTCATAGAGTAGGAAGTGATTTGTATGTCCTGCCATATGCCTTGACTCCCTGAAGATCTGCTGGAGAAGTCACGTGCAATTCGTCAAGCCAAAGAGGAGAGAACCTTCCACATCTTTTACTACCTGCTGTCAGGGGCAGGGGAGCATTTGAAGAGTGAGTGTAATTCAGTAGTTGTAGGATTCCTTCTTCACAATAACAAAGGGTCCAAAACACTCAATGGCTAGGACCAGTTCCCTCATAGATTCTTGACTCTGCTTTTTAGCGATGGTCACCCCTCCTCTGTGTCTTTCATAGGCTCATACATCCCTGTGCCCTTCCCCCTGCACTTCTCAGTTCCTAAGAACATGCTTCTCTGGTTCCTTCCTGCACTTGTCTCCTTGCCAGCAATGACTCTACACCCTTCCTTATCTAAATCACTGTCCCATGTTTAGTCTGGTCTTGTACTATGTAAACCCTTCTAGTACAGGAATGGTCCTACTGTGAGATACTTTGGCATTTCACTGAACAGAGCAAAGCTGCTAGCCCTAAGCAGCTCTAGAAGTCTAGGATCCCATTGCTCCTATCTTTAATACCTCAGCCTAGTAACCAAGGTCCACATTGTGTGAGAGCTGCAGATTAATCTGGAGGAAGGACAGGAGAGGACTTTTCTCATAGTTGCTACTGTTTCAAGAGCTATATATTAATTTTGACCTGACTTGAAACAAATGAGGTCTCTGAAATGAAAGGCATATTTACTTTCAAGTTAATCCCTGCTTCTTATAGACTTAGGGTATAATGATGATTGACACTGCTTGGGTAGAGTAGTCCAGAGGAGGGAATGGAAAGAAGGCAGAAAACCTCCAGTTTGAACTAAAACACAGTAAGTGTTTACCCTGTAGTAAAGCCAGGCTTAATCCCAGATTCCTCCAGCACCTGCTAGCATATGCAAGTCAGAAAATTGTTGTCTATATATGAAAAAAACCAAAGCCATAGTAACATCTTTCTCCCTTCTTTCCTAAGCTGATCTGCTGCTGGAGCCTTACAACAAGTATCGCTTCCTTTCCAACGGGCACGTTACCATCCCGGGCCAGCAGGACAAAGACATGTTTCAGGAGACCATGGAGGCCATGAAGATCATGGGCATCCCAGATGAGGAGCAGATAGGTATGAATCCTCTGAAGCTAGAAAATGAAAGGGGGAACATATCATATTTCTCTGGAGCCTTTATGTTCTGGGGTCCTTTATTGGAGGGAGAGGGTGTGTAGAGTGATGTTGGTTTTGTTTTGTTTCTCTCCTTGCCCTGAGTGAGCAGTGTGCAAGTAATAAACTTGTTGGCTTTGGAGTGATTCACCTCAGGATCTAGCAGCACAGTTTCAGTTTATAGAGTTAATGTTAGAAATGAAGCAGCTAATGCAAACATGCTTCTGTTTACTGGTTTTGTTCCCAATCTGAGGGCTGTATATCCAGGTTATGAATAACACATCCAAGATACAAGAATCCTCTCATTCTTTTGTGCAGTGCGTGGCTTGTGTGCTTCCCCCTGTCCCGAAGCAGTATCTTTGAAGGATCTAATCCAACCCCTGCTGGATTAGTACTTTGAGAATGGCCCAGTCATAGTGCCTTTCTTTCCAGCTTAACACTGAAAACTGCTGATCAGAAATGAATATTGTCTGCTTCTGGGACCACAGCACCATGACAGTGAAGCTAGCTAAAATTGCGTGCAGCCAGCACAAAGGGCAGGGAGAGGTATTCACCAGAGCTCTTTCTTGTCTCATTCATGATCTGCTTTACTGGGTGGGAACCAGTGTTCTGCTTCTAAATGTATAAGGCTTTCAAAAACTAGGACTGCTTTTTCTCTGCTCTGAAGCAAGCATCTGCAGTGGTTTGAGGTCACCACCTCATCTGCTGGAGGCTGTAGCTGTTGTGGCTGTAGGGAGTATGTGCCTGTGCCTTAACCCTTGTTCTTCACAGTCCAGCCTGCTAGAAATCCACACTGTTGTTATCCACAGTTTAAGACACTCTTGATATTTTGCATCTTCTGAGGCTGAAACTGCTGTGTGTGGAGATGAAATTTGCCTAAATGAAATAAAAAGACTTGGCAACCTAATTTATTGTCAGAATGTCCTGCTGTGCTCAGGTTTTTGAGTTGGGCTTTTAATGTATGCTCTAGGGCATCTCCTTGCTGTCAGATAGATGAGCTATTGGTTCCAGCCACTCCAGCAAAGGTAGCTTTAGTCTTTTGCACTTGCTGTTCAAAATGTGAAGTGCATTACTGTTCCTTATAGGTTACCTACAATAGATGGCTGCATGGCAGGTTTACTTTGTTTCTATGTCAAGTCTGAACAGTGGCTTTGTTTATGAGACAACACCAACATAAGCTATTTGTCCAAGTACCAGGACTCCAGATTCAGCTGTCAAACCACTGAATTTCCTAACATGCCACTCTTAGTCCTGATGTAGCATATGTGGAGCCTTTGTTTGCTGTGCTATCAAAATGGTATTGTTTTTAAAACACTTTATTTCTAGAACAGGTAGAAAATAGGGGATGAAAAATTCTTGGTACTCTGCAAGTGACTGGCAGTTTACTTTGCTCCAGGAAATTAGAAGCTATTATGCAATGAGTTTTGGTTGATACATAGTGAAAACTGAATGGATGCTATGGCAATGAAAAATGGCTTTCCTGCCCTAGCATCTGATGCTGCTTTTGTGACAGGCACCAACTGAAGAGTATGAATGTCAGGTACTTCAGCATGTAATTAGTAATAGCTATGGTTCCAGGCACTTTTACCCACATCCTGCTGCCCTTCATACATTACAGCCTATGCCTGTATGGACTGCAGACTTTGGTCAGGGAGCTAAAGTGATACAGAGTTAAGACACAAAATCTTCCTTCTCTTAATGGTTTGTACTCTTAACTGCTTCTTGCCTGTGTTTAGCAGTAGTCATTGAGGAATAATAGTGAATTTTTGCCCTCTAACAGAGAACAAACATATTCTCAAAAAAAGATAGATGATATATAGTAGTACTACCCTCAGTCCTGTAAGGAAAGATCTTTGGGATGTTGAGAAGAACCTCTTAACCATGTCAGGAAGGTACCTGGGTGCTGTCAGAGCTTTTGGTGGTGTCTGACCCTAAGCTGTTCTTATTTTAAAAGGCCTGCTGAAGGTTATCTCAGGTGTTCTCCAACTTGGCAACATCGTCTTCAAGAAGGAGCGTAATACAGACCAAGCCTCCATGCCAGACAACACAGGTAACCAACCAACCTCCTTTCCCTGCCTCCAGACAAAAAGGCAGAAAAAAGCCTAGAGGAATTGCTTGCAAGTAGCAGAATATATTGCAGTGTGTAGGGAATGCTGAGGTCCTGCTCTTCTATGAGATGAATTATTTGCCAAGGGAGCTGATGTGCCTTCATACACATGTACACTGTTTGGCTAGATGTGTGTTTGCAGCCACCCATGGGCAGGAATGTGGCACTGCTCTTGGGCCAGGGCTAGGCAGGAAATGCATGTGATGACCAGATGAAAAGGATTACTCTACTGGAATATGTAGTGTGTGTGTGTGTGTGTTTTAACCAAGCTAGAAATGGTTCTTCGTACTAATCTGTATTATCAGACTTTAAGGATGTTCTTTGCTGACTTGGTTAGGTAGACTTGTAACTGTGAGAGTGAGGTGGAGAGTTCTGTGGTGGGGGTAAGGGGTGTGTACATGGTTTAGTTGCACTGCCCATTGTTTCATGTGTAAAGAGTATCAGGTTTAACATCAGAGAATCACAGAATGTTAGGGGTTGGAAGTGACCTGTGGAGATCACTTAGTCCAACCCCCCCTGCCAGAGCAGGAGAACCTAGAGCAGCTTGTACAGGATGTGTCCAGTTGGGTTTGGAATATCTCCAGAGACAGGGACTCTCTGGGCAGCCTGGGCCAGTGCTCAACAACCCTCAAGGAAGTTCCTCCTTATGTTTAGATGGAACTTCCTATGTTCAAGTTCGTGCCGACATGATAGGCTATGTGATGGAAGACAGCTCTCAGAGCTTCATTGGAGATATACTACAGAAATAAAAGAGGCTGTTAATTTATCTTTAAGCATTTATTTTTTTGCTATTGTGGAAAATATGCTCTAAATGGCATTTTGGGGAGGAGAGTAAACCATTTCAGGGCTGGAGTCTAAGTCACTATTTTTAGCTGTTTCCTATGATGTATTTGAACCCTGAGTGTCTAACACTTGCCACTCTCAAAGCAACCCAGCAGCAGGTCGTTTTGCTCCTGGCTCAGTTCTGTGGGCTTTTCTTTCCACAGTGGAAAGCAGCTGCTGCTTGATGAGTCTTGGAGCCTCTGCATCAAATGGTTGTGGTTTCTTGTGGTGGGTTAGGGCTAGCTACAGGAGGTGCAGCAGTTAATGAGAGCAGCTTCAGCTGAAAAGTAAAATCACTGAAGAGACTGATTGAGTTTTAGCCCAAAGCAGGACATTTCTCACTTAACCCAAGACCCTGCCTCCTGTCACAGCCAAACCATGGCCCAGTGCATTTCATCTTCCTCCTGTGCTCAGCACTGGGGAGGCCACAGCTAGAGTCCTGGGGTCAGTTTTGGGCCCCTCACTCCAAGAAGGACCCAGAGGCATTGGCGTGTGTCCAGAGAAGGGCAAAGGAGGCTAGGGAGGGCTCTGGAGCACAAGTGTGCTGAGGAGCAGCTGAGGGCACTGGGGTTGGTTAGTGTGGAGAAGAGGAGGCTCAGGGCAGACTTAGCTCTCTCTACAACTCCCTGACAGGAGGTTGGAGTAAGATGGGGGTAGGTCTCTTCTGCAGGGTTAAGAATGAGAGGACAAGAGGAAATGGCTTCAAGTGGCAGCAGGGGAGGTTTAGATTGGATGTCAGGAGAATTATCTTTCCTGCAAGGGTTAAGTCTTGTCCCAGGCTGCCCAGGGAGATGCTGGAGTCAGCATCCCTGGAGGGGTTTAAGAAACATTCAGGTGCTCTCCTTAGGGCCATGGTTTAGTGGCATGGGAGTGCTAGGTATGGTTGGGCTTGATGATCTTAGAAGTCTCTTCCATCCTTAATGATTCTGTGATTTTGGATTTTTTGGATCATGAATGTGATATACAGAGCTGCCTCAGAGACTGATCAGTAGATGGAAGACAGGGCATTTAGCTTGATTGGGAAATCCATCACTTAAAGTGTCTGTGTCCTAACTTAGTGGTCTGAGAGTGTTGTTTCAAATTTACTGTTGTGGCTTCAGGAAAAACTCAATCTGTAGTATGGGTTACAAGAGTTTTGGGGGAAGGTTTTAGTTTTGAAGGTACCTTTCTTTGTTTCATCGACCTGTTCTTCATTTCATGTTTTCCTATGCTGTTTCCTGACTCTCTTGGGAAGGCAGTTGCAGGAATGGTTTTGTTTTTTCTCTGTGAGGAAAAACCCAAAAGAACATAAATCTCTTCCTCTTCCTGTCTTCAGCTGCTCAGAAAGTGTCTCACCTTTTGGGTATCAACGTGACGGATTTCACGAGAGGTATCCTGACGCCGCGCATCAAAGTTGGACGAGATTATGTCCAGAAAGCTCAGACCAAAGAGCAGGTATGCACTCTCTGAACAAGTGCTTCAGCCTTTGATCTTGGCACTATAAAGCTGACAAATGTATTAGAGATTTCTGTAAGCATGTAGTAACCATCTTGATGACTGCTGTGTGTGTCAACCGCACTTGGGTAGCAGAGCATGCATATTGCTTCTGGTGTTTGTCACTTGGTCTGTATAAAGATAGAACTCACCCTGCCCTTGTAGCACTTCCTCTTATCTGAAAACAAAACAAAATCAAGAGAGAGCAGCTAGGCCTGGCTGTCCCAAGGGGGTAAGTTCCTTCAGTGCTCTATATGCAAGGATGACATGTTCAAGTTTCTGTAATACAGAAAGCACCATTTTTGAGTAGGTCACCTACTAGGTGGAAGGATTTGCTGCTCATCCTTGAAACTCTCATTTTGTAATGTTTTTGAATCAGCTTGTGCCCTAAATGAAACCTGACCTAGGTGCTAGTGGCCTCCTGAATGAGAAAATCCTCTGTGCTTACTCACTCATAAACAGCTTGCTTGTGAACACATCTTTATTCTCAGTGTAAATAAACATGCCTCCTTAACATGGAAGGGATTAGCAAGAGAGTGGAGTCTAGAAATAGTCACAGGCTGCCTTTCCAGACTGCCTTTCCATTTTGAGATTTAATTCCTTACTGCCCATAGTATTTATATGTCTCAATCACAGGTAGACTAGTGGCATGGGAGGAATTTGGCTTCACAAATCCTAAATTACAAAAGAATTTCAGTGCTTTTCTTTGAGCCTATGAAACATGCTGTGTTACTGCCATCTTTGGAGGTGACTGGGCATAATTGTTCTTTCTTGAAGATCAGGCATTGGTTTCTCAAACAGGCAGCACCCTGAAATTTGGCTTTGACACACTAATAAGAGAAATTCTGTGCTCTTATTGGTGGACTGTCCCTGTGCAATCTGCTTTTCATTGGGAATAACCTCTGAAATGAGCCTTGTTCAGTGGCTTTACAGATGGAGAAGAAATCTCAGACTACAGCTGGGCCATTAGATGCTGAAATGAATCATAGAATCCTAGAATGGGCAGGTTGGAAGGGACCCTAAAGATCATCTAGTTCCAACCTCCCTACACTGAGCAGGGATGCCAATCACTAGCCCAGGTCACCCAGGGCCACATCCAGCCTGGCTTTGAACACTGCCAGGGATGGAACAGCCACAACCTCTCTGGGCAACCTGTGCCAGTNGTGTGATCTGTGCTCTGGATTAGAACTGAACTGCTGACCTTTGTGTTGTTTCTCTGCAGGCTGACTTTGCCATTGAAGCCCTGGCCAAAGCCACCTATGAGCGGATGTTCCGCTGGCTGGTCATGCGCATCAACAAGGCGCTGGACAAGACCAAGCGGCAGGGAGCCTCCTTCATCGGCATCCTTGACATTGCTGGCTTTGAGATCTTTGAGGTGAGGAGATGCATGTGTCAGCTCCTTGCACTTAGCACAGTTTACTGGGCAGCAAAGACAGACTCACAGTATGTTAGGGGTTGAAAGGACCTCTGGAGATCATCTAGTCCAACCCCCCTGCCACAGCAGGAGAACCTAGAGCAGCTTGCACAGGATGGGTTGGGAATATCTCCAGAGATGGAGACTCCAGCACCTCCCTAGGCACCCTGGGCCAGTCCTCCACCACCCTCAAAGGAAAATTCCTCCTCCTGTTCAGATGGAACTTCCTGGGTACTAGTTTGTGCCCTTTACCTCTAGTCCTGTCACTGGGTACCACAGAACAAAGCCTAGCCCTAGCCTCCTGATCTCCACCCTTTAAGCATTGCTCAGATCTCCCCTCAGGCTGCTCTGCTCCAGGCTAACCTGCCCCAGCTCTCTCAGCCTCTCCCCAGCAGAGAGGTGCTCAAGTCCCTTCAGCATTCCAGAAGCCCTTCTCTGCACTCTCTCCAAAAGTTCCCTGTCCTTCTTAAACAGGAGAGACCAGAACTGGACACAATACTCCAGCTGTGGCCTCCCCAGGACAGAGTAGAGGGGGAGGAGAACCTCCCTCCACCTGCTGACCACACTCTTCTTGAAAGATCACTGAAGGAAATTACTTTTAAACTGGAAAAGAACAGTATAGTTTTGGAAAATATGTGTATTCCATGCTTTTTGTTTGAGATCTTTGCTGATGTGGACTGTCAGATAAGTTATTAACTAACTTAAGGGGTGTGCTTTTTAGTATTTTGTGTATTCTGCAAATGGTTTATCTCACTGCTGCATGTTCTGGTGCTTACATCCTTTTTGGCAATGTCTATTAGAATTGCTTTAATTTCACAGTTCCAAGTGTTCTTGATTCTTTATAGCTCACAGTTTAGGTGCTTGCTAACCTACAAAGAAGTCCTTTAAAATGTCATTTAGAGTTACAGATCACCACTGGGTTTAAAACTTTGTCCTGTTAGTCTGTCCCAAAACATTTAAGTGATGGCCTACCAAAAGCAATCAGCATCATTAAAAATTGTTGGAAATGCTTTCTTCTTCCTGTCAATGAGTTTTGGGAAAGAGAAAGACAGGGTAGACCAAGTCACATCCAACAGAAACTCTTACCTATATATGCTGCTTTCTGCAAGAGGCCTGAAAATCAGGGACCAGAATGTGGTTTCCCATATAGCTATGGTATGTTAGTGCTAGGTATGGTTGGACTTGATGGTCTTAGAGGTCTCTTCCAACCTTAAAGATTCTGTGAAGATGTAGCAGCAGCTCCTTGGGGGCAGAAAAGGAGTGAACTTGCTCCTTTTCTCCTCTGCTGCTCCTGGCTGCAACTGCTTGTCCTGTTCACATCTCTAGTCCTGTGGAAAATACTTTCTTAGGGTGTTTTATAGTGGAATCATTCCCAAAGGGAAATCTGAGCATAGAAACAGATGCAAGATAAATGTAGAAGAGGTAGTGCTGAACTAAACAGAGAGGAGAGGGGAAGTGGGAGGTCCTTCTACGTAGGTGGCAGTGAACTGTTAGGGCAAACCATTATGTCTAGGAGACAACAGTTTTAGAATGTGGCTTTGCATTATACTTAATATGGCCTCAAGTGGCAGCAGGGGAGGTTTAGATTAGATATAAGGAGAAATTTCTTCCCTGCAAGGGTTGTTAAGTCTTGGCCCAGGCTGCCCAGGGAGGTGCTGGAGTCACCATCCCTGGAGGAGTTTCAGAAACATTTAGATGCTCTCCTTAGAGCCATGGTTTAGTGGCATGGGGGTGATAGGTATGGTTGGGTTTGATGATCTTAGAGGTCTTTTCTTTGTGATTCTGTAATCTGAAGCAACCACAGACTGCCATCAAAAAAGAACTCTCCTGGCATTATCCCAGCCAGGCAGCTCCTGTCAACCTGTGTTATGCTGGATTGAGCTCATGTGAAGCTGGAAAGTGAATTGGACTAATTTAGTCCTTAAATGGAAAACTAAGAAACAGAGAAGTTGATGGTGTTCTGTTATGTTTTGGGGTTTTTTCCCCCCTCTCTGATCAGTCTACTTCTGGTCTCCTGGTCGTGCTGGATCTCAGGAAAAGGAGGGGAGTGGAAATACATGGTTAGAAATTACAGGACTGTGGAGGAAGTAGAACAGGACCATTCTCTTGAGCAGCTGCATTATATTTAGTGTGATCTACAATGAAAAGGCACCATGGGTTATTAACCTTGTCCTTAAAAGCTTGAGATGTTGAAAAAATTTCCCTCACTTCCCTTGCTCTGATTTTCTAGATGAGAATTAAAAAGGGACTTTCCAGTCCTCATGCTTTGGGAATTTGTCTTCAAGCTTCTGTTGCTTTCTCTTCATATGAGGAGGGCTTGCCAGCTCTGAGTCTGTTCTGTTCCTGGGATCAGGAGCTGCAATAATTCATCTGCTGTTTACAACTCAACATTCCTTTGCAAAGTCTCAGGAACAGTGTGTATGAACTTCCCCAAGGATTGCAGCAGTGATGCAGTGGCATGTGACAGGAGAGGCAGTTCATAAGCAAAGGAACTTACTGACCAAGGGCTGTCCACCCCACACAGACACTACCTTCAGTTCCTCAGCTAGAGGTGTGATGATGTTTCATGCTAAGACATGTGCCTTCAAAAGCAACTGTGCAAACATCTCTCTCTGTATTTCTTCCTTAGCTCAACTCCTTTGAGCAGTTGTGTATCAACTACACAAATGAAAAGCTGCAGCAGCTCTTTAACCACACCATGTTCATTCTGGAGCAAGAGGAGTACCAGAGGGAAGGCATAGAGTGGAATTTCATTGACTTTGGCCTGGATCTGCAGCCCTGCATTGACCTTATTGAGAAACCGGTAAGTTGCTGCTTCTACCCTTGAGCAGCAAGAGATGGCTGCACTGATTTTGTCACTGAGCAAGTAACCTCTACCTTGAGACTAGAAACTAGCTTTCTGGCTTTTGTAATCCTCTGCTGACACTGTAGTGTGCTTAGAAGCAGAAGTGAACAGTTTCCACTTTGTCTGAAAGTATGTCACCAATAAATCTGTTACTGTCAGCTCTCCAGGGAATCCTGCATGAAAGTTGTCTCCATTTGTGTAGATCTGCATGGTGCTAGATGTATGTGTGGCTTACCACAAGCAGTGTGAGCTTCCTTACTTAATTAGAAGTGTGATGAGAAGCTGTGAATCTCTGTTGCTTTCATTCTGCTCTAATGCAACTTGGAAACTTACTAATTTCATAGCAGAGGTTCCAATAGTAAGGACTAGTTTGTGAAATATTCTGCTGTGAAAGTGATGGGGATCAGGCTTAGGTGTCTGGTTTTATTATAGCTGTGTAAAGGTATTAATTATTGGTGTAGTCCTGTATTTAACAGTGTTTTGATGTTTCCCTTCTCCAAGGCTGGGCCTCCTGGTATACTGGCCCTGCTGGATGAAGAGTGCTGGTTTCCAAAGGCAACTGACAAAAGCTTTGTGGAGAAAGTTGTCCAAGAACAAGGCACCCACCCCAAATTTCAGAAGCCAAAGCAGCTGAAAGACAAAGCTGACTTCTGCATCATCCATTATGCTGGCAAGGTAAAGAATGAGTAGCTAAAATGTGTACAGAGGAATGTCTGCTGTATTTTCTAATGCATAACCACTGCTGCTTAGAAATGGCTGCCCATGGGAAACCAGGGCAGGAGTTCACAAAGTTGCTTCCTTGAAGTGGACCTTACAGGGCTTAAGGGAGTTTGCCAACAAGTTCTATCTGTCTAGCTGAAGACATGTCAAACTGACACCAATTTAGATTTGTTCTCTGTGACTTGGTGAGATTGGAGGTAATTTTCAGAAACCTTAGATCAAGGCTTCCTCACCAAAACTGATGATGTAGCTGTTTGGGTGGTGCAGACTAGCACTGCAAATCCATTCCCTTTAATGACAGAACAGAACATGTAGCTGTTTGTTAGGGTTTGAAATTTGTAGGTATACTTGCTTAGATGGCAAATCCCAGCATGCTTAGGTAACCTGTTGTTGGGTGTGCAAACCTTAGTGCTGCTTTTACAGAATTTGCAGCATCTAGTTGCATCTTGTGCTGCAGAAGATTCTCCCAAGTTTCCTGACCTGTTTCTCTTCTCCAGGTGGATTATAAAGCAGATGAATGGCTGATGAAGAACATGGATCCACTGAACGATAACATTGCTACTCTTCTCCACCAATCATCAGACAAATTTGTGTCAGAGCTGTGGAAGGATGGTATGTAATTAAACTTAATCTCTTTTTGTTTTTTCTCTTGTTTTATGTGGAAGAGTTTGTTTGATCATCAGAAGTCTGTGGTGAGCTGTGTTGATTTTTTTTCCCTGAAGACTTAAGCTACCAAGATGAGCATTATCTGGAACATCCTTTGCTTATTAGATGATGGTATTTCATTAGGAGCTCACTGTAACTCAGGAGGAAGGGTCACTTGCATCAGCTTGCCTTAAGCTTGCATATATAACAGTTGTTGCTTAAAACCACCAATAAACTGTGAACACACCATTATGTCACAGCAACCTGCAGAGCAGAGCTGCAACACTGAAACACAAGATCTGAAGTTGAATCTATTTTCAATCCTGCAACTAGTGTGTTCTTTCTGCAGTGCTGTTGAGTATTTTACTCTCTTCTTTGGGTTTATCTGCTTTTGGGCCTTGCTTTTGCTGTCACTCTCTGTGGTGGGTTTTCTTTGACGTCTCTGTCTGTTGCAGAGATGCAGAACGTTCAGAGAGCCTATTTCTATCAACACTTTCCTATTCTTCATCTAGAACCAGGTGACTGAGAAACCCAGCTGTTGTGTCCTGTGTGTAATGCATCCTAGAGCCATGCAAGAGATGCTTCTGTGAACTTCTCTCTGTCCCCTTGTCATACCTGCTTGTCTCGCTCGTTCATTTCCTCTGCTTTGTGCTAGTAGCTCCTCATGGACTTCAAAACAAAAGTAAAACTCACCTTGCAAGTGGATACAAGAAAAATAATGGAGGTACTCAGGTGCTAAAGGTTGTTCTTGCAGGACTTGCATGGGAGCAGCTGAAAGCAAATCCCTGTCAGGGTTTGAATGTAGAGCTAGCAAGGCTGTGTGTGTTTCTTGCAAGATTTGGGGGGGAAATTTCTGAGACTGCACTTACTGAAATCCAGTTTTCCATTGGTTCTGGTATTGAGATTTGACTTCAGCTGCTGGTCATTTAAAAGAAGGTTAGTTTGGCAAATAAACTTCTACTGCATGACAAATGGCTGTCAGCAACTTGTGCCTAAACAAGGCCTTTGCTGAGTGAGACTCCACTCAGACTTGAAATGTCAGCTGAGCCACAGCTTAGCAGTCCTCATTTATTGTTCCTAGCTGGATCTTCTGCTGCAAGTGACTGTCCTTTTGGCTATCTTGATGTAGATTGCAGGGCTCCAGATTAAGAGGATTGTTCCAACCGCAATCTGGGACACTCTTGTGTGGATTTCCCTGTGATGTCATCTAGTACCATAACCTTCTTTTCTGATAAGACAACCATGACCCTACTCTAACAGCTGCTCTACAAGTGAGCACTTCTAAACTTTTATTAGCTGCAAATCAGAGTATCCTTTCTTGTTCCTTCTTTTGAAGGGATTTCTCCTAGCAGTTTCTTTCAATCAGAAGCCAGTTGAGCACAAGCTGGTTTATTTTCTGAAGTGAAGATTGGGAGCCTGAGTGTAGATATCAACCAGTCACTAAAGTGAAGTAGTAGCTTGAAGCCCTTCCTGAGAATGTACTGGGGAGGTGTGGAAAATCATAGTGATACAGTTGATTTTGGTTGAGTGAGTGAGTTTTTATCTCCATTTTAAAAAGTAGGGGAAAGAAGTATATGGGAAGAAGTAATGCTTTAGTTTCTTCTTGCCCCTGCCACTTTCAGATCTGGCTGGCTTCTGCTGAAAAAAAGGGTCTCTGTAGTCCACTCATCAAGGTGATAGCTTCATCAGTGCTTGGATGTCAGTGTGGCACAGGGGAAAAACTGTTGGGGCAGGCAGTTCTGACTTTCTCCTAGTGGTATTGTTCACCTCTCTGTCATAGAGTACTTGTACTCCAAAAATAACTTAAACAGTGGTATTCTGAGGTTTGGTTTCTGTCATGCCTTTTACCATGTTTGCTCAGTTTACCAGTAGACACAGCTTTTCTGATCACCAGGCATGGCATATTTTGGCCTGTAACACAAGAGTGAAGCTGGGCTTTAACTGTGGCCTCTTCTGGGTCAGAGTTAACTGATAGCTGACTCTGTTGGGCTAGCAGCTAGAACTCTTGGTTTGTTGCTTTTCATTGTAACCTAAGCAAGTAGAAGCATCTGAAACTCACTTCTGGATTGCTTTTCCAGAGCTGCTATCCAGAGCATCAGTAGAATATGTTTGGGAGTAAGTTTGATTCCATCACTCAAACTTCCTGTAGTGAGCTGTGGCTTTTTTTCCTTCCTGCTCCTATCCCTGCACAAATTCTGCACAGGAGTTGACATCTGTGTAGAGATGAAGCAAAAAGGATCCTGCAGCTCCTCTCATTTATCCTGTTTTACCCAGATGTTCTTTGTACGTTCCAGTGCCTCTTGTGTTTGTGGCAGAGCTGTGATGCTGTTCCCTGTGCTCTCTCTCTCTAGTTGACCGTATCGTCGGGCTGGATCAGGTGGCTGGTATGTCAGATACTGCCTTGCCAGGAGCCTTTAAAACCAGGAAAGGCATGTTCCGAACAGTGGGACAGCTCTATAAAGAGCAGCTGGCCAAGCTGATGGCCACCCTGAGGAACACCAACCCCAACTTTGTGCGCTGCATTATCCCCAACCATGAGAAGAAGGTAAAGACAGTTCCAACAGCACAGCCTGTAGAGTCTGACATGGGCCTCCTGGGGCATGTGGCTGGGTTGCTATCTTTTGTCAGGTTTTGAAAGAGATCTTGGAGGTCCTTATAGTTCTTTCTAAGGTGACATAAAAACTTTCAGTTGCTTCTCCTCCTGTACTCAGTGCTGAGGAGGCCACACTTAGAATAGTGGGGTCAGTTTTGGGCCACACAGTACAAGGAGGACACAGAGACATTGGAGCATGTCCAGAGGGCTCTGGAGCACAAGTGTGCTGAGGAGCAGCTGAGGGAAGTGGGGTTGGTTAGTCTCGAGAAGAGGAAGCTCAGGGGAGACCTTAGCTCTCTCTACAACTCCCTGACAGGAGGTTGGAGTGAGCTGGGGGTAGGTCTCTTCTCCAGGGTTAGCAGTGAGAGGAGAGGAAATGGCCTCAAGTTGCAGCAGGGGAGGTTAGATTGGATATCAGGAGGAATTTCTTCCCTATAAGGGTTGTTAAGTCTTATCCCAGGCTGCCCAGGGAGGTGCTGGAGTCACCATCCCTGGAGGGATTTAAGAAACATGTAGATGTGGTACTTAGGGCCATGGGTTAGTGGTATGGGAGTGCTAGGTATGGTTGGACTTGCTGAGCTTAGAGGTCTCTTCCAACCTTAATGATTCTGTGATTCTAAGTGCAGAGAAGAGAACTACCTGCTTTACAAGAATAATGAGGTGGCAAGGGAGGTGAGCCCCTTTTGTAAAAAAGCATTGTGCTATTTATCAAATGGACTTGTTCCTCACTAGGCTGGAAAATTAGATCCCCACTTGGTCCTAGACCAGCTTCGCTGTAACGGAGTGCTGGAGGGAATCCGCATCTGTCGTCAGGGGTTCCCCAACAGAGTTGTTTTCCAGGAATTCAGGCAAAGGTAAGGCCCGGAAAAGAGTCTGAAGCAGTCTTTACCCTGGCAAAGTTAAGATGGAAGTGCCAAAATGGAAGTATTTTATTGCAACTAGATGACCACTGTTTTCAAAGGCAGCAGGTTTGTCCCATGGTATTCCCTGGCATGAAGCACAGTCTGAAAATCACTTTGGGTCTCCTGGTGCCATAACTGTGCCCACAGCAGAGGGAGCATTAAACTCACTGCCCACGGGAAAGTGTGGGGAGTGATAGCCATGTTCCTAGAATCCTTGGATGGGTAGGATGAGCTCATTAGCCTTCTGGCAGTCATCCTAGGAGAAGGACAACTCTGATTCCAAACCCGGGCNTCCTGGCACAAAGCCTGCCAAAAGCATCTGTGACTTTCTCTAATAAGTGTGTAGTTCAGGTGAGGAGCAGAGGAACCCATCTGAGACTGCTACTTCACACTCTGTTGTCTAGAGATGCAGTTGAGGAGCAGAGGAGCCCATCTGAGGCTGCTACTTCACACTCTGTTGTCTAGAGATGCAGTTGAGGAGCAGAGGAGCCCATCTGAGGCTGCTACTTCACACTCTGTTGTCTAGAGATGCAGTTGAGGAGCAGAGGAGCCCATCTGAGGCTGCTACTTCACACTCTGTTGCCTAGAGATGCATTTTTTGTCTTCTGGAAGACTGTCAAACTGTCAAACTCCTAATAGCATAGGGGCACATGACTGATTTTGGTTGGTTGGTTATTGTTGTTTCCAAATAGACTTGTATATGTACTCTTAATGCTTTCTCCTTTTCAGATATGAAATCTTAACTCCAAATGCAATTCCCAAAGGATTTATGGATGGAAAGCAGGCTTGTGTGCTGATGGTAAGGCATCCTAGAAACTCTACTTGAATAGAATAAACTCTGTGGGTGAGGTTAGGAAATTGGAGCTGTGCATGTTAAGTGTGTCTTCTACTCACAGACCAAAGTTTCCAAGTCAGATATTCTGTCTGAGAGAAGGAGGGTGCAAAAAGCTTTGTCTTGGCTTTCCAAATGGAGGCTTTTGACTAGCATGAGGGTCAATAATCCTAGGCAAAGAGGATCTTCTCTTTCCATGAATACTTACACTTTGAGATGTGAGAAGTATTGATGGAAACAAAATGCTTAGAAGCATATTATCTTCAGCATATTCTCAAAGCATAAGCTTCAACAAACTTTTTGCTGATGACAAATGCTTTCAGTGAAGGCTCCAATTAATTTCTGCAGAATTGCCTGCTTCAAAGGAAAAGCTTTAGCTCTGTAGCTTCAAGACTAGGGGAGACTGAACTGACTTTGACTAAAAGGGATTCCCTTTCTCCTGTCTGAAAGGAGTATGCCTTATTCCTCTGAACTTGTACAAGCATTGACAGCAAATCCTTTGAAGGATGGAAGATTGGTTGGGATGTCTTTTTCTGACAAAGATTAGGATTGGGAGGAGATAAGTAGGAGGGGAGGGATCAACAGATGTCTTTCCTTTAGGAAAGGAAGAGGGCTCTAGGGGCTAGGTGTGTGTCCCCCTGTATTGGGTTTGGCTCAGATGGAGTTAGTGTCCCCATAGCAGTTTACAGGAATGCTGTGCCTTGCAGCAGTTCACAACATCACAGGTGATCTTCAACCTAAGGCACAGCCTTCCTGAAAACTGCTATGGGGACATTAACTCCATCTCAGCCAAACCCAATACATCCCCACAACATCCTTGTAGTGCTGGGTATTCATGTGGTGGTGGTGTGTTAAAGAATGCTTTCTATCCTATTTTCTGTTTCTGGTTACCTCCATTTCCATTTCATGTTGTGCTTGGCTAAGCTCCCAACTCCTCTAACTGGGACAGGGCTGTCTTGGGAGCTAGCAACTTTGCTTGGCCTGAATGACACTTTGTAGGGAGGAGGTATCTTACAGCCATGACACACAAATCACATGAAGCAGTCTTTGCAGGAGACTAACCCTTCTCTCTGTGTTTTTAGATCAAAGCCTTGGAGCTGGATTCCAACCTTTACCGAATTGGGCAGAGCAAAGTGTTTTTCAGAGCTGGAGTCCTTGCTCATCTTGAAGAAGAGAGAGACCTGAAGATCACAGATGTCATTATTGGCTTCCAAGCATGCTGCAGAGGCTACCTGGCCAGAAAGTAAGGGCCAAAAAATCAGGTTTTGTCAGAAAGGCTACCATTTATTTATGGTGTATAACAGTTAATGGTGGTTTAGGGTTTTCTGGTCTCTACAATGCCAAACTTCTGACACCTACAAGAAGTTCCGTGTGCTGCTGAGCAGTAAAATCTATTCCTCTCTCTAGGAATACAAAGCAGGCAAAATTTTGACATAAGTGCTGCAAACTGCAAGTGTGAACATGGAAGGTCTTAGTAGAGTCCTGATCCAGGAGGTGTAGGGTTTCTCTTAAACTATCAGCTAGGACTGCAAATGGTACAGTTCTAAAAACAAAACTAGGATCTGTAAGGTTGGTAGGAAAACAGACTTCTGCTTCAGATCTCTCTTGAAGTGAAAATAGTGAGGCTTTTCAGATTAGAAGACATTAGGGGAAAACTTTATTAAATAGGAAATAGAATAAATGAAAGGATAACCTAACCACTCTTACCTGAGCAGAAGAAGCTTGAAAAGATCATAGAATCCTAGAATGGTTTGGGTTGGAAGGGACCTCTGGAGCTCATCTAGTCCAACCCCCCTGCAGTGGCCAGTGACATCCCCAACTAGAGCAGCTTGCCCAGAGCCCTGGCAAGCCTCACCTGGAATGCCTCCAGGGATGGGAACTCAACCACCTCCCTGGGCAACCTGGGCCAGTGTTCCACCACCCTCGTGGGGAGGAACTTCTTCCTAATGTCCAGTTGAAATCTACTCCTCTCCAATTTCAAACCATTGCCCCTTGTCCTTTCCCTGCAGGCCTTTGCAAACAGGCCCTCTGCAGCCTGCTTGGAAGTTCCCTTTAGGTACTGGAAGGTCACTAGTAGGTCCCCTGAAGCCTTCTCTTGTCCAGGCTGAACAATCCCAGCTCCCTCAGCCTGTCCTCATAGCAGAGGTGTTCCAGCCCCTGAGCATTCTCGTGGCCTCCTCTGGACCTGCTCCATCAGCTCCATGGCCTTTCTGTGTTGAGGGCTCCAGAACTGGACACAGTATTCCAGAGGAGGTCTCACCAGAGTATTCTGAAGTAAGAATGTAGAGGTGTCTTTGAAAGGGCTTGGTGGAGAGAACTGTGTGCTGCTGGGGGTTGCTGTGTCTGACCTCCCCTTCCCTTGCAGAGCCTTTGCCAAGCGCCAGCAGCAGCTGACAGCCATGAAGGTTCTCCAGAGGAACTGTGCTGCCTATCTGAAACTGAGGAACTGGCAGTGGTGGAGGTTGTTCACCAAGGTAATCATTTTTGCCTTTGCAGTTTTGGCAGTTTGCTTGCAATTTCAGCTTCTCAGGTTGGACCAGAGCACAAAAGCCAGTTCCTCTCTACAGCTGGGCTGCCTTGTAACTGCACCTTGATTAATTTAGGCAGAGAATATCATAGCATATTTTATACCTGTGCAGTGCAAAGCCTATATCCAAGTAATGTTGTGGTAAAGCAGAAGTCTTCTTTTAGTGCTTTATGCCTAAGAAGAGTAAGAGGATCACTTGCTTTGGTGGACTAGCACTTCAAAGACTCACTTACTGTGTGGCTAGACAATAGAGGAATGGCTTGCTATCTCTTTCTTGAGGGTTGTAAGAGCAAAGGAAAAGCACTGAGGTCTGATCTTGTAGGTATTTGACCTTTATAAAACCAGTGAACACATGAAGAAATTATCTCTTTTCTAACTGTATGGAATTTCTTGCTTTTTAGCCATAAGACTTTGCAGCTAAATGGGAGTTGAAAGCAGAGTTTTAACTTTTTTTCCCCTTTCCTATGAAAAGCCTTCTAAGGGTTTTTGATAGTGAGCCATAGAGCTAGGTGTTGTTTGGGTTGTGTTTACCTGTGGATTTCCCCACTCAAGGGTAACTTCTTTATTTCTCTGCTATTATTACTTATTTGTTTAGGATCTGAAGTTGACCCAACCCTTTTCTGATGCATCCCACGCTGTCAGGCAGACAGAAATTGTGTTATTGGCAGAGTAGATGATACCTAGTCCTCTATGATCCTCCCAGTGTTCACAACAAAACAATGGTTCAGTCCTTCAAATATGAGACTTATCTACAATGTTTTATTCAGTGCTGAGCAAGTACAAGAGTATTTCTTCGTGTTTTCCTTGTTCCTTAAACGTATCTCATTCCCTTGATTTTTCCCTTTCAGGTGAAGCCCCTCCTGCAAGTAAGCAGACAGGAAGAGGAGATGATGGCCAAGGAGGAAGAACTAATAAAGGTCAAGGAGAAGCAGCTAGCTGCAGAAAATAGACTGAGTGAAATGGAGACCTTCCAGGCCCAGGTGAGTTTGCCAATATCATGTGTAAAAGCCATTCTCTCTCTACCTAGCCAACTGCTTGAGAGGACCTCCTTTGATTTATTGAACAAGCTGTAGGATTCCCAGCTCTTGGAATATGTGACTTGGCTGCCATCTTCTGAATTTCCTTTGCCCTTCTTCCCTGCTCAGTTCCTGTAGCCCCAGGCCATGTCCTACAGTAACCACCTATTGCTCTTCTCTAGCCATTCCATGAAGAAAAGTCTCCTTTGGCTGAATGTTAGAGCAAGCTGCTTGAATTCAGCCTTTTCACTAATGGAATCCTTTTTGTTTGGAACACAGAAGGTGACAGCAGGATTGTTTTCTCTGTAAGGCTGATCATTATTTGTATTACTTTTGCAGGGGAAAAATAGTGAATCTCCTTATTTCAAGTGAATATGGGCTTCAGAAATTTAAGGCTAACATCAGTCTTGGTTGCAGTGCAGGGGTTGTGAAGGAGAGCAAACACTTGAAAATGCTATTTTGATGTTGAGCTTTTGATTAGCAGCAGGAGACTGCTGCAATGCTTAAGACTATAGCTGTGGAACACAGGAGCACATCACTTAACACAGAGAGCCAACTGCTTTGGTCAATTGTAGATTGTCTTATTTCTGGCTTTGTGTTGAATGTAGCTAATGGCAGAGAAGATGCAGCTGCAGGAACAGTTGCAAGCAGAAACTGAACTGTGTGCAGAAGCTGAGGAGATAAGAGCTCGCCTGACAGCCAAGAAACAAGAGCTAGAGGAGATCTGTCATGACCTGGAAGCAAGGGTGGAGGAAGAGGAAGAGAGGTGTCAACAGCTGCAGACTGAAAAGAAGAAAATGCAGCAGAACATCCAGGTAAGGCCTTGGAGGAGAATAGTAAGGATTAGAGTTGTTCTTTTGTCCCAACTTGGAGGGAAACACGAGAGAGAGAACGAAAAGGCAGAGAAAAATCTATCTGTGGAAACAGCAATAGAACACAGTGTTGTGGTGCTGAGCCTGAGGCCTTCAGTCAGGCATCTGGAATGAGCTGTTGAAGATATCTTCTTGAGGATGAAGATGATGGCCCCTTGTCAAATTAGACAAGTCTTTGCTTAAGCCAAGGGGTTTAGGAGTGGTAGCATTCTCCACTGTGCTAGAAAACCTGTTTGTGAGAATGCAGTATGTTGCATGAAGTCCTAATAGAGATGTCCCTTCTGGAAAGTACTAATAATACCTTGAAGGAAGGGTAAAGAAACCTTTCATGTTCTAGTTTTGCTGTTGTGCTGTGACTTTGGTTAGTGAACAGCACTGACAGGTGCCTTGCTTCTCTGTGGGTGTTGTGAAGGAGCTAGAGGAACAGCTTGAAGAAGAGGAAAGCGCAAGGCAGAAGTTGCAGCTGGAAAAGGTGACCACAGAGGCCAAACTGAAGAAACTGGAAGAAGATGTGATAGTTCTGGAAGATCACAATCTCAAATTGGCTAAGGTAAGACTCCTGCAGTTAAAGATACACAGGCTAAAGATGCACAGGTGTTTCTCTTGGAGCCACCCACCAGAGGGTGGCCTTTCTCATATTATGGGGAAACTTATGGTTGAATTCAGTCTTGTCTTTTGACAACTCAGACCTGAGTTTTTGAAGTCAGCTGCCTGCCTGTGTTCTTTACCAGTCAGTGTTGTATGGTATTTAATAGCCTTGACTAAGTAACAATCCATGAGCAAACATTTTCTAATACATTGTTATGCTAAACAGTATCAAGTCCTTTCCTAAAGAGACTTCCCTTTCACCTTTGAAAGGGCTATCGGATAGAGCTGCAAGTGACTATTTATTTGAAAGCTATCTGTAATCCTGAAAGGATTTCCTTGGTTCCAAATTTCCTTAGAGCAGGTGTAGGCACATTGTCATCTCTGAGCACCGTCAGCTCTGGAAAAATCTCCTGTAATTCCAACAACACTGCCTTCTCAATTCTGCAGGAAAAGAAACTGTTGGAAGACAGAATATCTGAATTTACAACAAACCTGACAGAGGAAGAGGAGAAATCTAAAAGTTTAGCCAAACTCAAGAATAAGCATGAGGCCATGATAACAGACCTTGAAGGTGAGGGTTTTGTTGGCTTTTTGTGGTTGGTTTGGGGTTTTTTTGATGTGTGTGTTGTGTTGTTGACAGGATTTTCTTTCATGAAGCCTGGCCATGAGAGTGAGAGTTGTGTTGTTGGATTTATTTTTTGGTTTGTTTGTTTATTTTTCTGAAGGCAGACCCAGCAAAGGATTTGCCTGTTTAATTATAGGTGGCTTCTTGTTAAAATCTGCTGAACTTCAGCTTCATTTCTAGAGTTTTAGTCCTCTCCAGTTTCTGAGGGGTTAAAAATTAGTCTATAGAGTGTATGCTATTGATCAGTTTGATAGAGCTGTTCAGTGGCTGGCTGAAGGTTATGTGCCTTGTCAGCTGAGTCGAGTCCTTGATCTAAATAAAAGTTCTCTCCAAAGCAGCAGGCCAATGGAGAAGAGAAGCTGGTTCTCTTTCTTCTCCTACTGTGGAAGTGTCTCCACTTTTCTACTTCCAGCAGCATCAATCTGTCAGGGTTAGTGCTGTTTCTAATCTCCTCTTTACACAAGCTCTTCAGAGTTCAAGCCAGAGGCACATCATCTGGAGACTGCCCAGGTCAACACAGCAGGAGCCAGCCTGTTTAGCTTCAGGAAAGGGAGAGCAGACCTTGTGTTCAGCACCACTTAATGCATGTTTATGTCTGTGTGGTTGGGTGTTGGGAGTGACTGGCACTGTTTACTACAGTGAAAGGGGGGAAAGAGGTTTGGTTCTAAGATGAGGCAAAGGGAAATTGCCCAGATATGTTTTGAGAGCAAAATAGTGGGGAATTGCATGTATAGCTCCTGTCAGAATAATGCACTACAGCTACAGTTTGGACAGTTGTGTTCTTAGGAGAGAAACTGTGGATTAAATAGCTTTATTTTTCTCTGCTTGTACGATGTTGTTTGGGTTTCTGTTGCTCACATAACTGACCGTGTCCCCATCTCCATCAGAACGTCTGCGCCGCGAAGAAAAGCAAAGGCAAGAGTTGGAGAAGACTCGTCGGAAGCTTGAAGGAGACTCCACGGACCTGCATGACCAAATTGCTGAGCTGCAGGCTCAGATTGCTGAACTCAAAATGCAGCTGGCCAGGAAAGAAGAGGAGCTGCAGGCAGCCTTAGCTAGGTGAGAGCCTGACCTGTGGGGTTCAGGAACCACCAGGTAGGGGAAGTGTTTCTTGTCTTGTATCCCTTTGGAAGAGGAACTCAGTGGAATCAGTGACTATGGTGTTTCAGCCTGTGAACTACTAAGGTCCTCAGCGTTCGAGTTGTTTGGCTGCTGCTCACTGCCACCCTCTCTGTACAGAGCTAGACTGTGAAATGCTGTGCAGTGCACATTTCACTCAAGCAGTAAGAATTCAGAGGTAGTTAAAAAGCAGTGGCAACACACTGCCTCTCTGGTGGTTGCTATATGCATGTCTTCAGTAAAGTGTCCCATTTCCAGTGTGAGATGGTGCTTTCTCTTCTTTCTTCTGTTGTCAGTCTATCTCTGTCCTCTTCTTCAAGGGAAGCAATTGTGCTCCCTCAAGTATTGGGAAAGAGAACATAGAATCTGTGGATGATAAAGGGATCAAAGTTTGGGTGTAATATTGTAAAGCTGGCCAATAGCAGCTTTTTCTTCGTTATTCTTGGTAGGACAAGTTGGTTTAATTTACATGTGATTTAAATCTGCCTCTGACCAGAACCCTATGTTGAACACAGGGTGGAAGAAGAGGCAGCTCAGAAGAACATGGCACTGAAAAAGATCAGGGAACTTGAATCCCAGATCACTGAGCTGCAGGAAGACCTGGAGTCAGAGAGAGCATCCAGGAATAAGGCAGAAAAACAGAGGCGGGATCTGGGAGAAGAGCTGGAAGCATTGAAAACAGAACTAGAAGACACGTTAGATTCTACAGCTGCTCAGCAGGAGCTCAGGTAACTCCAACTAAGGTAACATGTAGCTGTATTGGCTTATTTGGGTTTGGTTTTGACCTTTTCAATAAAT
The DNA here is from genome assembly GCA_013396975.1 of Bucco capensis. Lineage (NCBI taxonomy): Eukaryota > Metazoa > Chordata > Aves > Piciformes > Bucconidae > Bucco > Bucco capensis. The sequence continues at coordinate 162,701 of VWZO01013624.1, forward strand.
GCTGCTGCATCCAGTCTCTTCCCACAGCAAGTATTTGCCTTTCTCACAGTAGGCTGTTTAGCAGCCTCGGTGACTACAGGAGGAGATAGTGTGCAAGCTATAGTCAAGGCTCCATTATCTCACCTGGCCTAAGAAAGTTCATTTGCTCCCTGACCATGGTGTTAGTGATACCCTTGAAACATTCATACTTCCAGGGTGTTACTTTTTGGCTGCAAGTAATTCTGCCAGTTTGCATCTAGGAAGGGTGCATGGCTTAGTTTAACTTTGAGAAGTATAGCTTGTAGGGCTAAACAGACCTTGGTGTTGTTCTGTGTTGGAGATGCTGTTGGTGGATATGCACATCTGTTTGATTCCCTCCTTAGCACCTAAATGAGATCTGTGAATTTTGCAGGTCAAAGAGAGAACAAGAAGTAACAGTTTTGAAGAAGACCCTTGAAGATGAGGCAAAGACTCATGAGGCTCAAATCCAAGAGATGAGGCAGAAACATTCCCAAGCTATTGAAGAGCTGGCAGAGCAGTTGGAACAAACCAAACGGGTATGTGGAACAGAAAACACCAGACTAAAGCAGTCAACCTCCCTGGAATGACAGCTGCTCTATGACAGTGTCTGAAATGTTCATGATGTTAGGCTTCTGATGCATGTACTCTTCTTCCCTTGGTAGAGAATGTTTCACCATGAAGCATATATGAAGTTATTTCCAACAGTTGAATCCATTCTTTTTTCCCATCAGGCATGTTATATAGCCAAGACATTCTTATCACTGCTAGCACTTGTTGACTTGTAGAACCTTTACTTTCCCTTTAATCTGGAAATCTGGTTGTGCAAGACTCTCTCCTGTGTTGATGTCTTCTCTGATTGTTAAATTGTCTCCTGCTTGTGGGTAAAAGGCTGCTCAAATTGTTTTTTCTGAGTAAGCAGCCTACAACTGAACTACCAGGCATAGAACATTGCCTTGTTTGTTGTTAAAAAACATGTACTCAGGGGAAGGATCTTGCCCTATCTAAAGTCTGAGGAGTTTCTCTGTGTTTTTTCTTTCCCCTCTTCAGGTGAAAGCAAACCTTGAAAAAACCAAACAAGCTCTGGAAAGTGAAAGGGCTGAGCTGTCCAATGAGGTGAAGGTTCTCCTGCAGGGCAAAGGGGATGCTGAGCACAAGCGGAAAAAAGTGGAGGCTCAGCTCCAAGAACTGCAGGTGAAAGTTACAGAAGGTGAAAGAGTGAAGACTGAGCTGGCTGAGAGGGTCAACAAGCTGCAGGTGGGTAGCACTGGTTTTTCCTAGCTCCTGATTGAGTCCAGGGCAAGAGAGTAAAGGTGCTGGGGGTGGTGCATCCCTATAGCTAGTCTGTAAATCTTGTTCCTTCTGAGGATAAAGTTCCTACATAAAGCAAATCGATAGTTTGCTTCCCAGAGACTGTGCAAACTCCTTAACTCATTGCTGGGGAAAGCCACTTGGGTTGTCTCTTTGCAGCAGCAGCCCTGAGACAGTGAAGTAACCAGTGGCCATTTGAGTTTTGTAAGCCTGAAAGTACCAGCACATCTGCTCCCTTGCAGCATGTTTGTACAGTGCAGTTCTGTAAACAATTCAGCTGCTTGTGGAGCTAGAGTGGCACAAACAGACTGATGATTGTGTAACTTATTTGGAAGGCAGTGTCTCAAAGCTTTGTAATGTGGTTCCTGAGGGGTGGCTCATGAGGGGTGATGTGGAAATTCAGAGTTTTCTCCTCTTTTCTTCAAGGGAGCAACAAATCCCTTTGATTTGCACAGAGCATTGTCTTCTGACTTCTCCTTTGTGGAGGGTTGTCACTGAAAGTTGAGCATTGCTGGTGTGTGCACCATCTTATGGAAATGTAATTTTGAGACTTCAGATAAAGTCCTGAAGCAGACTCTGTAAAACAGAAGGGTGTTAGTTTAATAGAGGCTTTGAAAAGTCTTGCTAGGCTGTCTAAAATCTCATAGGCCTTAAAAAAACCCAAAACAACTAAACCCCCCTGTTGCAGCACAGGTGATCTCAAGTTAAAAAGTCACTTTTTGACTTCTCATGTTTAATTCCTGGGACTTTGGAAATGATGCAGTCATCCCTTAAGAGATTCTACACATAGCTTTTTATTGAGAGGTGCCTCAATTTTCACATTTGGGTCTTGTAGCTGCTCAACTGTTCCTGGCTTTGTGTTTACTGCTGCAGTTAATAACTCATACTCTGATCTCTCCTTCAGGTTGAGCTGGACAATGCCACAGGTCTTTTGAACCAGTCTGACAGCAAATCAATCAAATTAGCAAAGGACTTTGCTGCTCTGGAATCACAGCTTCAGGATACACAGGTGAGAGCTTTGGAAGCCAAGACATCCGTGTGTGGTACAGCCAGAGTCTGTTACAAATTCCTGAAGTAAGAAGTGACTCTGGACACCATTAAATAGTGGATATGCAAAGGATTTGGACTGTCTGGTTTTTTGGTAAGGGGTTGTAATGCATGGTATTGAGAGTATTTCTGCAGAAATAAGATGTTTATCTTCCTTTTGGTTCCTTAGTATGTGGAACATAGGTAATTTTCCCTCTCTTAGATTTACAAGTCTTCCTCTATCACCTTTCTGATTGAGAGCTCTTCAATGCTTGAACTGTACCTGGAATGTGAAGTTCTTGTGTGAGATCTTCATAGCCAGTATTTGACTGGATTTCTGGGTCTGTGGAATTTCTGTCTGTAAATTTGTCAAGTTCAGCAGAAAATGTTCTTTCCCAATGTATGTTGGGGAAGTGATAGAGTCAAATAATTCAGCATTTCTTCAGGGAAAACTCAGGCTTAGTCTTACAGTAACTCATTTGGAAAGTCTTATACTTTGGGATAAAACATCCACTTACAGTTAATAGATTGTGACCAAAGTAGAAGGGTGGAAGGGAAAGGACGAAGATGACCATTTTTGAAATGCTGTGTTCAGTTGTCTTATCTGTAGAATAAATTTCATACTTAAACTCAACTTCAAAAGTACTTATTCTCCAGAATAAGTGGGTGAGGATTGTGAGCTATTAAAGCCAAGGAGCAGTGCTGAATTCCACTGGGGTGTTTGCTTTACAGGAGCTGCTGCAGGAGGAGACTCGCCTAAAATTGAGCCTTAGCACTAAGCTGAAGCAAATGGAGGATGAGAAGAACAGTTTCAAAGAGCAACTGGAAGAAGAGGAGGAGACGAAGAGAAACCTGGAGAAACAGATCTCTGTTCTTCAGCAACAGGTACAGAATCTGCATCCCAGAAACCCCTGGCTCTTGAGAGGAAGCTGAAGTGCAGGTCTGCTTTGAAGGAGGTAAAATCTAAATGCAGAATTGACTTCTAGTACAGAAGCTTTTCTCAAAAGGGTGATCCTACCAATTTGAGTGAGAGAGGAAATGAAGAGGCCCCTGATGATAACACCAACTGAATTCCTTTTGGGAATTCCTTTGGGAATTCAGTCATGTAGTATTATTTGAGGGAGGAGTAGTACTTTTTTGAAATGAGCAGACTTATTGCCTCAACTTCTAGTGCCAGTAAACTACATATCATGTTGTATGTGGTGTGGCTTCACATGTGATCTTTTCTCTCCTTCAGGCACTAGATGCAAAGAAGAAGATGGATGATGGTCTAGGCTGCCTTGAGTCAGCAGAGGAAGCCAGGAAGAAGCTGCAAAAGGACTTGGAGGGCTTGAGCCAACGTTATGAAGAGAAGACAGCTGCCTATGACAAGCTGGAAAAAACAAAGACCCGCTTGCAGCAGGAGCTGGATGACCTCGCTGTGGACCTTGATCATCAGCGGCAGATCGTTTCCAACCTAGAGAAGAAGCAGAAGAAGTTTGATCAGGTATGAGTCACTGGGCAACTCAGTAGGTTCATCTCATCATAGACTCAGAGACTGGTTTGTGTTGGAAGGGATCTTTAAAGATCACCTAGTTCCAACCCCCCTGCCATGGCCAGGGACATCTTCCACTAGAGCAGCTTGCTCCCAGCCCCCAGCCAGCCTGTGGTGATGTTAACAGGTCTGCTTTAGGAATAGCTAAGCAGTGCTGCTTGGAGAAGGTAAATTTATTTCTGAACTAAGACACAGCATATAGAGTGGAGAAATAAGCTATCACAGCAGTAAATTAATCCTGTTCCATGCATAACAAGTTTAGTGATGCTCCTTTTCCCAAAAGGATAACATCTATATCAAGGCCAAGATCAAGTTCAGAGTGTTGTTTGTGGGTCATTGTTGAGAGGAAGTTGGAAGTAGTAGGTTGGAGGCCTAGAGAGTCAGAAGTTTGTTCTACTAAAGGTGGAATGGTATGCTTGTTTCTTTGAAGCTGCATTTTCATGGTTCCCTCTCTCCATGGCAGAACACAATTGAGAAGGCAGTAACAAAAAGATGCATGTTTACCTTGTTAGAAAATGGTCAGTCATTTCTCAGAATACTGATGCTGTGGTCTTGTAGCTGTTGGCAGAGGAGAAGAACATCTCTGCCAAGTATGCAGAGGAACGGGACCGTGCTGAGGCAGAAGCCCGTGAGAAGGAGACCAAGGCCCTCTCCCTGGCCAGAGCCCTGGAAGAAGCCATAGAGCAGAAAGCTGAGCTGGAGCGAATCAATAAGCAATTCCGCGCGGAGATGGAAGACTTGATGAGTTCTAAGGATGATGTTGGGAAAAGTGTAAGTATGCAGTTCAGCTGTCTGGGCAGGAAGTGTCACACAGGTGATGCTGTTAGTGCAATACTGCCAAAAGCTGATGCTAGTCTGAACTCAGAGGAACGTCCTAGAGAATCCTGGACACAGCCCAAGGTTGGGAATGTTGTGTTTGTATTACGTGGGAAAGACGGGTTGGAAGAGCCTGGAAATGACCCAAATGAGGTGGTGGCAAGGTGCAAATTAACTGGTATCATGGTGGCAGAGATAAAGGTGTGGTTGGAGCCTGATCTGAAAAATACAGAGTTTAGCCAGGCAGTGGAAGATAGCAACCCCATTATTTCAAGACAAAAAATGTTATGATAAGCAGGGAGGATGAAAAAATTCAGAGACGAAAAAGTCTTGTCTTGAATTCTGTCAGAACCAGAGATGTCCAGCTCTGATCAATCTGTAGTAGGTCAGAACTGAGCTTTAAAAAATGTCTCTTTCCTCCCATCACCACACATACATGACCAGACATAAGTAATCATGATTCACACTGGCAGCTTGCAGGTATGTGAGCAGCTGGCTTGGAGGGGTTTCTTTGCTCTAATGTGGGAGACAGATGCAGTGTTCTTGTATCCTGGCTGTTGTTAGACTTTTTTGCTCTTGGGATAGGGGAAGTTGTCTGTACTCTTTGAGGAAACCTCATGTGTGGTACTGTGCTGCAGGTCCATGAGCTGGAGAAGGCTAAGCGAGCCCTGGAGCAGCAGGTGGAGGAGATGAAGACCCAGCTGGAAGAGCTAGAGGATGAGCTGCAGGCCACAGAGGATGCCAAACTGCGGCTAGAAGTGAACCAACAGGCCATGAAGGCACAGTTTGACCGGGACCTCCAGGGACGGGATGAACAGAATGAAGAGAAGAAGAAACAACTGATCAGACAAGTAAGAATTGCTCTGTAAATCCTGAAAGTGTTCTGCACACAAGTGCCTTTGTGTCCTAAGATGGTTAGACAGACACTGCCAATCCACAGATTCTGAAAGAGACTTTCCCCCTTGTGTGCATGATTGTTCCGACAGCCTTTGTCTGTTAAAGGAACTCATGTAGCTTTATTAGTGAGGAATGTTAGCCCCATCCCCCTGCCAGGAAGAATGAAAACAAGTCACATGCTTGCACTTCTGTACAGTTGGAAAGGGATGCAGAAAGGGGCTGTGGGGAAATCCAGGAGCTCAAATGCTGATGCCTGCCTTTTTGTTCCATCCAGGTGCGGGAGATGGAAGTGGAGTTGGAAGATGAACGAAAGCAGCGCTCCATCGCTGTAGCTGCCAGGAAGAAGCTAGAGATGGACCTGAAGGATCTGGAAAGCCACATAGACACTGCTAACAAAAACCGTGAGGAGGCCATCAAGCAGCTTCGCAAACTGCAGGTGAGACACTGCAGCTGCTTGAGTTAGCCCATGGACACTGGATACAGGCTTTCACCTCGTCAGAACCGTGCCTCAGTGTCACAAGAGCGGCAGAACCTTACTGAGTGAGATTTATGGGCATTTCAAATCTCTCTCTACCCTTGATCTCCCTGTTTAACTTCCTGAGAAACAAGCTGTAGGGAAAGTCCACTCTAGTGCTTGCCTCGTGTCAGTGGTTTTGGAAAGGATTATGGAGCTGCAAAGCTAGAGGGACTTAAATGTCACTTAGGCCTTCTCCTGCCCCAAGACAGTTCTATTATGCCTTTGTAATATCTACAGGTGCTTGACTGATCTGTTCTTACGAAGAATTCCAAGTCCTCCTCAGGCTATCCATTCCATTGCTTCAGTAGAAAGCTTCCTGTACTCTTCCTTGCCCCTTTCATGTATCTGACAAGATTTTCTTTTTTCCTGCAATTTAAGTATTTCTGTTTGCTTTCATTACTATTTCTCCTTGTTACTTGTGAAATGGGAAAAGGGTGGTTCCTTTTCTTTTTACAGCAACCATTTTGGTAGCTGAGGATTAATGGATGCCTGTTTCCCTTTTCTCTGTCCATGCTTCCTGTAAGATAAAGAAACTCAGTTTGTTAATGTGGCTGCTCTGAAATGACTCCTTTTTTCTTCTCCCTTTTCAGGCACAAATGAAGGATTACATGCGGGAGCTGGAGGACACACGTACTTCCAGAGAAGAGATCTTGGCACAGGCCAAAGAAAATGAGAAGAAATTGAAGAGCATGGAGGCAGAGATGATCCAATTGCAGGAGGTAATGGAATTTGTTCGTTTTCTTTGGCCAACAGTTAGGTGTAGAAGTCTAAGCTGGAGTGGTTTTTCCTTTCTCTTGTACATTTTTCTCTGCTCAAATACAAGTGTGCTTCAAAATGCAGGGTTTGGCACTTCATTGACAGCTGTGATAGGAGTGTGCAAAACAAAAGAAGCTGTTGGATGGGAGGGGAGCGGACCACATCTTATAATTAGGTCTGGATCTAGCTAGAGACCACAGCACCCATTGCCAGGATTGCCAGTAACTCCTTTTTCCTCTGCTGCATTAATTGGTAGCTTCCTATTGGATCACTGACCATCTCGTTCTCATTCCAGGAGCTTGCGGCTGCTGAGCGTGCCAAGCGCCAGGCCCAGCAAGAGAGGGATGAGCTGGCTGATGAGATTGCCAACAACAGTGGTAAAGGGTGAGCAGTGTCCCCTCTCCAAGGGTGGAGGAGGTGCCTGGAGAGAATGCTTTGCAGGCTGGTTACTTTTTTCATCTGGAATACTGTGTCCAGTTCTGGAGCCCTCNGCTGTTAAGACTCAGCTTATTTTGCAGAATTAGAAGTGGTGAGTTGTCCCCAAGGCATTAATGCCACCAACACTGCTTTAATGCTTGTGTCCTGCAGAGCTCTGGCCATGGAGGAAAAGAGGCGTCTGGAGGCCCGGATAGCTCAGCTGGAGGAAGAGCTGGAAGAAGAGCAGGGCAACACAGAGATTATTAATGACCGGCTCAAGAAGGCAAATCTTCAGGTACCTGTTGAGGCCTGGTGTGCCAGCAGGGTGTCTGCAGTCAGTGCAAATTGTCAGACTGCACTCTGAGCAATGCCAGCTGCTGCTCTGTGTACAGCACAGGGCCTCAGAACTCCCTTGATGTGAACCAGGTGAAACACCTGAATGCCACACTAGAAAAAATAGGATGGCCAGTCAGATGTGAACTCACTGGTTTGGATCATGTCAATCACTGGGTAGCTGCAACAATCTCCCAAGTCTGTAAACAAAACCAGAACCTCCCCTTCCCTTTTTTCTGTATTAAGGGATTATGAGAAAGATGATCTGTAGCATGCTGCTCCAATTTGGCATGCTGAACAGTGCCACATGTTTGGAAAATGACTTTTCTGCCAGCTCTGTGCTGCTTCAAATGAACTAACCATATGGAATTGGTTAGGCTGCTATAGAAACCATGCTCTTAATCTGGCTGTTCTCTGTTGGGTTTATCTGCCTGACTTTGAGAGTCAGGTGTGTTGTTTTCTTAGTGCTTCAAAGCCAAGGAGCTAGGCTGATGTGTTTCCAAATGACTTGGTGGCTCTGGTGGATGAGAGCATGTAGTCCTCTACTTGGCTGACTGTCAGCTAAGGCACTGGCTTGGAAGTGGACTGAGTTCTTGCCCTTTCACCTTGGAAAGTCAGTATTTTTAAGCTGCTTCTTTCTAGTGAAAGCAGACAGACAGCAAATAAATGATAAATGAGTAAAGCATGTGTGCTGGATCCACTTGCTTCAGGATTTTTGTCATTCACTAGACTCTAGACTGATAATTACTGTGTTAAGTGCCAAACCATGGCTTTCACTCCAGAGAGCATTGTACCCAATTGGCAAATTAGCCTAAGGGGAGGTTGACAAACCTGTTATTCAAGGAGCTACTTGGAAAATCTGGGCAAACCAAGGCATTTTGAGAAGTGCTCTGCCTACAGAGCTCTGTATCCTAGGTATTCCAGGTATTCAGCTCAGCCAGAGGGGCCTTTTTCTCTGTATGTCAGCGTGTGTCTGAGAAATAAGTCAGCCTTTCAGGCTGGAGTGCCTGATGTGCTGAGTGCTGCTTCCCTCTGCAGATTGATCAGATAAACGCTGACCTGAATGCTGAGCGCAGCAACGCACAGAAGAACGAGAACGCTCGCCAGCAGATGGAGCGCCAGAACAAGGAGCTGAACCTTAAGCTGCAGGAGATGGAGAGTGTAGTCAAATCCAAGTACAAGGCTAACATCACCGCCTTGGAAGCAAAGATAGCACAGCTGGAAGAGCAATTGGACACGGAGACAAAGTATGTCCTGGTAGAAGCCTTCACCCACTCTAGGATTTTAAGCTCTTCTAAACAATTTCTGACTTGTCTGAGTGAGGGCTTCATCCTAATGGGTACTACAGAAGTGTAAGGTCTCAGCAAACCTTCCTTGTTTTTCACTGTAGAGACTTGTAGCTTCTTCCAGCTAGAGGTTAAGTACTTCTGAAACTGCAGCTGTGATACACTTGCTGCTCCTCTGTAGCTTCAAGAAGGGTCATGTCTGTGTGACAGCAGTGCCTTTTGGTTGTTTCTGGGAAATGTTGCCTCCCATTCTCTTTTTTTTTCCCTAAGTTAGGAGAACTTCTACTATCTTCCTTATTTCTAAAGTGCCCAGCTGAGGTGACATTGGTAGGGACAGAGGAGATAAGTTCTTGTCTGAGCATCACTCTGTCTGTGTAGGGAGCGCCAGGTTGCCAGCAAGCAGGTGCGCCGTGCCGAGAAGAAGCTGAAGGACATCTTGCTGCAGGTGGATGATGAGAGGCGTAATGCTGAGCAGTTCAAAGATCAGGTGTGTACAGTTACTTGCAGCATTGACAAGTCTTCCAGTGGGAGGATTTCCCTTCTATGACCAAGGCATCATTTGCAGCATTACCGTTGCTATGGATTTCTCTTCTTCTTTGCCTTCACTGTGGTAATTACAAGATGGCACAGATGAAAATAGAATACTTTCAAGGAAATGCTTGCAGCATTCAGGTCCTAGACAGCTCCCTGCTGAAAGGGAAGAGGGTGCTTTGGAAGCTCTGCTTTTTGCTGCTCTAACTACTGTGCTCTAAGTCTGGGGAAACACTGATCCTTTTCTTTCCCCACACGCGCTCAGGCTGACAAGGCAAACATGCGCTTGAAGCAGCTGAAACGCCAGCTGGAAGAAGCAGAAGAGGAGGCCCAGCGAGCCAATGCTTCCCGTAGGAAGCTCCAGCGGGAGCTGGAGGATGCCACTGAAACAGCTGATGCCATGAATAGAGAAGTCAGCTCCCTGAAGAGCAAACTCAGGTAAGGCAGAGCATTTGGTGCAATCCCTTGGCAGCCAGTCCAGCGGCATGGTCTTGCTGTAACTGCTCCCAGCAGATAGAGGGGCCAGGTAGTTCCTAAGCTCTTAGCAGAGCCTGCCCTGCCTGGTGAGTTCAGTGAGGCCTGGTGTAGCTGATGTGCTGTCTGTCCTTCCCTAGGCGTGGAGACCTCCCGTTTGTGGTGACGCGTCGGATCGTCAGGAAGGGTGCAGGAGAGTGCTCCGATGAGGAAGTGGACGGCAAGGCAGATGCTGGCGATGCCAAAGCTACTGAATAAATCCTCCCATTTGACCCAGGTTACATGTGTTGGAGTGACCCATCCACCCTGCCCTCTGCCACTGGACTTTCAGCAAACCCTCTTCTAAATTGGCTGGGGATCTGCAGAGCCAGTCCAGCTCTGTGCATCTGGAGCCATCGGGCATCTGCGTTCCTGGTTTCCCCTCTTTCCAGTTTCCTAATCCTCTTTGTATTTAATGCCAAAGAGTCAGGGCTCTGAAATCTGACCAGCAGTTTGGCCACTACAAAGGCCTGGAGAACTGTCCATGCCATGTCTGCTGGTGAATCCTTAACACAGTTTGGAGGGAGTGTGGGGTTAGGGAAAGATTATTTTTGCTGTAAATCTCCTTTTGTCTTTGATTCTAGCTGCAGGGAAGCTCCTTCCTGTATTCCTTTCCCTCCCTCTTTGTTTGCTTTCGGCAATCATGTTCAGTGACCTCAGACTTCTGCCTCTGTTCATCTGCCCACCCACACGGTTTGGGAGCAGCTTCAGGAATAACGGTGTGCTTTGGCCATGGCAATTTGCCCTTTCTTCTTCCACACGTTTCCAGGGAGGGGTGCAGAGGGAAGCTCCTCTCGGGACCAGTTACCTGGAGGACTTGCCAAAGTTGTCTTTTTCTATTTTTCTTGATTTTTTTTTTCTCTTCTTCTGTTTGCTGTCTGGACAGATCTCTGAAGTGCAATGATGTCCTGTTAGTGTCTCTGCCTCTGAGCGGTTTCATCTAAGGTAGTGTGGACCAGGAGCTAATGACAGGCTGGGGAAGCAGAACAATGTCCTTGTGCTTGTCTGAGAATCTCTGGGGGACCAAATCTATTTAATGGGAATAGAATCTAGGGGAATTTCATAGGGTAGTGGGCAGAGGGTGGGGATGAGGGGTGGGAGATCCCTCTTTTATTGACATGTCCAAGCCTCTTGCACCTGCTCTGTAACCAGGGGTTGGGATTAGTTATTGTGCACCATTGACTAAGAGTATATTAAAAACCCTTTAATCTGCACAGATATATGTAAGGCCTTTGTATCTCTCCTAATAAGTAATTAAGGAAAAAAAATAAAGGTCTTTATCACTGCCTTTCTATTGGGACCATGGTTATATAGAGATAGTCTTTACTTTTCTACACCGTACACTGGTTGCTGGATTTACCTTGTATTCTTAACCATATTGTATATGCTGCATTTAGACCTACTTATGAGCAAAGTAAGAATAATGACATATGAAGCACCATACTGTATGCCTGAAGCTCTCTAAATGCAGGAGAACTCCTGTCCCAGTTGCTGTCACAGGAAAGAAAAGTCTTTTTTTTTTTTTATATAATGAAAGTGCCTTAGCATGTGCCTCAGCTGTGTGTCACCACTACAGTCAGCAATGGTTTACTGGTGCTCCACTGATGTTACCAATAAAGATTATCCATGTGCTGCAGTCAGTCTGTCTGTCTGTCTGTGTTGCCATCCCCTCCCTACCAAGGGGCAGTGAAGACTGTGTTGTGGCGTGTCCCATCAGCAGCACAGCAGAGCTCTGATGCTGAGGGACTCCACAGCTGAAATCAGCTGTTCCAGTACCCTCAGGGTATCACTGGGCAGAACCTTGTTTGTGTGCCTTCAGAGAGTTACCTAGCCAAGACCTGAGTTTGAGCTGAGTGCCTTCAGATGGTATTTCTGCATCTCTAGCTAACAACTGTGCAAACAAACTCTGTGATTTCCAGTCTTTGGAGTCACTGGAAGGGAAGGTTAGTGGAGGAGGAGGTCAGTCAGTCCAGAAGTCTATTTTATCAATGCATTGGCAAAATTCTTTCACTCATCTTCCAGCTTGTCCTCAGAAAATCTACTTTGTGTTACATTCCTGCTATAAATTGCATAAGGAGCTCGTGGCTGGATTTGTTCTCCTGGTCTGTGGCCCCTTATAGTGCCCCAGGTGCTCATGTGTTCTGGTGCTGGAGCCAGAGCGTGACACCAGCATCTGCTCAGGGTCACCTCTCAGGCCAGCCTGGCACAGATTGCAGCCTGGAGGAGAAAAGCCTGGAGTTAGAAATTGCATCTGGGCCTGGGTCAGGCCCTGGGTGGCAGATGGGGAAGGAAGTGTTCACTGTGAAGGGACATGTGCTGCTGCCAAGGCCAGTGTTGGCAAAGGAGCAGCAGAGAAGGGGCAGCTTACAGAAAGCTCCTTCTGAGAGGAGCACACGTGTCTGCCCACGAGGCCAGGTTTCTGTCTGAGCAACTGTGGAGAGAAGTCTCATTAACAAACTTAAGTGTAGGTAAGAAATGAAACAAAACTGAAGTGTAGGTAGGGAAGATTCAGCATGTGCTGCTGCACAGGTGCTGGGTGTAGTCAGGGTGAGCATGAACAGCTTCTGACCTTGTGTTACACAGGCTGCAGCTTTTGAGAGCCTGGATAGGGATTAATGTGTGAAGGGATGGATGGAGCTGTGTTTGTGGAACACAGGCACTGCTCTGCTGATCTCGTGTTTACACCTAAAGCCAGGACTGGAGTTACTCTGATCTGGGAGGTTATTGGTTCAGATCCTTAGATCTTTATCCAAAGTGTTCTGCTGTCTTTGTGAGCAGCATGTCCTTTACCTCACATTAAAATTGCTTTCCCATCCTAGGACCATCTTGAAATAACTGCAGCTGGCCAGGCACTGCTAGGATAGAGCAGAGCTGCTCCAACACCTGTATGCTGACAGCACACTGACCCCCAGGCTGCTTGCTGTGCCCTTTGCGTTGCTGTGGGTGAGCTGGTGTAGGGCCTCCAGGCTCTTCTGTGCTGGGCAAGATGGAAAGAGACTTGGGTCTGTCTTTATCTTTGTGTATCCCTATGGTAGGGCTGAAATTAGTTTAGTCCCCTTGGCAGAGTGCAACATTGAGCTAGCAAGTTCTCATGGCTCCCGGTTAGTTGCTCTGGATCTCCAGAGCTGCTAAATGCCTCCCCCATCTGAGTAGGTGAGTGGTTACAAGTGAGCAGAAGTGGAAAAGAGATTGAACTGGGGCTTGGTCTATGGGCCCTAGAAGAGAGTTGGCCCTGGAAGCTGGTGCTTGAGCTGTCTGCTCCCTGCAAGATCCAACCTCAGAGCTAATTGCAGTGGGCATCAGAATCTGAGAGGGGGCACATGTACCAGAAGATGCAAAAGCTGCTGGTAGAATTGATTTCAAATATTCTGGTCCCTGCCCCAGACCAGAGATCTGGCACAGAGGATCTGTAAACCAGGTCACTAAATATAATAATCCTGGCTAAAAAAAAAAGTAATCCCAGAGGTGCAGGTTACAGCATGGCACTTGAAGGCTGTGCTATCAGAGCCATGGAGCAGAGCAGCTGGCCCTCACAGCCTCAGGGAGGTGGAAGCAAATTGTTAAACCCCCAGCACCTAGTCCTGCTGGGGAGAGCAGCTGGAAGCTTGGCTTGCTCCTGCTACAGCTTCCCCCAGGGCAGAGGGAAGGCAGTGGCCATTAGAGCCAGTTCCAGCTGGGTTCTGCCTGAGGCACAGCAGCACTGACCTGCTAGGATTAGGACAGGGATTTAGCCCTTTTCCTCCCCAAATTGTCTCAAGTATCAGTTACTGTAAAGGGAGGATCAGTTTGTCAAAGCTGAGGGTGCAGATGAAGTGGCTGTGGAGCTGAGATGCCTCAGTGACAGGTAGGGGCAGGGAAGGAACTAGGATGGAAAACTACAACCTTCCCTGCCTGGAGGGTGAGGGAGGCCTCAGAGCAGGGCTTGGAGTGATCAGAAATGAAAATGCAGCCTGCTGCAGTCCAATTAGAGATCAGCCAGCAACGGACCCTACGGGCATTTAAAGCATTAATTGGTGGCCTGTGCTATCCAGGAGCATCCATCCGTGCAGATGCACAGCCTGGGTCCTGGTGCTTGGTGTGGGTTCCTTGTCCTGGCTGGCTATGGGACTCATCTGGAAGCCCAGCTCAGTCCTGAGAGCTGCGCAGTCTGTTCTGGAGAGGCTTTGTCCCAACCCTGCTGGTTAGATGCCAGCTGCATTGCCTTCCCTGAAGAGCCTGGATCTGAACTTTGCTGGGGGCATCTCCTTTTAAACCTTGTCTCCAAGCGCAGCTGGAGACAATATTCCTAGTTTCAGGACAGAGAGCTAATACTAGTAGATAACTTTGCTGACTTTCTGGACCTAGTTTTTCCTTCCCCTGATGCTCCAGCAGGTGGGAGTGAAAGCAGAAGGAAAAGGAGAAAACAAACAAACAAAAAATCTCTCCAGTCCTAAATGTGAGACTATCCTGTCCTAGCTGCTACCATCTTGAGCCAGCTAAGCAAAACAAAGAGCTGGGCAGCAGGGCAAGAGGGAAGGAAAAAGGTCAAAGGCCTTGAGTGAAGAAGGTGTAGTGTGTGAGAGGAGAGGTGCTGGAGAACCTTCTAACAGCTCCCTGCAGAGGGTAACCTCCTGCAGCTGAGGAGGGTTACAGAACCACAGAATCACAAAGGTTGAAAGAGACCTCTAAGCTCATCCAGTCCAACCATACCTAGCACTCCCATACCACTAACCCATGGCCCTAAGGAGAGCATCTACTTTTTTCTTAAACCCCCCCCCAGGGATGGTGACTGCAGCACCTCCCTGGGCNCACTTCTCTGCTCTACTGCTCACACTAGTTTTGCTCCAGGCCAAGATGCTCTTAGCTTTCTTATCCACCTGGGCACTCTGCTGCCTCAGCTTCAGTCAGCTATTGACCACAGGGTTGGCCTCTGCTGCTTTCCATGTGGGTAAAATGCACAGAGAAGGACACTTAGAAGTCAATGAGGTAAAAGTACTGTCACTGTCCAGACTGTGCCATGGCTTGGTTGTGGACGAGGAGTGCCCAAGGCAAGGCTGCAGTGGTGGAGGTGTGCAGGCAGCAGGAGGCTGCTGGGTGCAGGCCCCTGCTGCAGGAGAGCCTGCGCTGCAGGTTTCACTATTGCTCAGCACCTCAGAGCACAGGGAGAAGGAAGGAGAAAATGGAGAACTGATGGTGATGGAGAGGCTGACCTTGCAGTGCTGGGTTACTCCTAACATGATTGTTTGCTGCTAATTAACCTGGAATTACACTGTGGATGCCTTCATCAGCTACAGCCTTCATTGACTTTGGATGGGAATTGTGTGGAACCTGATGGAAACGAGGGTGTTGTGGCAGGGTGCATCACTCAGGATAAATGGATTGGGTACTCTCCTTTTTAGGAGAGGAGCTATCACTCAAAGCCCTGACCTTGTGTAAGGCCAAAGCTAAAGTGGGGCTCTGTGGCCAGCAATGGTCTCACTGGAAACAAAGTGCTAGTGGAGGGGTCTGGTGGTGGTCAGCTGAGAGGTTTGTCTAGAAGCATCAAGATGCTGAACCACATACCAAAGAGATTCACTGGCCAGCTGTCCCTGCACCAGCTTTGTGGATGAAATGATGACTTAATGGAGAGGAAAAAAAGAAAGGTGAGGTAAAAACCTCAACCCCTTGGAGCTGTGACTGAAGAAATTTGGTTCCTGCTCTTCATTCCTGCTGTATCCAGGGAAACATCTCCCTGTGTTGCCTTATAAAGAAACAGCATCACCCCAGAGCCAAGCCCACCTTTCACTTTTCCTCCCTCAAACTCCTGGCACTGAGTGCTCCTGGTGCAGCAACAAGGGAAAGCATCCTTCCTCCTAGCCCAGGCTTCTCCCTTCCAGAACCCTTTTCCCAATGCTGGGCTGTTCCTGGGGCTTGAGAGGACCCTGGCAGAGTTTGCCAGCCCTGAAGGCTGCTGGATGGATGCAGCCTTCCCCATGGCCAGCAGGCATGTGTTGAAAAGTTGTTTCATTTCCTCCTCAGCACTTCCCTCCCGGGGGCTGAGAGGGGCACAGGGGCTGCTGTGTGCACCGTGCCCAGGCTGCCAAATTCATTCTGGGTTGGCACTGGCTCTGTCAGGCCCTGCTTCTGCCTCCCAAACCCTCCCCTGCAGCCAGTGCAGTTGCAAGTTGCTCAGCTCTGGAGGAGAGACCAGCTCCAGCCTCAGACAAGACTCTCAGCTGGCATAAGAAGTGCTAATGTTGTTGCTAGGATCTGCAGCAGCCTTTGAAGCAGAGGTATCAGCACAGCCAAAATAGGTTTTAACGAGGTAACACGCAGCCCAATTTGCTGTGCAGGCTTTTGATCCTTTCTGCTGTCGATGGCATTGCACACAGCGCAGCTCGCAGCGAGCCGGCTCATCACTTTGGGAAGCATGAGGCACCCAGCTGTCTTGCCCTGATGTGTCCTTGTGGGTAAGGCACAGAGAAAGCTCTTGATCAGCTTTTCCTTGAAGTCCAGCTCCCCATCTCCTCACCTGGGAAGTTTCTGGGACATGACTTAAAGGACATGCCTTGGGCTCCAGCAAGGATCTGCAGTTAAGAAACTGCGATGGGACCCCACAGGAGGACAGGGGCTGGGTTTGTGCTCTCAGTGTTGACTCAGGCCCTTGCTGTGAAGCTGAAAGGAGTTTATCTTCACCACAGCTCCTCTCCTTGGCTAAGGAAGTGCTCACCTCTCAGCTGCAGCCAGAGAGTTGGGTTCAGAGGAGGCAGCCATTCAGCCCTTACACCTGTTCCACTGGAGGGCAACCAGCAGGATCTCAATAGTGTAGGGGGGTACTGACACCAAGAGTAAAACTCACCTGCCCCAGAGGTCGTTTGCCTGGACCCCTTCCCTGGGCACAAGGTGACAAAACCTGAGCTGTTTGAATAAAGAAGGCAGCAGAGTGGCTGGGGACAAGCACCTGAGTCTGTGGGTGTCATGGTTTAAGTCACAGTGGGGCTGACTGCTGCAGGGCACACGTCCTTGCTGCCACTGGTAGAAGTGTCAGGACACAGATGGGACCTGGGCAGGGGCTCCAGCAGCCAAGCAAGTGGCACCATGTGCAGTGTGGCCTGCAGGGCTGGTCCTTCCCTCCCAGGATGTAGCACGGCCCTGGTGTAGCTTTGAGGGGAACACTGAGGATGAGCAAAGCCTGGCACCACATCCCTGTGAAGAGACCTAACTTGTTTGCTTTGAGCAGCTGCTGAATGAAGGTTAGGGAGAAAAATCATGGAGGGAGACTGGATCACAGCTTCTCTGTGACTCCTCTCTCATAACCAGGAAGCAGCATGTGATGGAGAGAGGAGGTGGGTGCCCACTGCAAGGACGTGGGGCACAGCACGGGTGGAGCTGCATCTGGGATTGTTGTGCAGGATTGTCTGGAAATAGCCTCTCTCCAAAGCAAGATTGCAAGGTTTGGGTCTCCTGGGTGGACAGAGCAGCTGTTCCCTGCTCTGCTGTCCAGGATCTGACAGAGCAACCCCCCCAACACCTCTGCAAGCTGTGCTACAGGACACCTGCTCTCTGCAGGGCCACAGTACCTGTGGCTTGCCCAGCAGGAGAAGCTGCTTCATGATACTGCCACCAACTATAAAAAGCAGCAAGGTGATTAAAATAAACTGTCACGGGATGCTCCTACCAAACAAACAGAACAAGCTGGACTCCTTCACTTCCTAGGAAAGTTCATCTGTATTTACAGGCAAAGGAGATGCTCTGAAGTCAGGAGGGAGCAGAGTAATGCTGGTGGGAGACCCTCCAGCTGCTCCTCAGACCCCCTTCTCCATCAGCAAGCAGGGTGTGGGCAGGAGCACTGCTGTGGGCAGCTGGCTCTGGTTTCCCGTGTGGAACAAAGCCTTTCCTGATGGCTGGGGTGGAGGAAGGAAGGAAACATCCTGCAGCAGGCAGCAGGGTGGGAAGAGCCAGGGCTCTAAGGAGCAGTGTTCTTATCCTGGCCATGGCTGTGCTGCAGGAGGGTGAGAGGTGCCTGAGTGGGAGCCCACAGGGCACCTCTTGGTCCCAGCCCAGCCTGCCAGGCTGTGGGGTTGAACTTTCTGCTGGTGTCTCCAGGGTAGGTGCATGGCAGAGGCAGGAAAGCCTCCTGGCCAGCTCTGGTAGGGTCAGGCCTGTACACTGCAAAGGATGTGACATGGCTATGCCCACACTTGCTGCTACTCCCTGCAGCAGTGAGGCATGGAGCTGAAGTCTGCTGGGGGCTGGGTGCCTGCCTGGGTGCCTCCCAGCACCAACAGCCCTGTGGGCCGTGCCTGCACCCTGCTTGTGTGCTTTGTCTGGGCTCAAGCTGAGCTTTGAACAGCTCTCTCCCACCTAGGCAGAGTGCTCCCTGTGAATTGTAGCAGGCTGGTAGGACTTTCACCCACCCTGGGGCCAACCAGAAGAGTCTACAGCTCCCTTCTGCATTCAGTTTCTTCCCAGATAGGTTGGAGACTCCCTGACAACCCTCCAGGTGGTCCCTGCAACCCTCCTGCCTGCCCAATGGGGCCCCTGCCTTTTGTAGGCAGGTAAACCCCTTACTGTTACCAAAAATGAGGCACTTGGGCCCTTGTTTAGGCTTGGGGTAAAAGCCTGATTGCAACCACCCAAGGACCTTCCCCAAGGATGCTGACAGCCACCTCAGACCTGCCCTGCATTGCTCCTTGCATGCCTGAACCTGGGGCCCCATCTGTGCTCAGAGCAGGGCAAATCTTGCCAGGTGAGTGCAAACCAAGCAGCAGTTAAGGGTTGTACAGACAGAACATTTGCGTTTGATGTAATTAGCTCTCTTTACCTGCTTAGCTTTTGAGTGCTGCCTTTTCTTCTCCCTGGCTGCAGCTGGTCCAGGCCTTCTTGCCAAGCTGGGCAGCTAATGCACCAAGCCAGTGGCTGCTCTCATGTGGTTTTGATGCTCCTTCTTTCTGATTTTGCTGAGCAGTGACAAGATAACATATTTACTGTCTTTTCTCTTTTTTTCCCTTCTCTCTGAACTCCCTAGCAAAGGCTTTGATGCCAGAGCCAACAGCAGCACAGCATTGCACCACACAATATGCAGTGCTCGTGGCAGTTCTTCCCCTGCAATCTGAACTTCTGTTCTCTCTCAAAAAAAAAACCCAAAAAGAAGGGACAGACACTGAAGGGAGAAAGAGCAGTGGTGCAAATACAAACTCTGCCTTTGGGGAATGCTCACACTCCTGGCTGCAGCTGGGCACAGGCTCACAGAAAAGCTGTTAGGGGAAAACTGAAGGATGTGTGGATCCTGTAGGGTCCTACTGCTAAATGACAGCCTTAGAGGATGATGTGGAAATTGTGGATGGAGAGCACTGGCTGGGATGCATTTAAAAATTAAGCATCTCAGTGAACTAATGAAGAACTTGGGTTGGGTAGTATGGAGGAGGCTCAGGGGAGACCTTAGCTCTCTCTACAGCTCCCTGACAGGAGGTTGCAGTGAGCTGGGGGTAGGTCTCTTCTCCAGGGTTAAGAGTGAGAGGACAAGAGGAAATGGCTTCAAGTTGCAGCAGGGGAGGTTTAGATTGGATGTCAGGAGGAATTTCTTCACTGAAAGAGTTAAGTCTTGTCCCAGGCTGCCCAGGGAGGTGGTGGAGTCAGCATCCCTGGAGGGGTTTAAGAAACATGTAGATATGGTCCTTAGGGCCATGGGTTAGTGGTATGGGAGTGCTAGGTATGGTTGGGCTTGATGATCTTAGAGGTCTCTTCCAACCTTTGTGATTCTGTGAAATTCCTTGTGGGTTGAGAACGAGAGGAAGTAGATGAATTAGCAGGGAGAGAGCAAGGCAAAAAGAGGTCTCCTGACTTGCTCGGGAAGCCAGCAGGGCGATGTGTACTTACCTGTGCTGATGAGGAGCCCTGCTGAGCTTGATTAGCAGCTGCTCTCCCGCGGGGCCCCGCTGCGCTCGGCGGCACGCAGGAAGGGCACAAGGAAGCTGCCTGTGCCGGGATGAAATGTGATTAGCAGCTGCACACTGCTGCAGGGGCTGCTTCCCGAGGGTCAGGGGTCTCATGCCTCTCTGCTAGCCCAGGAGTGCTAAAGCACACTAGGGAAGTTGGTTGTAGCTGGTTATTTGTCTTTTGTTGGCCTGTTTCTGACTGGTTTGGTGCCATGAGACCTAAGCACAGCTCACCAGGTGATCTCCTTCAACCCCAAGCAACAGCTTGATAATAGCTTTGTATTAATCTGTAGCTGTGGCACAAACTAATTCTACAGCAGCCACCCTGCAGAAGCAGAGGAGCTGAAAACTGCTTTAGCAGTGGTTGTGGTTGGAGCCTGAGAGATTTATGAAAGGAATTACCTGGCATGATGTCTGTGCTAGCAGAACTCTGGCCTGAGGGACACAGGATGGCTGTGGGCTGCAGGAGCAGGGATTTTGGCTATGCTGCAGAGACCTGGCTGGGTGCTGGGGAAGAAGAGCAGGCTCATGCTCCTGGTAGCTCTGGAGCCTTCAGCGAGGTTTTGGCAGTGGAGGGGTGAGTTCATGCCTGTTCACCATCTGAACCTCTGCCTCTCCTTTCTCCTTGTGTCCCTTCCCCCACTAATGGCTCCCAAGGGAAAGTTCCTGCTGTGGGAAAGGGGAGGAAAAGAAAACCCCCAGAAGCAGAGAGCTGCAGGGAGGGAAAGCACCTTCCAAGGGTGCAGCCTGCTGGAGCTGAGGCAGGGGTGCTGGTGAGGGAGCTGCAGTGGATGCACACACCTCTGCCCCTGCCCTGCATCCATGCTGGGATTCCCATGGGTCCAGGCCAGCAGGGAGCTGCACGTTGAGGATGTGCAGCTAGATCCCCAGCAACCTTCGAACAGCAGGAGCCTAGGAGCTCCCTTGGGACTCAGTGTTGAGCGCTGTGCACGGTGGGGAGGAGGCAGAGTATCCCTCTCCAGGTGGGATGGGCAGCTGGAGAAGGTGGAGGTGCTGGGAGAGGCACTAGTGAGGGGTGAGCAGCCTGCATGCGTGAGGCAGCTCCCTGAAGAAGAGGAAAAAGGCAGTGCTGAGTCTTTCTTAAACCCTCATGTATGTGTGTGTGTGTACATACATATATGTGTACACAAACTCATACAGGGGTGTAAACAGACACATGTGTGTTAGTTTGCATTAAGTAGAATGTGGATGTTATCCAGGGTAAAGTCCAATTCATGTAATTAACCTCTAAATACACGCTGCTGAGTGAGGAAACTCAGAGCTGAGGTCAAATACAAAGGGATATGTGGCAAGTGTATTAGGGTAAGAGATGTGCAGCTGAGGCCCCAAAAGAGGCTGATGGCTGGAGAACGGGAACCAAGGGGAGGAGAAGGTACTGTATCTTTAAAAATCAGTTTTAAGTGAGTCCAGGAGATAAAGGTAAAGTGAACCCTCCAGAGTGATGTGGTTAAAGCCTGGTACTGCAATTATATTTATTTAGGGGCCCTACCTGTGCATTCCCACTGCTGAGTAATACACTCAGATTGCTTCCAGCTTTCCCCTCTGCCCTGAATTGTCTGAATTTATAGCACATACTTGGAAGATCATGGAGGGGAGGCTCTGTTTCATATTTAACCCAGGTTACCCAAACCACCTTAAGCCCATCTGAGTGCAGCTTGTGTGAAGAAAAGTGCTATTAACAAAGTGGGAGGCAAGCCTCTGGAGGGAATGGGGCCTGCAGGGTGGTGATAACCATGAGTCATACAGCAGATTTCTGGGTCAGCTGGACCTTATGGGGCAGGGCTGGTGTCCCCAGCCAGACCCAGTGTCACTCAGACAGGGATTTCCACCATGCTTTTACCATCAGCTTCACAGGGCTGCGGATATTCCCTTCTGAATTGTTGCACAGGCGAGTAAGCTTTTATTTTGGTTGGAATTTGTAGCCCTGCTCACCTTCCAAAGAGCTGTTCAGCAAGCAGGAGTAGGAGAAAGGGCTGGAAAACATGACTAAATATGGCTGTGTTTCTGATGGCTACAGACTGCTACAGGATTAGCAGCCCCTTCTTGCCAGCAGCCACAGCTGAAGTTCCCAAGGTTTGAGGAGCACCTAGAAGAGCTGCAGTCCAGCCCTCCTCCTCCTCCCCTCTTTTTTTCTTTTCTCTCTCTCTTTTTTTT
Organism: Bucco capensis; assembly: GCA_013396975.1. NCBI lineage: Eukaryota > Metazoa > Chordata > Aves > Piciformes > Bucconidae > Bucco > Bucco capensis. Next base: position 184,706 of record VWZO01013624.1, read on the forward strand.
TTGTTTTCCACAGAGAAGTCTGCAACCTATTGTGTGGGCTAGCAAACTTGGCATCCTCTGGCTGCCTATAAAATTGCATTAGGCTTTTCTGTTTCCTGTAGTGGATTGAGTTGTCTGGAATTTGGCTGATTCTGGGAGAGAGGGTTAGCCTTTTTCAGTGGGGGCTACAAATTGCATTGGAAATAATCTCGTTTTCTTGGAGCTAAGAGAGCCCTGGCAATTGGCAGGGCAGATGGACACGTTCTGAGACAGATGTAGGCAGCTTCCTCTGCCTGCTGCTCCAGCCATGCACACCAGGCACAGCCCCAACTCAGCCCAGCACCAGGGAACTTGCCTGGTCCAGAAACATGTCAATAAACTCATTGATTGCAATGATATTTCTCATGCTTAAAGTTAAGCAAGTGCTTAACGTGCTGAATCACAAGAGAAGGATTTCTTGGTGCTCAGAGGCAGTTCCCTTGCCCTAGCTGGCTCTGTGTTCCTGCACGCCTCGCCTCTTTAGGCAAGCCCTTAGTACTTATGCAGATGTGGCACGTACAAGGGAGGTCTCTTTGCTGCAAACTAGAGTTCACCTAACTTTGGAAATTTTCCCTTGGCTCATCTGTAGAGTATTTATTGTGCTTTATTCTTCATTTCTAATTTGGATCTGAAGTCAAGGAGGCAGTAACTATTGCTAGAGTGGAGAAATCACATACAAAAGGAACAAAAAGAATCATGTTTTCAAATCTCACTTGAAACATGTGCTATGCCAGCAACAAATCCCATTGTGAAAGGGTAAAATCAGATTGCAAGTGCTTATGGGTACCATGTTATCATGAATTCACATAGCTCTTTTCTGTGCAAAGGAAAGCTGCTAATCTTTTGCAGGGAAGGTACAATCTAAGGGCATAGATTTGCCATCCTGTTGACAGGAGTCAGTCATCTCAGGGTCTCCCTGGTAGGAATGCTGGAACAGCCAGCAGATGGAGTCATCTATAATGGATGTGTTGGGATCTGGAAAGTTGAGTAAGTGCCACTAGACATGTGGAAATTTCAGTTGAGAGTAGAGACCAAGGAAAATATGAGGAATGGAACTGGAAAACTGTGAGCATGGAGGACACAAAGAGCTAAAACTTTAGCAGCAGAAGAGGAGTGGCTTGCAAAATGTTTGGAATAGCCAAAAGCTGGAGCAATCCTGGAAACACTCCTGTGGCTTGGATCCCGAGGCATAATTCATTCTGTTGTAATTTGCACAGATGGTGGCCATCTCAAGGGAAGGCTTGAACAGCTGGGAAACATCAGGGTGTGGGCCTGCTTCAACCACACACCCTTTCTTTATCCCTGCCTCAGTCACAGAAGTGAAAGGTTATACTGGGATCACTGCAGAAAATAATCTGCAAGCCATTCTAGGCCCTGGGATATGGTTCCTCTTGCTAGTTGAGTCGTGTCAGGGTCTAGCTCAGTTTGGCATTTTGTATGTAACAATGCACTTTCAGATGCTTTTCAATAAAGTGATTAGGGAAAAAGAATTCAGCCTTGCCTCCAGAGATCAGCCATGTAGTAAATTGACTTGTAGCTAAGGGGCCCTCATAGCCAGGGTGCTTCACTGAAAACAAGCAGGAGTTCTGTGATAACACTCGATCTGCTCTGCTCTTCTGATGGAGAGTAGCTGTGCTGCTGCATGCCTCCAGCCTCAGTCAGGCTCTCAAGCACAGCCTGCTGCCTGTGCTTAGCAGGACTGCTCAGCTCAGCCCAGCTTTTGGGAGATGCCATTTGGCAATTGAACTTTGATATAAAATAAGCCCTAAGAACTGTAAGGTCCTGCCTACATCTGTGACCTCAGTGAAGAATCCTACATATGCAGAGCTTCTTACTTCTTTCCCAAAAGACTTAAGTTTCTATATAAGAGGAAAAGAAGTTAGAGCATTTCTCATTTAGAACATAAGTCTTATGAGGAGCAGCTGAGGGAACTGGGGTTAGTTAGTCTGAGGAAGAGGAGGCTCAGGGAGGGAACTTCTCTCTCTCTACAACTACCTGAAAGGTTGTAGCGAGGTGGGGCTTGATCTCTTCCCCCAAGTAACAAGTGATAGCACAAGAGGAAATGGATTTCAGTTGCTCTGGGGGAAATTCAAATTGGATATTAGGAAGAATTTCTTCACCAACAGGGTTGTCAGGCATTGGAACAGGCTGCCCAGGGAGGTGGTGGAATCACCACCCCTGGAAGTGTTCAGAAAATGTGTAGATGTGGTGCCTGGGGACATGGTTTAGTGGTGAGCTTGGGAGTGTTAGGTTAACAATTGGACTTATGATCTCAGAGGTCTTTTCCAGCCATAATAATCTACATGCCCAGCCACCCCAGCATGGATGTTCTGCTTTGTCCTTTGTTCCATCTGCCTGTTTACTCCAGGAATGAATGCTGCCTCTGGCAGGGCATTTGCCCTCCTGGAGCTGCACAGCCTCCAGCCTATTTGGGAAGGAGCAGTTTCCAATACCGATTGGTATTGTCTGTCTGTGTCCAGACAGAGAGGCTAAATAGTAGTATCATGGCCACTTGGCTGCTGTAGGCTTGTGTCTGAGAGGGAACAGGGCAGCACAGCCCTGAGCTACTCCAGACCAACAGCCAGGGATGTAGTTATGCAGGGGCTGTGGCTCCAGTGAGACTACCTGCTGGAGGGACTGCATCAAGGGCCATCACTGCTGGCCCACTGATGTAGACTCCAGCCTCTAAAACCCTCTGGGTCACTTGTGATAGGCAGCTGAGTGGAATAAATGCCAGGTAGCTTCCTTCTTCTTGATCTCTGGCACCCAGAGGGTAGGGGAGAGCCAACTTTTTCTTTTTCCCTGGTCTTCATCCCCACGCACCCCTTTGTTACCTTCATGGTTCACTATATATCTTGAGATGCTCAACCTCGCTCTCTCAACAGGAAAGCAAAAGCCCTTTTGTTTCCAAGATATGCTTTTCACACCATTTCCAATTATTATATGCTTTGGGGATATAGTAGGAGGCCTCTTTGTATTAGAAGTGCTGAAGGACCTACTTTATTCCCCATCCTCTCAGGCATAAGCAGTGCAGGCAGACAGCATTTTTATGCTAACTGCATATATGCAGATAACTGCATCTGCACTGCAGGTGTCCTACTGCTTATGCAGCGTTGGTGTACCTGGAATGACACAACTTTTGTACATGACCACATCCTACAGAACCTCAGACCAAGCAGCAATTAGCAGCAATAAATGCACTGCAGTGATGTTTGAAACCAGCAGGACAATGAGTTAGGAAAGCTTTGCCCTGAGCTCTCTGGTTGATTGCCAGCTATTGACACTGCTGCTCTGTCAGAGCACTGAGGTGCTCCGTGGTGTGTGCTGAACCCAGGTGGCCTCGTGGCAGGAGGTGGCACTGGGAACAGACCAGGTGCATTGTGGGGGTTGACCCATTGACTGACAGCTGCCAGCACCCTTGCAGCAGAGTGACATATTGATATTGGCCTCTTGCCACTGCTTGGGGACTGGCATCCTTCCGGCGGATGGTGTAAGTCAGGTGACAAGGTCTTCGGGTTTTGTTGACTTAGGTTATGTATTTTTGGCTGTGTGCTAACTGGTGACAAGAGAAGGCAGCTTCTGTTCATAAAACCTTGTAGCAAAGAGCTGGCCTGAGATAAGCAAGGAGAGGCATGTACGGAAAGCTCCCTCACCACTTCCTGTGAAATCAGGACTAAAATGCAGGCTGAAACTTTATCTTTCCTTACCTGTAGGAGTCCTGCTATCAGGAGGGAGAGTGTGTGGCTCTGGGAGTTTGGCTGGCAGGATAGAAACAGCAGGAATGAGCAGGGTTGGACAGGGCACTTAACCTCCCGTGATCTGCTCAGCAGAGACACCAAATCCACTGGGCAGGAGAGGGGCAAAGCTGTGGGAGGCTGTGAGGGCAAGAGGGAACTAGACAGCAGGATGAGACATCGTGTAGATGATGGAAGCAGAAAAAAAGGTTCTCAGTTGTGGTGGTGGAAAGGAGAGATCTCCTTTGAACTGTCTCTTCTGATGATTTCTATGCTTTCCAGTAAAAGACAGATAGCTGAGTTTGTGCCTCGGTTCATGCCTGCGCCTTAGAACCTTCATGAGTCATTGCCTCTGCTCCATCTGAGCACGCTGTGGGGCCCAGCTTTTTGTACCTCCACAGATGTTTCGCACCCAGCATCCTGATGGCACCTGATCTCCAGCCCAGTGGGAGCATCAGCACATGTTCCTTCAAGGAATTCCTTCGGAGACGGTCTTTCTCGGGGGAAGAGGGGAGCAAACCCCCCACAACTTTACTCTAAAATGATATCAATCTGTTCAAAAAGATATATTCTTCATACCAGCTTCTGAGAGCTCTCTGGAAGGTTAACATTTCTGACAGTTGCATTCCATTGAGCTGTCAAAGACAAAGCACTGCAAACTTCTCCATCAAATCATGGCACATAGGAGCTTTTTTCATGAGTGCTGTGCAGCAATGGGAGAGTTAACAGAGGAGTCAGCTGTCTGTTTAGTGTGTCTCAGATGTCACACACAAATACCTAAAAGGCAGCTGGGCTGTGTGAAAGGAAATCAGTGGATTAAGATTGTAGTCCCAGCTCAAAAGCCTTTTTGTGACTTCAGGAATGCCTCATACCCCATCTGTTAAATGGAGATAATACCTATCCTACAAGCATACTGTGAAGAATAATTCATTAATCTTTTTAGAGAGGAAATAGAAAGAGCTAGAGAAATAATAATATGAAAAATCATGGCTGCAATGACAGAAAACAAAGGAGATCAAAGAGCATGGCAGCAACAGCTGCAGGTCACTTTGGAAGGGAAGGTGCAGTACCCTGGCTACTCCTCTGCCAGGCTGCAGAACACAGCTAGCTGAAGACACCTCACCAAGGGAGCTGCCTACAGCATTGCCAGCTCTCCTGGGCACTGCTCTGTGGCACAGATCATACCATGCAAACAAAGGACGGGACAAGGGAAGTGGCAGCAGCTTTGGCACCTCCATGGCAGGAGATGGTAGAAATAGGGGAAGGGGAAGATAAAGAGAAAAATGGAGGCTGGGCACTGCAGAGCAACTCCCTCAAGGGGAATATCAGACAGATCCCTAGATCACAGTGAGAGGAGCACTCCCAAATGCCCATACAGATTTGGCTCCGAACTGTTTACTCCTAACTCATCTTGAGTTGAAGCCTTCTGCAGCAGCTCATGGGCACTATTATAATCTGTACCCTTCATCTAGAATCCCTCATTGAAACTAGGAAGAAGACAAATACAAAAATGCTGCTTTTCTCTGAATGAGTAGCATCCCAGCCACAAGAATCTCAGCTTCTTTTCAAGCCAAGAGTGGACTGAACACGTTCCTTCAATGTTGTTTGACAGTCTGGTTCATTTTATCAAACCCAGTCAAGATGAATGAGACATGTGTTTACCCTTGGTGGGTGAGCAGACAAAAGCTGGATGTAATTGTACTCTGGGTGCCTGCCACTCCCTGGGGATTTGTAATCGTTTTGAAAAAAGAGATTTTCCCTCTCACTGGAGGAGACAAGCTGGCACCACAGCCACAAAATATATCACTTAAAATAGCTTTTAACATGGCCTTGAGAAGTATTTTTGGATCAGGAAAAATGTGGTGTAAGGGAAGACTGGAGTCATGTATTGTAACTGTCACTCAAACCCAAAGACTCTATCATTCCATGAAGATCAGAAGATGTGTAAAGGCACAAGATAACCTAACTGATCCACAGACTTCATTACACGTGGTGATATGTGAGAAGTCATGAAGGGCTTCCTCCTGTGCACACTGACTCCCAACAACCACCTCCATTCCTGGTTTTCTCCCTTGCCTCCAAAGCATTGGCAAATGGCGGAAGAGTGCCATTCCCATCCCATGATAAAGCCAGCTGCAGATTTGTATTATGATCTGCAGATTAGCTCTCCCTCAAATTGCCATAGCCTTCATACTACTTTCAAGACAGTATAGGCTGCCTGGGCATTATTCACTGGAGAGCAGACATCATCCTTGGTGCTACCAGACAGCAGCTGAGTAGTAAAGCCAACTTCATGTTTCTATTGAGGACCCCAAGTTTGTTTCTCTCTGTCAAAAATGTGGAGATGTGCAAAAGGGCTGATGAACAGGCTTCAGGCTTTTGAAAACTGGTGTCTCCATCTGCTTGAAAAATCATCTGCAGCAGAATGAGGAGTTATATATAAAAATGCAGGAGAAACCTGTGGAAGCTATTAGGAAGAGGAAAGCAGAGCAGCCCCATTCTCATGAAATTGGATGAGGGCTGGGGCTGAGAGATGAGCCCTGGGGTGAGCTGCTCAGAACAGCACCAAGGAAGCCTGGATAATGCCAGAAAAGACATGTGCCATGAGCAATGGGAGTGGGGACAGCATCAGGCACTGAGTTGGGCAGCACATCTCCAGAAGCTGGATGCTCCTGAAACAGGGGATTGCTCAGCACCCCTCATCCCTGGTTTGCCTTAGTTCAGAACCACTCCACAAAGGCAGAGCCACAGGAGCAGGGACAGGAGCTGGGGCTGGTTAGCCTGCAGAAGAGCAGACTTGAGGGGGGAATCTTATCAATGCTTAGCAATACTTAAAGGGTGGGTGTCAGGAAGATGGGGCCCAGTGACAAGACTAGAGGTAAGAGCACAAACTAGAACACTGGAACGTCCATCAAAAGTAAGAAGGAACTTTTTTCCTTTGAGGGTAGTGGAGCACTAGCCCAGGCTGCTGAGGAAGGTCCAGGAGTCTCAATTTCTGGAGATATTCCAAACCCAACTGGCCACCATCCTGTGAAAGCTTCTCTAGGTTCTCCTGCTCTGGCAGGGGGGTTGGACTAGATGATCTCTAGAGGTCCTTTCCAACTCCCAACATTCTGTGATTTTGTGAAGCAGGAACAGGCACACGGCTGGGTTTGCTGTGGGGCTTTGTGGTACATGGCTTTGCCGGAGGGATGGGTGCTCCACACCCCTGCAGCCAGTGCAACTGCCTCAGCCCTGCCGGGGAGGGTCCTGCACCCACCACACTCCAGTCAAAAGTACGGGCCCACACCACACCACCTTTGGGCCAGACTCGTTGCGAACAGCCGCAGGCAGACACCAGGCCACCTTCCCCCGGCAGAGCTGCGCTCTCAGCTCAGCCTAGGCAGCGGGGGCCGAGGTGGCCTGGCTGCGGGGCTGGGCGCTCGCCGCCTGAGGCGTGCTCCGACTGCAGCTGGAGGCCCAGGCAGGCAAGCAGCCATTTCCCACCGCCCCGTGCGCCTCCTTAGCGGCGGCAGCGGGCGGGCGCGGGCAGCCTGTGCCTTGTGGCGGCCCCGCCCCACGCCGCGCCGAGCCCCNNNGGGCCCCCCCCCCCCGCCCCCCGCGGGCCCCCCCCCGCCAGCCCCGCCTGCCGCCACCGAAGATTGCCGAGCGGGGGTCGCACGGCCTGGCCGGCTTTTCCGGAGATTGCCGAGGGGCTTCGGCCCCTCCCAGCTGCCGCCGAGCCTGTGACCGAGGCGCTCTGGTGGGTCGGAGCCCGCCGCGCCGGTTGGTTTGGTCGCGGCGCGGGTCTCGCC
>VWZO01013624.1:192709-225539 GCA_013396975.1 Bucco capensis
AGGGCCGGGCAGAGCCGAGCCGCGTTTAATTTCAGCTTGGATTCAACGCATTGCTTACGGGCGTGCGGCCCTTTTCCCTGCTGGGAGCAGTGGCGGGGAGCGGGTCTCCTGCCGGAGGCACGCCGGCCGGCTCCCGGGCGCAGCCCAGCACGTGTGGCGGCAGTGGCGCCGCGGCCCTCAGGGAGCTGCCGCCGGCCCGCCCCGGGCACCACCGTACTTGGCACCCCGGGGACCCTTGGGGGGCCGCGGCTGGCGGGGTGGGCACCGGGCGCTGGCGAGGCTTTGGAGGCCGGCGGGGGGTTGCCTACGCTGCCTTAGGTCTCGTAAACCGTGGGGAGAAATCCCAGGTGCTGCCTGGGAAGGGGAAAGAAGGGGTCTTGGAGCGTCGTGTGGGCATCTTCCAGCCTGGCACAGGGGCTGCCACATTCCTGTCTTCTTCCACCAGCACGTTTTGATGGTCCCCAAAACATTGGTCTTTACAGGTGCATTTGCTTTTGTGTTTGTGGAGTGATGCTGCCAAGGTATTCCAGCTTTCCTTTGTCTGGGTGTTATACAGGGTTGTATTGTGGCAATTGTGCTGGCCTTTTTTGCTTCCGTTTCTTGTCACGAGTGTATTGGAGCTCTTTGGAAGCAGCGTGATTTATTCATTTGAACTTGTTTCTCACATTTTTGGGGGTTGATAAACACTGCTGATAGTTTCCAAGGGGAGCATCCTGTCCTCTCCAGTGTGCTTCTCCTCAGATGCCAAATGCTGGCCAACGATTTCCCTTTTTAATTTTCCCAGGCTGCCCCCAGTTTGAATGCTCAAGACTTTTTAAAATAGCTTGCAGCAGGAGGGTTTTGTTTGGGCTTCTGTTTGATGTTGAGCCTTTCGTGGTGGTCTCTTTACCTCACAACATTTTTTCCCCAGTGTGATGGTGTGGGCTTAACGAAGGCTGGAGCTTCACACTGGAGTGCTGCCCCTTGTGCCCGGGGAAACCGTGCCGTGCTCCATTATTCCCTGAAGTAGTATCTTCTGCCACATGTAGGTGCTAAGTATGACTCAGACAATGTGTGTAAGTGCAAGGGGAAAGATGCTCAGCGTTGTAGGAGTTGTGTCGTGCTCCAGGGATTATGAATGAGCGTGACATGGTGCCATGAAACTCTTCTGGCTCTTCAGAGTTTAACTGAGACACAGATCCTGCGTGCATCAGTTTACCTGTAGTTAGTGGTTAAAGTGGTTGGTGTTTGTGTAAACCAGTGAGTTTTGTTTCTGTATCAAATGCTAACAAACAGTCGACAAACTGGGTGGAGAAATGCAACTAGTAGAGTCTAGTTTTACAGTTAAGTGTGTTTTAGTGTAACTATTATTCAGACTGGGGCCCACATGTTATAGTTACTTGGTATTCTTAGTGTAATTTTAATCTTTCCATATGTGTATATATGGAAAAGATTTTACAGTCTTTTCAATATAGATGATGAAAATAAACATATATGTGTGTGTATTTCTGTGTATATGCAGACACATACTGGCATGTCCAGAAGTTTCCCTTGACTTCTTTTACTGTTAAAAGAGTATGGTCTTTTTATTTGGGGAAACTGCTCATGGTTGTAAGCAAGAAGTACTGAATTTGAAGCCAAACTTACAAATAATATCAGAGCTGGGAAAAAAAGTGTTCTTGAATGTTTGGGAAATTCAATATCTTTTTACCTAAAAGTCAAAACACAAGATTGCCTTTCATGAAGGTTTCTGTTCAGATAATGTATTATTTTGAAGTACCTCATTTTAGAATACTGGATTCTTTTTAGTAAATTCTCTAATTTAGCTGTACATAATGCTTACAAGAGGAATAAAGAGCCTGTTCTTGGATTTTCTTCTCTCTCTTTCCCTCCCGCTCTGTCTTATGTAGAGGCTTTCTGGAAGCTGGAAATAACACCAGCAACTGTTGTACCTTGTTTTTCCTGCAGATCCTGTCAATATTCTACTTCCTGTTCCAGAGGCACAGGCCGTTGCTGTGTAAACTTGGTGACCTTGCTTCTCTGGGCTGATTGTGAGGGATCCCAGGGTGCCATGCTCACCACAGTTTCTTCTTGGCATAACCCCTACCTACCAACGGTTCAGGATATGGACATGGCATGCAATGCTGAAATAAATCATTTAGCTATAGAAATTACTAATCCAACTGTAAAAATAATAGGTTTTTTTTGCAGCTTGATAACGTGAAATGTAAAAACTAGCCTATAGGAAGATAAGATAGGAGTTAGTTCCTAGGAAGCTGGGGCAAAGTGTGCCTTAAAGCTTAAAGTAACCCTCAAATTTACTGGTCTTGTTTTCTGCTGTCTCAGGCCAGCATGCTCAGACAGCTTATGCAGTTAGGGTTTCATTATCTAATCCATCTTTGATCAGGCCGGATAAATGGTGTTTGGCCAGTGCTGATCTTGTTAGGAGGGTGGTGTAAAGCTGCTTGAGTTGGGATTGGGACAAATCGGATCATGGCTGCTATCTGCTTCTAGGACATATTTCAGTTAATCGTGGCGTGGGAGGAAAAGGTCCAGCACAATCTGCTGCTTTTTAGCTCCCTGTGGTCCATAAGCAGCAAAAATCAAGTGCCACCAGCCAGGAATGTCTCCTGAAAGTGTTTGGATATGTTTGTAAGCTTTGGAAGTGAAGGGCCCCAAAGCTACTGCAGCTTTTCAACTGTATAAATACTAGCTAGGAACTAGCTTTCTTGGATTGGATGAGTTGGATTGTTTGGGTCAACTTGCTGATCTGGGTAAAAATAGTCCCTAACAGAGGGAAGAAGAAAAAAGTCCTGTTGGCTTAAGTCACTTGTGAAACTGCACTGAACTGCAGTTGTTGATGCAGCTGTATTTGCTGCTTTTCAGGAGTTGACTGCTGCACAGATGGAGAAGAAAGTACCCTTGCATTAATCTCCTCCTCTGTTTGTCACATGATGAAAGACAAGAAATATTATGGCTAACTAGAAAGTGTCCCTTCTTTCTCTTTGGAGCTGCAGACAAGCATGCAATTCCAGGGTGCTGTGTTTGTCTTCCCCACCAAAACACTAGAGGAGTACCAGCCAGCTTACACTGCTGAAGAAAGTCACTAAAATATCTTCTGGTTACTTTGTATGAGGTTGAATGAGTTTATCAACTCCTCATTCAGTCCTCAAACTGAATTTTGATTTAACTTTTTTATGGGGTCTAGGCTCATTAGTTAATTAAAATGATACCTAGGGGTAATATGTGGTTGGAATGAGATGCAAGGTGTGAACAGAGCTGATCTTTCTTGGGTATCTTGTGTGCTCAGTATCCCTGAGTATTTGAAGGAATTGCTCTTCTGCAACCATAAGCATGGCTGTCTGGTCAGAGAAGACAGTTAATGCAGCTGTAGCCTGTGCCCTACCCAGTCCATGTAAACTTCTTGTGGCAGCCATGAGCGATGACAACGCAAAGTCACTCAGGCCTGTCTGCATAGGGTTCAGATGGATGACTAGTGATGTAGAGATCAGTCCCCTGCGACTGCATCATGACATAACAGGCAATAAGTCTTTGCTCTGCAGGGAAGTCTGTAGTTTTTCTTCTACTACAAGCCAGAAGATGGTCTATAACACCCTCTAGCAGCTTGACTTCTTCCAGCATGAAGGCTGGAAACCTTGATCAGCAGTGTGCCACAGAAAAGGGAGAGCAAGGACATGGCTGGTGCTTCATGACAACTGACAGCCAGTGTCCTCGTTCACACTATGGCTTGTTTGTGGTGCTCAGAGGAGGGCAAGAAATCAGCCTGCTGATAATTTCCAAAGACAGATTTGGGTTTTACGAGTAAGAGGACTGACTGGGACTGTACTCAAGAAGGAGCTAACAGCTTTTGTGTTGTGGGGGACCTGATGGAAAGGGTCACATGGGAGCAGAGTGGTTGGATTGCTGCCTAGCAGAAAAGGACCTGGGAGTGCTTGTTGACAGCCGGCTGAAGATGAGCCTGCAGTGTGCCCAGGTGTCCAGGAAGGCCAACAGCATCCTGGCTTGGATCTGAAATAGTGTGGCCAGCAGGACAAGTGAAACAATTACCCCTCTGTACTCAGCACTGGTGAGGCCACACCTCGAATACTGGATTCACTTTTGGGCCCCCCACAACAAGAAGGACAGAGTTGCTGGAGTGTGTCCAGAGAAGGGCAATAAAGCTGGTGAACGGTCTAGAGCACAAGTCTGATGAAGAATGGCTGAGAGAAGTGGAGTTGTTTAGCCTGGAGAAGAAGAGGCTCAGGAGAGACCTTGGTCTCTACAGCTACCTGAAAGGAGGTTGTAGCAAGGTGGCTGCTGTTCTCTTCTGCCAGGTAACTAGTGACAGGGCAAGAGGAAATGGCCTCAGGTTGTGCCAGGGGTGATTCAGATTGGATATTAGCAACAATTTCTTCACAGAAAGAGTTGTTAGGCATTGGCCCAGGCTGCCCAGGGCAGTGGTAGAGTCACTATACCTGGAGGGGTTCAGAAAATGTGTAGACATGGCACTTCACGATACGGTTTAGTGGCATGATGGTGTTGGGTTGATGGTTGGACTTGAGTATCTTGGAGGTCTTTTCTAGCCTTTGTGATTCTGTGAAATCTGTATTTTTAAGTCTTACAAAACAGACCATCTATTCCCAGTAAATTGTGGAAAAGCTGTGTAATCTGTTTAGCTTTTTCCTCCCTCTTATTATTCATGGCGTGACTATCTGTGTAAAGAGATGCAGGGCAATGTAGGGGATGTAAGATATTCTAGAAAAGATGAGAAGTTCCAGTGTTTAGAAGCTGTCCCCTGCATGTTGGATCCAGGATGATGTTTCCCTGGATGCTGTTTGGAGAGACTGTTGCTGATGTGATGATACATAATGAATCACCTTTACATTTGTTGTTATTTCTCTGTTTCCTTCTGCCCTTTGTGTGTTTTGGGTTTGGTTGTTTTTTTTAATGTTTAAGTATTATGAGTTAGACCTGACACAGTCTGGGAAGGCTTAGAAAATCTTCAGTTCAAAGAAAGCATTTGGCAAACAGACTGAAAGTTGGAATTTTAGACATAGTGGTAACACTTTAATGTTGGCTTTTTTTTTGCCATATTCAGGAAAATGGAAAGCCCAAGTAAAGCATTCTGGATGCTTTAGTACCCCTCCAGGCTCTGTTGGTATTTTTCTTTGGATTTCAGAGGTTTGTGTCTTAAGGTGGTGGCCACAGTTGTGAGGTTGGAAGCCGAACAGAGGTCTGGCTCTGCTGGAGATGGTTTCCTTCTGTGTATGTGTACCAAGCTGTAAACATATGCTTTTAATTTTTCCTCTTCAGAATTCCCATTTAGAAACATGAGCATGCTGGCATTTTGCAGAAAACCTGGGGTCTCTCTTGCATTCTGAAAAGGTTGCCTACCTAGCTGAGGTTGGAGCAGCATCCTGTAAGATACTCTCTGTTGGCTTTTCTTTCCAATGACCTAGCAGTCAGGGTTTTCACCTTGCCCTTTTGCACCAGGGGTTCACATCTCTGTTTTCAGGACTGTCTCAAAGAAGTGTTGGTCACTGTAAGTTTAGGAGCCATGTTACTGTGCTAGCTCTGTGCTTTATTGTGGCTGTGCTGAGGGCTTTCAGCTCTGCTGTGGTGAGGCTGGAGGCAGCAGAAGTATCAGAGCACAGGAGATGCAAAGGAAGCAGCAGTAAAATAGAACTAAAATTTTAACTGCTTCACTTGCAGTAGTGGTAGGGAAGCCAAACTGAAGTTGTAACACAGCTGAATTGGATTCTGTGTGTGGTCTGTGTCCCTCTGGAGGCTGCTGCTGAAGGAGGTGTCCCTACTAGATTGGAAAAATAAAGGGTATTGCTAGCAGCCTTTGGTTTGCTGCACAGGAACCTCTACCCCCTTGGACAGCGTTAGGGGTTGCATTGGATGAAGATGTTTTAAAACCTCTCCCTCCATGCTGCTGACTTGTCTGATGGCATGGGGTGAGTCTTAGCTTTCATTCAAAGCGCAAGAGGCGGGGGCAAGTGTTTTGGTCAACTGGAAGCCTCTTCCTAATTTGTCCATCTCAGATACTAGTTGACCTTCTGTGTGTGTCTGCTTTTGAAATGTGGTGGCTGAGGGATCAGAGGAACATCCAGAAGCAAAGTGAGAGAAGCAATTAGAGGTAACGAGTTCCAGTTCGTTGAAGCATTCTGTTGATCTGCATTTTACAGTGGTATTGAGAGGACACTGGAGTGTAGCTGTCATGAGATAATCCCAATGTTTAGGGATTAGAGCTGCTTGACTGCATTTTGGGCCTTAACTCCCTTTGCTCTCCAGTAAATCTTATTTTGCCAGCAGTCTTTTCTAAATTGAGGAAAATGCTGATTTGAAAGATGCATATGTATTTCCCCTACTCCGCTTCACTTTCCAGAGGGCACCTCCTTTGTTCCAGGTTGAGTTTGGGGTGTTTGGAAGAGCCAAGGCCAGTGATGGCAGGGGCTGTATGTAGCAGTCCTCACCAGGCATGGACTGTGCCACCATCCTGACCTGCAGTGCTCCTTGTCAGGGCTCTGCTGACCTGTCCCACTGAGCTCTGCAAGGCACCTCTCCTGCAGGAAGGCTTTGCTGTCTGCTGTGCTTCCCTGAGAAGGGCCTATTGTAGGCTGAAGTTTATAACCTGTCTTCTTGCTTCTGGAGAATTTCCAGGGTGTCTGGGAAGAGGCTTGTGAACCATTCCACACTCTCATTTGGCTTGTCATGCATACAAACACCATCTATCAAAACCACCCCTAGCAGCTCTCTTACTGGACTGAAGGAAATGGAGTGCTGATTCCTTAGCAGTGATCTGATGTGCTGAAGTAGCCACAAAGTAGGAAAGGTCATGTACAAAAGCCCCCTTGTTTAATAAGGGGCAACAGCTGAAGTTGAGCTGGATCCAGCATCTCTTTGGGCAGAGCAGGAGACCTTGGCAGTTTCTGCCAGCTCAGTTGATGTGACATCGGTGTTCAATCAGCTGTGCCGATGCCACCTCCTAACCTTTGGAGTGTGAGCAGAGTGTACTTGTGATTCATACTGATTAGAAAAGAGGTCATGAGATCTCTTACTTGCATCTCTTGGATAGGACAGTGGGATTCAGTCTGGCATGTTTTTGAAGTGTCTGGGCGTTCCTGGGGCTGTTGCCTGTGTTTGCCTTTGTTTAGGAGTGTTCATTGTGCAGGAAGATTGGATGCTTGCTTCAAAGAGTGTGGGTTAGAAGTAGTTGTTGCTTTTTCTGTACAACTTTCTTGGGTTTTATCTGCGCATAATTGCTTCAGCAATCATGCAAGTATTACCACAGAGACAGGGAAGAACCTGCACCATTTAAGGGGGGGAAAAAACCCCTCAACATGTCAGCACTTTTTGTCCTCTGGCTGTATGTAGCTAAATTTCCTTTAATAGAGAGGCTAAAGAAGCAACCTTATGAGGCATTTCTGTGTGTTGCAAATATCAAAATATTCTCCCCAGAGGCCTTTGAGGCCCTGAGATCTGGATGCAGCTCAGTTTTTTTTCAAGGGACCAGAGTGTGCTCTTTTAGCTGAGGCTTTCTGCACAGCTTTCCTCCTGCTGTTTCTGTAGGAGATTCTTGCAGACACTTGGGATGGTTGTCACCATCAGGGCGATGCCTGGGAAGAAAATCCCACCAAGGCATCACTGAAAAGCCTTGATTTAGTGCTGTGTGGGCTGAGTAGAGGCTGTAGCAGGGATCCAGGGCCTGTAATTTGCTGCTTGTGGTTGCTGTTGCCTTTTCTCCAGCCTGCTTGCCCTCCTGGGCTGGGTGAGGCAGGGGGAGGGCTGGGCTCTGCCCTGTAGCAGAGCTGAGTGCCTTCTTCCTGGGGCCCTGCTTCTGCAGGCAGTGTAGCCAGGCATGACTCTCTGAGCAGCTACTGAGAGATGGTGCTTCTGAGCCATCTCTGCCTGGTTCTTTGTTTTTATTCTGTTCCGTGGCTTTGCTTTCCTTTTGTGGGAAGAAGAAATGGGGAGAAGTGGTTGTGTTAAAGGGCTTCTCCATTGCCATTCATACTCTCTTGTCCTGAAGAGCAGGCCTATCAGAGGCCTTTTTCCTATCCTTGTTTTATAAGTCCTGTGTAGCCTTGGAACAAAGCTGAACCAGGATGGAGTATGTTTTATAGGTGCATGTCCTTACCTGTAGGCACCAGTTCTTCTCAAAGCTCATTGCTACCTGGGATAATTTCTGGCATTAAAGACCACTGTTTCTACTCCCATGAGTGAGGCTGGCCAGATACCCTGAAGAGATCCAAAAGGTTCCTTCAGGGAAGGAAGCCTGGACTGTGGTGTTGCAACACACTGAACCATGGAGCACGCTGAAGGAAGTAGAAGCTGGCAGTGTGGTATGGGCAGATGTCCTGGGGCTGGTGGGATTTACAGCAGCAGAAAGCAGGAGTTTGTGTGGTGCCTGTACCTGACACTGGTGAGGCCACATCTCAAATACTGTGTTCCATTTGGGGCCTCTCACTACAGGAAGGACGCTGAGTTGCTGAGTGTGTCCAGAGAAGGGCAACAAAGCTGGTGAAGGGTCTAGAGCACAAGTCTGATGAGGAGTAGCTGAGGGAACTGAAGTTACTTAGCCTGGAGAAGAGGAGGCTCAGGAGAGACCTTCTTGCTCTCCACAGCTACCTGAAAGGAGGTTGTAGCAAGGTGGCTGCTGTTCTCTTCTGCCAGGTAACTAGTGACAGGGCAAGAGGAAGTGGCCTCAAGTTGTGCCAGGGATGATTCAGGTTGGATATTAGCAACAATTTCTTCACAGAAAGAGTTGTTAAGCACTGGCCCAGGCTGCCCAGGGCAGTGGTAGAGTCACCATCCCTGGAGATGTGTAGACGTGGCACTTCATGAGATGGTTTAGTGACATGACGGTGTTGGGTCGATGGTTGGACTTGATTATCTTGGAGGTCTTTTCCAGCCTTTATGATTCTCTGAAACCTATGAAATGATCTGGATTGTGGATGAAACTGAGGCAATAAAGTGTACACATCACTTCTGCTTGTTTGCTGAGATCCTAATGTCTCTTGGGCAGCCTGCGAGAGAAATCAGTTGACTTCTGAAGCACCTGCCTGTCTAATTACTTCCTTTGCCCAAGAGAGCTGAATGCCTGAAAACACAGAATGCCCTCAGTGGTCCAGTTGTAGAAAAAGATGTGTTAGGCTGTGGTGGTGCTGTGGGAGTTGGTGTTTGTCTTGGGTGGTCTGAAGGTGCTGGGCACTGTCTGCTCAATGCAAAAGGGTGAGAAGACAGAGAACGTGCCCAAGTAAGGAGGAGAGGTTTAATACATGGTGCATCCAGCATGGTAGGGGCAGGAGCTCATACTCAGCAAGTGCTCATCAGGAGGATGTGACAAGAAGGCACCATGTGAGGTCTTAATTATGTGGTTGTACGTTTTATGTTTTTAGAGATGACTTTGTAACTGCATCAGACAGATGAAGCTCACAGAGATGCTATTAAATGGAATTTTGTTACCAGTTAAAATAGGAGTGAGGTCAGGCTTTGGATTGAGAGCTATTCAATATTTCATTTCTTCCTTTTCATCTTGTGTGTGACCCCAGACTGAGTTTACTGCAGATAATCTAAACCTTGCACAGAAGACAGAACTATTAATTTTTAATGGTCTGTAGTGTGGGTTCTTCATAGATACTAATGATCTTGTTTTTGCAGTTTTCCTGAGAGGTAGAAAAGGTGTATTATCTCTTACTAGAAGTGAAGAATTGAGGTACTGGTAATAAAACCAGTTTTGCAAAAAGCCCATTGACACTTGCAGCTTGATTTATTTTTATTTTATTGTAGCTGTTGGGGTTTTGGTGATACAGAAATCCTTGATACAAAGCTTTCTACAACTTCCACTGTATATATGAATACCTACCACTTCCACAGGCTAATCCTTAAGTGTGTCATGTTGGACAAATGTAAAGTGATGTTGTCTTCATTTAAAAAAATAAAACAATGGAAAAGCTTGAATTAAGTAACTTACCATTGTATCAAAACCTTACTTGGAAGATGAGGTTTGAAATCTGACTTTTTAAGTAGAAGGGATACTGCTGGTCCTTACCTACAAAACTACATACTGTTCAGTTTCTCCAGCTGTTTTTCCTGTTCAGAACTCAGTACTTTCTAGGCTTGCATGAAGCATATGTCAGGAAAAAACATCACATGAGCCTGATTTATTCTCATATCCCTGCACATAACAGAGTGGAGATTGCATGGGTAGCTGTAACTGGTGTTCTTTAATTCATGGCCCCTGACTTTCTTTTGAAATGCTAGTCTAGAGGAGAATGTAGCTACCTTGCCTTTTGGGTTAAAAGCATGGTTCATTCTGTTAGCAAGCAGAAAGCTGCTGTGTGGACAGGAAAGAGAGGAACCAGCTCCTGACTTAGTCCCTGTGCTGGCTGCATGGGGGCCTGGCAACTCTCCCTTTCTGGAGCACAGGTCTCAGACGTGGAGATTTGTGGGGTTAGTAGGGAGGAGAGGGAGGGAGGCAAGCTAAGGCATGCTTTGCTGGGGAGGCTTTTTGACACACTGCAAAACAATCCTGCAACTTGAGATTCAGGTGTCTTGGGTGATCACGGACTTGGTCTCTCCTTCCTTTTGCTTGTTGAATAACATGTCCGTGATGGATCCCATCACTGCCTGATTTTTATTGCTTCTGCATGGGTGTCTGGTTTTGTTCTCTCTTTCTTAGCTGGGAACAGCACTGAGAAAAGGAGAGACCAGAAATATGCTATAAGGCTGGGTGTCATCTGCAGAGAGCCCTGGAGAGGAAGACCAGGGTTGGAGAGGGACCTTTTACAAGTGCATGCAGTGATAGGACAAGGGACAATAGCTTTAGACTGGAAGAGGATAGTTTTAGATCAGATGTAAGGAAGAAGTTCTTTGTTATAAGGGTAGTGAGGCACTGGAGCAGATTGCTGAGAGAGGTTGTGGATGCCCCATCCCTAGCAGTGTCCAAGGCCAGGTTGGATGGGACTTTGAGCAACCTAGTCTAGTGGAAGGTGTCCCTGCCCATGGCAGGAGGGGGCTGGAACTAGGTAATGTTTAAGATCCCTCCCAACCCATTTTATGATTCCACAATTTTGGACTGGATGCCCTACGTTGTTGCCCGAACTGTCAGATAACAACACTGGAAGTAGTATGAAGCTATAGGGGAGGAAAGAACACCCTATCCTACTGGTTTTTCCCAGGAGGAGATAAAGACCAACCTGCCAAATGCCTTCTTTGTATCTTGGGGTGTGTTCTAGGGCAACCACCATGAGGGTAAGGGGAGGAGATGAGACTGGAGGCCTCTCTAGTGCTGACATAAATCCAGTGGAGACCTGGCATCTGCTAATGTCACCAGCTGGATCTAACAGCCTTTTCTCTATATGACCTTTATACCTAAGCACTTCTTGGAAACTTCTGACTTCCTTGGCTGGTTAGATTTCCCTAAGAGTGGTAGTTGGCATGCCAAGTGCCTCCTATTGTGAGAGTTGTGTTGAGAGTTCACAGTCACAAACAGCAGAGGTAAGGTCATCGTTTGCCAGGTGGGATGGATTCAGCAGGAGGTGATAGTGACATTTGTGAGCAGTGCTTTCTGTGTGATTGTTAAACATCAGCCATGGGCAGGAGGAAGCTTCAGAGAAGAGGAGAAGGCAAAGCAAAAAGGAAATGGACAAACTGTGGGTTTTGATTTTCAAATAAAGAGGGTTACAGTGAGACTTAAGTCTTTGTAGTGTTTCCATCTGTCATGATTTAACCCCATCCGGCAGCTAAGCCCCACACAGCCGCTCCCGGATTCCACCCCCCCAGTGGGATGGGGGGAGAATCAGAAAAGTACAAGTGAGAAAACTATTGAGTTGAGATAAAGGCAGTTCAATAAGTAAAGGAAAAGCCATGGGCACAAGCAAAGCAAAACAAGGAGTTCATTCACCACTTCCATCAGCAGGCAGGTGTTCAGCCATCTCCAGGAAAGCAGGGCTCCATGGCGCATAATGATTACTTGGGAAGAGAAACACCATCACTTCCAATCTCCCCCTTCCTCCTTCTCCCAAGCTTTATATGCTGAGCACGATGCCATATGGTGTGGAATATCCCTTTGGTCAGTTGGAGTCGGCTGTCCCAGCTGTGTCCCCTCCCCACTTCTTGTGCAGCCCCAAGCCCACTCACTGGTGGGATGGTGGGAGAGACAGAAAAGGCCTTAATGCTGCATAAGCACTAACTAAAGCAGTAACTAAAACATCTCTGTGTTATTAACACTACTTTCAGCACAAATCCAAAACATAGCCCCATACTAAGAAAATTAACCATTCCAGCCAAAACCAGCACGCCATCTGTTCACCTCTTTTCCACTGCTCATTTCTGACCTGTGATTAAGTCTTGTCCCAGAGCTGAACCGTTGTGATGGACTTGGATGTGGTGAATGAGAATGACACTGGCATTTGAGTGTAAGTTGTCTGACCAAGTTTCTGATATATGTGTCTATATATAATGTCTGTGTGTGGCTAGGCCAGGAAATTGAAGGGGTGCTTGTAATTAGGTCTGTTTTTCTGTGTGTGCCTCTGTCCACTGGTTGCATCCTTCTTGGAAAGACTTACTGCATTTCACCCTCTTGCCTGATCTTTTCTGTTGTCCTTCAACAGGAGCATCACGTGGTCATTGGTCAGTGCCAAATGCTGCAGATACAGAAAAATAACTTTACTCTGTTAACACCACTAAGAATTATTGATGATTCTTGTTCTGTCTTGTTCTGAAACTTCTCTGTTTGGGGTTGAGAACATATTTGAGCACTTCTATTCTACAGTTCAGACTGTAACTAGTGTGTAGTTTCTCCTGGGGATGGGTGGTGTCCTTGGGGAAGGTGTTGGCTAGAATAGATGGAGGTGCTGTGAGGGTTGGTTTTTTTTTGTGTGTGTGTGTGCTTTCAGCCTGTTCAGTGCTTAAAGGGGTGAGTAAGGATTCCTTCTCTGCTGATGGGTGAGTGTGATGTTTTTTCATCTTCAGTGTATTAGGTAGTTGTGACCGCTTTGCATGCCAGGAGGAGCATGGATTGGATTTGGAGCTTGGACCACGACTCCTTTAAGGACTAGGAATTTTTTAACTCTGGGCTGTTTGTTGATGGATGTAGATGGAGCATGTCCATGTTGCTTGGGAAGTTTTCCTTAAATAGGCATGACCTTTCCAGTGAAAACAGGAAGATAGTTTTTGCATGGTGGTTTTTTTTTTCTTTTTTAACTTGGTGCTTGTGTCATTTTAGGAACTCATGATTACTGCAGGCATTTACCAGAGAAGCAGCTCACAGTCTTGGTAGCTTTGTGGGGCAGGGTTTGGCAGCTCTGTTGGGGTTTGATAGGGAGATTGGCTTGCTTTGCAGTGCAGCACTCAATACAGCATTTGTTCTTCCTTTCTGTAGTTGTTCCATCCTTTCTGTACCAGCTGCTGTTTTTCATCTTTGGTGATCTGGTTCTCCTTTCTTATGCTGATATCTGAAAATCTGAGGTATCTCTGTGTGTAGGGAAAAGACTAGCCAGTCTGCATGTTTTAACATGTAGATGGTGCTGTACTAGATGATCTCCAGAAGTCCCTTCCAGCCCCTACAATTCTGTGATGCTGTGAATGGATAGCACTCCACGAGGGGAACTCTGAACTCTCTGGTCTGTTTGTCTCTACACATAAAATCTCTATTCTTGGCCTCCCATATCTATTATTAGGTGTTATGTGGAGTTACTTCTTTTGGATTTACTGCTTGATAAAAGAGATGATGTAGATACTCTGGAAAAGCTGTAGTGCAGTGGACAAACTGACCAGCTTTGATGGCACAGTAGTATGAAGTGCTTTGTTTGACCTGTGTGGTTTACTTGATCCTCAGGGTTAGTCACAAGTACATTTTTTTATGTCCATTCTCCTGAGCAGTTTCTTACTCTAGGTCACCAGTTTCCTGATGCCTGAATTCTTGGTAGTTTGCAGTTAAGATTCAGAGGTGTCTGCTTGGCTTTGGGATTAGCTCTTGGGGCAGGAGTAAACATGTGACATTGTTCCCCTTCCATGGGTGAATTCCTACCATTGTAAGACTTTCTCTGCCTCTGATTTCCTAGGCAGGATTTTGATGATGAACACTAACAATTCCTAGGTAAGGATGTTTCTGTGGTGTGTGGATTTTCCTGGGGTGTGGAGGCTGTTGGATGGTTAGCTTCAATCTCTGGATGATCTGCTTATCTACAGATAAGCACAGTGCTCGACATGGAGGCAACTATCTCCATGAATTTGCTAGGAAAACAATTACAACTAATTTTGTACAGGCTGCACTTGAACAGATGCACTGTGGAAATAAGATTGTAGTGGAAAGAGAGGATGAGACCTAGCACCACTACTTTCCCCGAGGCTGCTCTGTTCCAGTGGAGCCAGGGCGGGTGGTGCTGCCTTCACCAGTGACTCAGGGGAGACTTTCACCTCTGGCTACTGTTAAATTAGCCCTGTGTTGGAGTTGCTGGAAGTGCATGTTGTCAAATACTAATTTAGCATGTTATTCTTGAAGCTAATTGACAGAGTAGAAAATATGATATGTAGAAAACATGATATGTTTCCTACAGGCTGTAGGAAACTTTCTTTCTACCTGGAAGAGCTTAAATATCCTGTAGGAAAATGTTCTTCTTCCTTGCATGGTTAGTAGTGATAACCAAAGCAAATTATACTGTGCAAATGCTGCATTTTGAGCCCTCTGATACTATTGTCATGGCTTCTGCTCCTGTTTACAGATTTCCCATGTAACTAAATTAAATTAACTAGACTGGTCAATTCATTGCTGCTGTATTTAAGCCCCTGGGCAGTGTTGAATCTGGCAAGCATGGAGCATCATTTTCATGTGCTGCTAAGAGAGCAAGGATGTACAGCAAAACCAAGGAGTGTTAGTGCTTGAGGGGGAGGTTCACAGTCACAGCTTGGATGTCAGGCAAAGGGAATAGAGAGGGCTCCTGGAAGTCCTTTTCCTCCACCTCTTCTACTGTGGCTCAGTCACTTGTGTGAGTTGGGTAGCATGAGGGTTTTTGTTGTGTATGGGCTAGCCAGGGACTAATGTGTATCCACAGAGTTTGTTCAAGGCAGATAGCATTACAGGAATCAAAACAGATCTTTTGGTTCCTGTTCATAGATTTAATCCTTTCTTTTTAGCAGTTAAATAACCCTGTATTCTTTAGCCTAACCTCCATTATCGTGGATTTGAGCCCTTCTTAAAATGTTATGCATGTAATTACGTGGCATTCATGCTAGGAAGAAAAAGCATGGTGCATAGAGGAATGAAACAGCTCCACCAAGTCACCTCTGCAGGAGCATAACTCTCAGAGCACTGGGTTCAGTGGGTCTTCTTTCCTCCTCTGGTTTGAACTAGATGATCTTCTTGTTTCATTGCTGCCTGCTCCATCCAGGGATGGCCCTTGTAGGATGTTGGTGAGCTGTACACTGCTACTAACTTGTGCTACATCAGCATCCTGTCTTAACAGAAGGTATGATCTGCAGCTTTTTAACTTACAGCATCTTTCCCTAGCTCCAAAATTCACTTGAAATACATATATGGGCCTTCATCCTGCTGTAAGAGGTGTTTTATGTTTTCTTTAGACTTGTGCAGAATACATGGTATGCTGGAAGAGGTTGTACAGATTGAAGAGGTACAGATTTCTCTTTTTCTAATGGCCTCTCCCATGAGTCTGCATACCTTGTAAGACTAGGATGATACTGTGTGCTTAGCCTTGCAGCCAGTTTGGAAATCTGCATTTCACCGTACCACGCTTGCTATTCTTGTCTGTTTGCTTAAAATTCTTTACATGGAGTTTACAGATACTGGCACAGTTTGCAGAGCAGAAAGTGTCCCTTTATAGCAGCTGATGAGTGGATGACAAACAGCTGATGAACCCAAACCTTCAAAAAGCTTTTGGAAAAAACCAACCCCAGTAGTATTAACTTTATGCTTTGCAAATGTTGTATCAGTACTACCAGATTAAGCTGTGTTAAGCCACCTGGTGTAGGTTGTTCTCATTGATTAATACCCCTTTGCCCTGGGCCACCAAGGGCTTGTGTCTATGGGGTATCTACAGTAAGCACAGTCCCTGTGTTGGGGTGCATGGTGTTAAACCTTACTTTGAGGCTAAGCTGATCTGATGGTAAACAGCTGCTAAAATAAGTGATCCTTTTCTCTGTTCTCCATTTGGCTCTGAGTTTCTTATTTGTGATCCTATAGCCAATGAGTAATACCAAGGAGAAGTTGTTTATCACTAAATCTGTCTGGACTCCTGTACTCAGCACTGGGGAGGCCACACCTAGAGTCCTGGGGTCAGTTTTGGGCCCCTCAGTCCAAGAAGAACCCAGGGGCATTAGAGTGTGTCCAGAGAAGGGCAAGGAGGCTAGGGAGGGCTCTGGAGCACAAGTGTGCTGAGGAGCAGCTGAGGGCACTGGGGTTGGGTAGTGTGGAGAAGAGGAGGCTCAGGGGAGACCTTAGCTCTCTCTACAGCTCCCTGACAGGAGGTTGGAGTGAGCTGGGGGTAGGTCTCTTCTCCAGGGTTAAGAGTGAGAGGATGAGAGGAAATGGCTTCAAGTTGCAGCAGGGGAGGTTTAGAATGGATGTCAGGCGGAATTTCTTTCCTGCAAAGGTTGTTAAGTGTTGTCCCAGGCTGCCCAGGGAGGTGCTGGAGTCACCATCCCTGGAGGGATTTAAGAAACATGTAGCTGCTCTCCTTAGGGCCATGGTTTAGTGGTATAGGAGTGCTAGGTATGGTTGGACTTGCTGACCTTAGAGGTCTCTTCCAACCTTTGTGATTCTGTGACTCCACTGTGGTCTGCCTGCTGGGTCGTGTTTCAAGAGAGAATGATTGGTGAAACCACCATTTATTCGGGGAAGAGTGTAGGACTGTGCCTTTTGTATCCTGCCCAATATTGGAATAGTTTGTCTGTAATGCACAACTTTGCTCTCCCTGTGCAGCAACTGCATCTTGCACGGCAGTTTAAACGGCTCTGCAGACCAGCCTGAGGTACTGCAAACCTGACCTCTATGCTGTGCTGCTGGGATGAGGGACACAAGGCACTGGCAGCTGCATGGGGAGTTGAGGTGACTTGGGGAGCTGTGGTCTGCTGGAATGCCAGGAAGGTCCTGCCTGTAAGTGCAGTTGAGAGGAGGGGAGATGCTTGTAGCTAAAACCATGATGAGTAACCCCAGATGTTGAGGGGCTAAAGTAAAGCAGTAACTTGGCAGGATTTTTCTATTTGTGCACACAGCAATTATAGCTCTCCTTAATGCTGACTTTTTTTAACCAGTCACTGCATGTTGACTTTCTGGAGCCCAGGAGACTTGGGGAATGACCTGAGAGGAGGTTGTGGTAGTGCTGTAAAACCCCAAAATCTGTTGAAGCTGTGTTGCTTCTGCTGTCCATTTGTGAGGGAAGGTGCTGTCAGGTGCTTACTGTGCCCATCTCTCTGGCTGAGAAAGCAACAGTGAGTACCTTGAGGTGACATCCTGTCCCCACAGTGCACCTGCATGTCACTTGGGTCACCTCGGCAGCATCTGTAGCTGTCACAAGGAGAGCCTTTGCATGTTTAGTACCAGCCATGCTGCTGGTGACCGCTCTCACACCCACACTCATCCTCTCTTCCTGCAAGAAAGATATGGACATGCTGAAGGGTGTCCAGAGAAGGGCCACAAGGATGATCAGAGGGCTGGAGTACTCTCCTATGAGGACAGGCTGAGAGAGTTGGGATTATTCAGTCTGGAGAAGAGAAGGCTCCCAAGAGACCTTCTTGTGGCCTTCCAGGATCTGCAGGGGCTACAAGAAAGCTGGGGAGGGACCTTTTAGGATGTTGGGTAGTGCTAGGATTAGGGGGAATGGATCCAAACTAGAGGAGTGGAGATTTAGATTAGATGTTAGGCAGAAGTTGTTCCCCAGGAGGGTGCTGAGCCACTGTGCCAGGTTGCCCAGAGAGGTGGTGGCAGCCCCAGCCCTGGCAGTGTTGCAGGCCAGGCTGGCTGGGGCTGGGAGCAAGCTGCTCTAGTGCCAGGTGTCCCTGCCCATGGCAGGCACAGGGGTTGGGGCTAGAGGAGCTTTAAGGTCCCTTCCAACTCTGACAATTGTGTGATTCTGTTGGTGTGCCATTTGTTCCATTACCTCCAGTGTCAGCTCTGCCTTTGTAGCTGAGGGCAGGCCCTGCTTCCCCTCGGTGTGCATCCACACCGTGCTCCTGTGCCGGCACGCGCGTGCTGCCCTTGAGAACAGACCTGCCTTAGGAAAATCATTGCTGGTTGCCATGGCAGCTGCTGTTGCTGTGGGCTAATGGGAAAGGCAATTACTGCTGCATGCTGGGGAGCCTATGGGGAGGGACTGGGGGGGGTAGGACAGATGAGCTGTGTGACTGATAGATTGGCTATCACAGTGAGCAAACAGGAGAGGAGAGAAAGGCCAGAGATGCCCTGTAATGAAGTTGGGCCAAATCTGCTTTATTTCTACCTCCTGGGCAGGCTCACTGGGAGATTCCCACCCTTCCTTTGATTGTCCAGTGTAGTCTCAGGGTTGAGATTTCACGTTTGCAGCTGGGTGCTGCTTGATGACTCTAAACTGGCCTAATAAGTAAAACTAGGAGCTGAAAAACTTTATACACATTGATGATACTCATCTGGCCCCTTTCCAGCAGTTTACTCCCTGTAAATATACCTCCTGGCCTCTTATTTTGCTGTTCCCTGTAGGTTGAAGGTGAATGATATAAAATAACTCCACTTTTCTTGAAATGAAGAGGATCAATTATGAAAACTGAGGACAGATCTGTTTCAGGATGGTTCTTGTGTGCTACTGTGCTAGTAGAAGGCCAAAATGTTTTGATGATGGACCCGTGTGTAGACCCCTGTGTATTTACAGGTGTATGTGGGTATGTGACAGATGCTGTGGGTTTGTGCATCTTACAGAATTCAAAGCTGAAGGGAAATTTCAGCCTTCATCTTTTTTCACTGAATTTGGGCAGTGTATGCCCAAGCAGTGCCAGTACTGTTTGTACTGCAAATGTGAGGAAAAACTAGGGACATTTTATAGTGAGGAGCTTGTAGGAAATGAATAAATTCCTTGAAAGATTTGAAGACAGAGTCCTGCATGCCCAAATGGCAACCCTCTGTCTCCTCCAATTTGTGCTGCTTTCCTTTTCCTTTCTGCTAAGAAATAGCCTGAGACCTTGCTGCGCAGGAGCTCTTCCAGGAGGCCTTCCCTGGCCAGCAAGAGGCATGTCACGGAAGTTTCTTCTGGCTTCTAGAGTGCATCATGGTGTCAGTGAAGCTAAAACAATGGTTGTGGTCCCCTTCAATGGGGAAACAGTCCCAGGAGGTACAGAAGAGGCTTGTGGTCCAGACAAAGTGAGAAGAGTAAAACAATCATCTTGGAGCAGGCAAAATTGGGACCTTGTCTGAATTTCTCTCCCTGTTCAGGTTATCTCCCAGCAGCTGTTTCCATCTGCCCTCTGGATCATACCCCACTGGGATAAGAGTGGTGACTCACTTGGCTGGGATGGTTTCCACAGCACACAAGAGCCCAGCTTTCCAGGGAGCTGTGGCACCAGGAAGGGGAAGGGTTCTGGTGTGTTTGATCCCTTAGTAAAGATTATGCTCTGTCTGTTTAATTAGAGACTGCTGCTTTCTTTACTGGTGTGCTAAATACAAATGGAGGAGCTGGTCTAATATACTCAAAGCTGCAAATGTCAGGAGTCTGTAGTTTTATTTTCCTTTCACCAAATCTGATTTGTTTTTAAGTACTACCACTAAATCTAATGATGTAGGAATTCCTGTTAAAAGAAATGAGAGATTTAAGCTGAGGAACTTCATACTCTTTTCTCCTTTCTTGTACCACCTGTGTTTACAAAAGAAGACCTGCTGTTTTGCAGATGTTTATACAGTATGACCTAAAGTGGCAAAAGACTTGATCTAAATATGCTGTGTACTAAGCTAAAATATAGTTATTAAGGTTTGCTCTCTGCACAGTTTTTGGAGCAGATTTGTACGTTCCAAATGTTACCTTTGTGACAGCAGATTACCAAAAAAATTTAAGTATAAAAAATTGAGTGAAGCTCAAGCAGCTGCTGCTGGAGCCCAGGTTTGTGAGGATTTACTTGGGGGCTTCATATTCAGCTTGGGATTCTTTGTCTGCTGAACTACAGTCAGAGTCCTGGCAGCCCCAGGGAGATCTTGTAACGGGACAGACATCTGTGCTTAAGATGCTGTGCCCTGTCTGTGTGTTTGTGCAGGACAAAGTAGGTAGCAAATGAGACCATATTTATTTATTTATTTACTTCCCTTGGGCTCTCACTGAGCACAGTGGGCCCCATCTACCTCCATCTGCTTAGCCTTGTCCAGTGCCATCACACACATGCTGTTTGCTTGAGCATGTCCTGAGCCATAGCGTGATACCTGGAAAGTACAGCTCGCTGAGATAGTGCTGGAGCTGCCACCCTGTGAAGTGTTCAGCCTCAGACTGGTCAGCTGGAAAGTCCTTGAGAGTAGAAAGGATGGGGAGGACTCCTCATGGTGAAGGCTGACTCAGTGCTGTTCTTGGCCCCTTGGCATGCAGTGAGGCTCTGCCTCTTGCCGTCGGCTGCTGCAGCCGCTGTTTGTTCATGTCCTGGCTGATCCAGTGAGTTTCTGCTCCAACCAGTGGTACAATATATGGGGTACCTGGTTTTGGGGCAAAGCTGGCTACAGGGCTAGATGAGGAGGGAGCACACTCATTATGTGCTGGAGGCATTTTGCTGTGTTGCAGCATGTGCTTGCTGGGGGAGGCATGCCTTAAAACAAAGCTCCCAGGACACTGGGTTGACTTGCCAGCTCTCTCCTGGCCTTGCAACTTGAGGTCTGGCAGAACAGTTTCAGCACGAGATGTGTGTTTGTGGAAAGGGGAGAAAAGAAATCCAGAGAGATTGTCTGTCCTTCTTTAGGCTTTCCTGTTCCTAGTGGTGGCAAGAAGAAACTACATTTCTGGAGAGTGTTGAGTTGTAACCAGTGTCTGTTCTCAGTCTGGCTGGAGGAGATGGAGGCTGTCTGCAGTGTTTGTGTGCTTCTGGGCATCAGTAGACATTGCTAACTGGCACTGAAGATTTTTTTTTTTCCAAAATCTGTTTCCTCTGCTGCATGATGCAGTGTTGAGTCAGTAACCCTGTCGCTTTGAAGGTTAACATTTTTCATATCCCAACACTTTATTGTGCTCCCTTATTCCTCTTTTCCCCCTTCAGCTCTTCCTATTTTTGATAGACTAATCTAACACTAGCCTTTCCTAGGGCAGAGCAGTGGCTGCAGGAGATTAGCCTGCATCCTCTTCTGCTCTAAGCTTTGGGAGCTGGGCTGATGGAGAGCACATGACCCTGCTGGTGGCTTTTCCTTGCCGGCGGGACACAGGGAGCTGTGTGTGAGGGGAACAAGAGGTGCTGTGTAGCGCGTCGGTGCTCCGCTCCTGCTGGTGGCAAGGGCAGGCAGAGCTTGCCAGCTCCTGCCAGCGTGGCATGGTTTGGCAAGCCAGCAGCTTTCCCAGACAGCAGAGGGCTTGCCCACCCGTGTGCCACTCATACACTTAGCTTCCCATTTTGACTCTGAATGTAAGCATGTGGGGAGGCTGAAGGTGATGCAAGCTGGCCGCTTCTTTCCTCAGCGTGGTGTAAGTGAGCAGGGCGCCTGAATTATTCACTACTCCTCAGCCTGCAGTTCCTATTCAGTTCCCAGTGTTGGGGCACCCTGCCAGCACCCAGTGAAGAATTCATTGCTGTGCCTGGCCTGGGGGCACCCCATGCCATGTGCGTTTGGGAAATTGAGGCCAAGAAGGGTGGCCACCACGCCCTGGAGTTCTGTAGCTGCAGGTCTGGGTTGCCCTGCGCTCTTCCCATCCGCAGTGTAGGTGGGCACAGGCCCTTTCCCTGCTCAAGGCAGGTTTTCACCTGTTTGTAGCTGTCTCTGCCTTGCAGCAGTGCTCAAGTCTGCCTTGACTCCTGGGTCCTGATCTTTTCCTACCCTCTCTCCATATGTGGGATCTGATGTTGTGTCCTATCTACCTTTCATGTTCGTGGTGTGGATTTCTCTGCAGGCCACCTCCGTATTTTTATTGCCCAGTTTGAAGTTCTCTTTGCCACATCCTGAGTTTTCAGGGGTGGTTGTGCTAAAAAGCAATCCCATTTCACATTTTCTGAGAGGAAATGTTTCCTTAATTGTTCTTATAGAAACCATTTTCCATTTGCCTGTGATGTTAATCTTGCTAATCTGACTAATTTTTTTGTTCAATGTTGAAAAGCTCTCTCCTGTTCACATTATCTCAACTGGCAAAAGCTACACTTCTTTTTACAAACATTTCTGGGCGTGTGTACATTTGGTACCATCTTCCTTGTGCTAATCCTCTGCTTTGTTTCCTCTATATTTTACTTTTCAAGTAATTTCAGCAGGTGGCTGGTCCCTGGGGAAGCTTCCTTTGACCAGAGTGCTTTCTGGTCTCAGTTGATGGGGTCGGATGGAGTTTCAGGTCCTCCTCCTGGCTGCACAGAGTAGGGTTTTTTTTTTCACCTCTAATTGGATCATGTAAATCAGCTCTTTCTTTGTCTTGTTCTCTTTGTCTAGAATCTCCTTCTGGTGATTTTGATGAATAAATCATCCTTGACATTGGATTGAATTTTTATTTAGTAGTTCTGTTGATAGGTAAAAATGAGTGTATCTGACAAGTGAAAGAGGGGTAATAATCAGAATTATGCCCAATATTTTCTGTTAAATCTGATTTCTGTGGTAGAGGTGATATGTAAATAATTGAGTACAAAGTGGCAGGGGCTGCCTTTTTGGTTTTAAATCCTGTGCTGTTACAGCCCTCTGGGATTTTAGTATTTGATAAAGTGCTAAGGGGTCCCTAGGGTCTGACAGATGTTGGAGAAAACAGACCTCCCTTCCAGAGAGAAACCCAGTCCTTTCACACCAGTACAAATGCTGGATGTTGGAGGGTGCACGTTTCTGCCGGCCAGTGGAAAGCTTTTCCTGCTGAATGTCCTTCCCTCAGCCAAAGGCAAAGTCTTGCAGAGTTGCTGCTCATCTCCCCAGCCTGGGTTTGCAGTGTGTGGCTGTGATGGGCAACCTGAGGGGAAGAATGTACCATTCTGCTTTTCCCCACTTGGGCTTTTATGCCTGGAATAGTGCAGTATGCTGTTGCCTCTGAAGTGATGGCTGCTGTGTCTCTTGCTTTGGCTCTTCTGCAGCAACTAACAGAGAGGACTTGAAGTGATTCAGTGGAGAGAGAAGCAAAACAAACTCTGGCAAAACCTAGATTATTGACCAGTTATTGAATCAAATAGTAGGAGGAAGGAAACAGAGGATAGTAACCTGTTTCGTTGCTCTTACAGGCAGAGAGAGGTGTAGTATTCCCTGTATTCAGCAGAGGAGAGGGAAATGTCTGCAACAACCTTTCTCCAATTGCTTTTAAAGTTGGATGAGTGGAAGGGAGACAATAAGTTGCAAAGGTGTGAAGCCTGCAGTAGTGTTCATGCAGCAACTGGAAAGAAGTCTGGGGATGCACTTCCTCATTATTAGCACACAGGGCTCAAAAGTATTTTTTTGCAGTGGACAAAAGCATTCAACCCCTCCAGAAGTAAATAAAAAAGCTGATGGACTGGGAGCCATGAATGGCATGGCTTACATATAGTCACTTGAGAAGCTAAGCCTTATTGTAGTATGTGGCTTCTAGGATGCTAGAACTGCCATCACCAGAGTTTGGGGCTGTAGGCTTTTATACTATCTTTGTGTAATAGGAATTTTAGGTTTTGGAGCTTGTCATTTATACCCATTTTGGCTTTAGTAATGGCAGCAGGAGAAAAAGAAAACTACTTCTTTCCCTCCTTTTTTTTTTTTCTTCCCCCAGGAGATATCTGGCTGTTTCCAGAAGGGAACAGATTTCCAGCTCTTTCCCTCATCCTCCTGATGCAATTGAAGAGCAGTGGGGGAGAGAAGCAATCTCATTCAATCTGTGATTTGCATGTGTTCAACCCTTCTGTCCTAAATCTGTACAGTGCCTTTCTGTATGACTGATAACAGCCTCCTTATGCAGCAGCAGCATCTGTCTGAAATTCCAGCATCTTTCAATTTTTTTCTCTTTTCATTTTCTGCTGCTGCTTTAAAGCTGCAAGTAATCCTCCAGGCACCAGTGCTGTCTTTCAATAGACTCTGACTGATGCAATGCTGTCTTCATATGGGATGGGATTTGGAAGGTTTGGTTTTTCACCCCGGAGGATTACAAGCTTCATTTTGACACAAACATTTATACACAGCAGGTGGTAGTGTCGGTGCCTCAAGACTTGACTCTTGGCACTAGGAAGATGCACTGAAAATCTAGGAACTCTCCTAGGTCTTTCTTCTCTGTGAAAGTTTCTGTGCTGCAAAATCCCCAGTGGTGTTGGTCATTGGCTAGGAAGTTTTTAGAGGTCTGCTGTGTTTCTTTTGGTCAGGTTCATATAGAGATCCATGTAATACATATGCACAGATGTGTACACAACATTATCTTCAGTGGTCACAGTTTGGGTCCTTTCTTGTAATGCACTAAGCAGTGTGACTAATGAGATGGATGTTTGTTCTTTCCTGTCCTCTTTAGGAAAAGCAGTATGTGCTGCTTCAAGATTAGGAAGATTTCTGTTCTCTTTTTAATGTAAAAGAAAGGTTTGCCTTTTTTTGAGGATTTGAAGTAAGCAGATGCCTACCACTTCTGTAAATGGAAGTTTGCAGTGCTCCTTGGCTTCAACAGTGGCATGTTTGCAGTATGACCTGTGTCACTGTTCACCCTGAGATCATCTTAGCCATTCATAGGAGATCTGCGGTGGTTCAAGGCTCCCAGTTTCTGTGGGATTTGGAGTTTCCTAAACACTGAAGTCTTGTGCTGTCACTGTCACCATGCTGTAGTCCAGCTGAGAAGTAATGAAAGCATTAATCATTGAAGCCGGGTCATATTCCAAGCTGGGGTAGAGCCATTCAGCTCTTGGAATGTGTCTGGCTCTTGGATGTGTGTCTTGTTATTAAAGGCTGTACTATCAGGTGGAGAAGCAGTAACACTTCTAACTTTTGTATAGCTCTTAATGACAGGGGATGCATTATTTTAGCATGCTTAGTAGTGAAGTCTTCTACATGCCTCATCCTATCAACATCCTCCCTAGAATCAGTGTCAGCCAATGCTTCTGCAGTTGGTCTTGTCAAATCCTTGGCATCTCTTTGTGACAGTGCTGTATGGGCCTGTAGCAAAGCACAGTGCTTTTTGTCTCAAGGTCATGGAAGTCACAAAGCCAGAGCACTGATAACAGGAGTCTGTGTGTGCTTTTGCAAATTCAATGAGGAAAATTACATTATCATCTCTTTTTGTAGGTCCTGCCCAATTACTGATCTGAGAACTAGCTACCAAGTGTGGGGTGGATGTAATTAATAAAGAGGCCTTTTCCCTCCTGGATTCTCACAACTATGTAAAAAGACAGACCAAGCTTGACAGCTTGACAGCTTGGTTTTGGATGCTAAGGGCTACTATCTATAGAGCGTCCCTTTGCTCATGAAAACTCAATTAAGCAGCTCCAGTCTTTGACAGAGAAGCTGCAGACCTGAGTTTTCCCCTGCTTTTGAGGGATGAAGAAAGAAGAATATGAGCAAACATCGTCCATGTCTGGTTAGGCCATACAGTACTGGAGATGTTTTGGTGTAAAGAAGGGAAGCTGTGAAATGTGATCAGAAATAAGACTTCCTTTTGCTTGATCTTTCTTTTGATCAATTATTCAAGGGACTAAAAACTCTGAATCTTAAAGCAATGTCTAAGATGTCTGTATAATAGGCTCTGCAATGCGTGGAGGTCAAGAACTGGGAGTTTCTAAGGAAGAGGCTTGTCAGCAAAGCTCAGGTTGTTGCAGTTTCAGCATTGGTTCAAGCTGATCTAAAACTGTGCTTTCATTGAAAGAGGAGCCCTGCCTTCTCCCAGACTCAACTATGTGGTCCTGCACCCTTCCCATGTACAGGTGTTAGGGATTATGTGGCCTGTAGTGACCACCTTTGTTCATGAAGGTAATCCTTCTGCTTTTTGAGGGATTAGTTTCCAGAAGGATCAGCAGGCTGATCTGACTTGCTGTGTTTTGTGATCCCTGCTACTCATGCAGGGGTAGGGATGCACGCTTGGGAGCAGGAGAGGAAAAACCAGGGCAATTCCCTTTGTTGGTAGATTGAAGTTGGCTTGGTCTGCTGTAAAAACCATGCTTTTAGAAGGTTTGTATAACTGTGTAGCTCAAGGGAGTTGAGTTTTAGCCTCTTCGTGCTTAGGCCAAGCAGTTACCAAGTGTGCAGAAGGAAGGAGCAAGCAGCATCAAATTCATAGGGCTGCAACTGTCTAGAGCTTTGCATAAAAATGTCAACTGTATTTACAAAGAAACCTAGAGAAATAAAACAAAGGCAAGCAGTGCCTTGGCATGGTTTGAGGCCTTGACTGGCCCTCCTGTCTGCTGTTTGCCACCGTGCCTTCGATCTGCTCCAGTCAGGAGTTTGCTCTGCTGTCAGTTTCTCTGGCAGTGTATTTACGATGTTTGTGTGTTCAGTGGGAAGGTGTCTCCCTTTTTTTGTTTCCTTGGCCTGAGTGTGCTGCACAGGAAGATACATGATGCTGTAATTTCAGGAGCTGTGTGTTTTTAGATCTCTTCTGTTCTGCGTTTGATCTGTAAGCTCAGGGAGGGAAATGTAACTTATTAATGCAAAGATATCTCCAGGGATTGCGCACAGAAGAGGTTTTTAGACTAAATCCTGAAGGAAACAAGCTGTAGGGGAATGTGCTCTGACAATCCCTTCCCACACGTGCACACTTCCAAACCAAGTGATGGCTTCAGTGGCAGTTCAGTTGGTGGAATTGCCATGCTATCACCTTTCTAAAAGCTTCATGAAAAATGATGATGGAGTGGGGAGAGATGCAGACAAATGTCCCCCAAGGCGGTCAGGACTTGTGGATTATTATGCACTCCACATGGAGCAGGTGGATGGAGGGGTCTGGCTGTGCTGTGTGTCCTGTGTGCTACCTTCTGCCTGGCAGGATGGTGGCAGGGGATGTGACAGGGGGACTGTGGTTGTAGAGCAGCCAGGGAGCAGAGGGCACAAATCTGTGAGAAGCTAGATTTGGTTAGTGCCCTCCCCTGTCAGAGTGGCTTGCTGGTTATGTTGTCTTGCAGGTGGGGAGGGGAGGGGGGTTTGATGCTTTTGTGTGGTGCTGGCAGGAACGTATAGTCCAGGGGTTTTGAAACCTCCTGGCGAGGGTGGGAGGTGGGTGGCTCTTCTTTCAGTGACTTCAGACTATTCATAAAGACAGTGGGGTGGAACTAAGGCTCTGTGGGGAAGCTATCTGCTGTTTCTGAGGACACCTGGGCTTTAACTAACCCTACAGCTGGTCAAAAGAGAGAAATGCATTGCAGGCTTGCGCAGTGTTGCAGGCAAGAATTGTGTCTCTCCTGCCTGTTCTTCAGACCCAAGTCTTGCAGCCTCCTAGGTGCCACTGAGATGCAGCAGCCTGGTGCTTTAAAGCTGCAGTCACTGCAAAGATCTCTGGCACCTGTCTTGACCTTCACAGGCTCAGTTTGTTCCTATGACCACTTGCTGTTTTAATTGCAATCTTATTTTTGTGGTTGATGACTGTATTTATACACAAGATGTACAAGAATAGAAGAAAATCCAAATGTTCGAGACTGCTAGCAGCCTCTCTTCTTCATTAATACATAAAGCTCTTGGCCCTTCTGGGTAGGGTACAGGCAGCAGCAGCTTTTCCCTTATAAGCAGGGCTGGCACTCCCATGTGGGCCAAACTGAAGAATTCAGACCACTTAGGGGTACTTCTGGATAATTTTGCTCTCTGCAGTAACAGGATCTTCCTTTGAAATGCCTTCCGAGTGGCTAGGCTGCCTTCTGTGTGCAGCCAAATGGAAACTACCTCACTCTAAAGGCCTGCTTTTGCCCTTGGAGTTGGGCTGGGTGGTGGTTTGTTTTAAATCTTCCTCTCTTTGCAGAGCACTCTCCTGACTTTTTGGCTAACAATGTTGCAAATGAAGGGCTGGATTTTCTTCCTTTCTCTTAGAATTTGGAAACAAAGCATGTACTGAAACTCCTCTCAAAACTGTTCCAAAGAGGAGGTGTTCCTTCTTGGGGAGGAAGAGTCTTTGATTAGTGCTCCCTTCCTCCCTCTTTTAACCCCTTTTTAGCTGTGACCATTGCAAGGGGATGCTTCATTCCTCCAGTATAAGTTACTTGGCTAGGTTGAGGCAGCAACTATAGCCTGCCATAGTGGACAGTTTGTCTCTGGGAAGGTTTTCTGGTAGCTTAGGTAGGATTGCTTTCCTTTCATACACTCAGTAGAGCTGTGTGACCACAACTACCATGCTGGTTATCTGAAGGCAGTCATGTGTAGTGATAGCTAGCTTTGCAAGAGCAGTAAGGAGGTTTGTATAACAGAAGTGGTTTCCAAGGAGTCCTTGGTTAATGGCAGAGAAAAGCTGTTATTTTAGACGTCTTCTATTTTTATGAATTGCCCTCTGATTGTAGAGGGCCTTGGCATGTGGCCACAGCCCATCTAGACTGTCTTTGGCCCATAAAGAGACAGCACTAGTTACAGGGTGAATGTAAGAAGAAAAGCATAGGCTTGGTTTTTGTAGTGAAATGGCATTGTGGTATAGCAGGAATCACTCATGTTACTTTTCATATGTAATTGCTTAATTGGGATGTTGAAAGGTTAACTTTGATTTTGTTTTGATGTGTTTCTACATTTAGTAGGCAAGTGTGTAGCACTTGGCTGTCTAATTAGAAGAAACCCCCTGAAAAATACTGATGTGTGTGGGAGAGATGAATAAAGGTAAAGGCAAGGATGGAAGGGTAAGAGCCTTACAGGCTTTGCTTTGTCATGGAGATAGCAGCCCTTGCCAGGGGAGTACCTCTCTAAGAAACTGTTACTTGGGGATTTGTTCTGGTAAAATTAAACAGTCATGACCTCTCCTTTTGCCTTTTAAAAATACCAGTGAATGGCATATTGGAGACAGGCTCCTTCTTTGTCTCCAGAGCAGGTGTTGAGGCACTAACAAGCTGTCCCAGTCCTTACCAGAAGGAGTCCTTCAGGGGTTGGAAAAGGCTGGATCAGTCTCTGTTGCCCTTCTGATTCTTGGTACCTCTGAGGCAGTAGGGGAGCATCCACTATGCTTCTTATCTTGGTCTTTGCACCCTCTTCAGAACAGAATGAAATCTCCTGCGTGCATATGGAATATTTTTCTCTCCTGGAGTGGGTTCTCTCATGTCCGTGTGCTGGTTTCTGGCACAGAAATGAGAGCTTTCGGGGGGCCAAAATTCAGGGTGAGCCCACAATGTGTGTGGCTCCCATTTGGGGACATTCTAGCAGCTGAATGACTTGCTGTCCATGTTTTTCCCATGTTGGTCTCATTAGGTCCACAGAGTGCCCTGGATGCTGCACAGGAGACAGGATTTGGTCTTTTCCTGTCCTCACAGCACTTGAAGGGGTTCATTCCCTTTTATAGGTGCCCTTTTGTTCCCCACTTGCAGGGAGAAGAGCTTTCCAGGAGGGGGATGAAGAGGCCAGCTTAATGGTCTTGAGTGGATTTTGCTTTTTTTCTTTTTATGTTTGGAGGAAAGGCTTGGGACTTGTTTCTCTCTAACTGTTTCCAGATGGTGCTGCTGGAACACAAAGATTTCTAGTGTGTTTGCAATGGTGGTGGCTGAGACCCCTAGCTTCCCCCCCCCCATGCTTCCTGTGCAGCTCCACAATCCTGAAGGCTTAATCAGAAACAGCCCTGCCTGCTGAGGCCTCCTGAAGCCTGCCTTTTCTTCACCCTGTGCCTCAAGCCCTTTGCTTTCTGCTTCCTCCAGACTTTTTAACCCCTTGCCATTGACTGCTCTGACATATCAGCCTGTCCACCTCTCACCTCTCCTTTCTCAGGCTGGCTGTGGGTGCTTGCAGTGCTCTGAAGATGGAACTGCTTTGCCTAGAGTGCCTGAAGAAATGATGTCTTTGGGAAAAGGAAAGCTGCTTTGTAATGTGAACCTGGGAAAATAGTTTCTGTAACTATCTAGGGCAGCTTATGCAATCAGGCCAGCACATCCAAGGCACAGAAAATTTCTCTCACACCTATTTGCCTGCAGCACTTGGAATACAGCACAGTTTTGTCTGAATCATGTGCTGTTGTGCCTCTATCTCTTTTTCGTGCCAATTTTTCTAAAAGCAAGGCAGGTTTAATTTTGTATCACAGCCTCTTCACACCCAACCAACAAATTAGTTGCAGCCTCTTCTTCTGCAGTTACTGTAACAGCTATAATTCCATTCTGGAAAGTAAAAAAATTCTTCTTTGCTTTTAGCCTTTGAGCAACAGCCTCTGAATATTTGTAAACCAGCAAAGATGCTTGAAATCAACTGACTTCCCTTCTGGATCTATCATCCTTGTCTGGTCTATCATCTCCCTCATCCTGTTTTCTCCCATATTCTCTCCATCCTGCTTTTTGAGAAAGTAGAAGCAATGAAGCCAACTACTAGTGTAACACTCTGTAGCCCTCTTCACCTTGTGAAAGCTTGTAGCTGTCATGTTTGAGCAAGCTGAATATGCTGTGAGCGTGCTGCCCTGTAATGAGTGGCTTAGCATGAATTATGTGTGAAGTGCTTCCTCAGCCCCATGTAACAATTACGGCATCCGAAGGTGCCTCCAGTGCTGGATTTTAAAGCCTTGTTATGAGCCCTGGCCTGTTCCTGTTGAGTAAGAGTGGAAGTGAAGATGAGCTGCCATTTTAAAGTGCTTCTGCCTGGTGAAAGAGGAGGGGAAATCAATATTCTGTGCTATTGACTTCTGTGCATGCAGAGTGTCCTTGTATTTACTGGATCACAGACGTCACACTGTGCACAGCATTCCCAGGGGCTTGAACTTGCACTGGATCTATCATTGCCAGCAGGGGTCATAGACCAGCAGAAGCAGGCTGTATTTCCTTTATGCTTAGAGCAGTATGAGGATGCTGCCATATGGGTAAAAAAACCCCAAACCCAAATCCCAACCAACAAAAAAACCCCCACCCTGTATGTTTTGCACATTTAAATTATCCTAAATTAATAAATCTCACCTCATTGAGAAGCTGAAAACACCCCTTAGCTGATCAGGAAAATGAAAAATCCAGTTGGTGGAAAGCTGCTTCTGACCTTCAGAAAACTACTTCCATTATCTTAAAACAAAAAAAATTAAAGTCAGGGAAGAATCCATGATGTTTTGAAGAGTCCTTGTGAAATACTTCATTTTTAGACCTTCCATTTTATCTGTGGAAGTGCTTTCTGTGTAAGACTGTGATAGGACAAGGGGGAATGGTTATAAGCTGAAGGAGGGGAAATTTAGATTGGAGATTATGAGGAAGTTCTTTCCCCAGAGAGTGGTTAGGCACTGGCACAGGTTGCCCAGAGAGGTTGTGGCTGCTCCATCCCTGGCAGTGTTCAAGGCCAGGCTGGATGCAGCCCTGGGTGACCTGGTCTAGTGATTGGCATCCCTGCTCAGTGTGGGGAGGTTGGAACTAGATGATCTTTAGGGTCCCTTCCAACCTGCCAATTCTATGATTCTATAAGAAAGTTCTCCTCTCTGCAAAATCAGATGCCTATACTGTAACTTCCTATGGGCACTGTCACCTTAAAAGCTGAGTGTGCACTGGTAAACCTGTTGCAGCCTCAATTTGTTAACAAACCTGAAAGTTTAAATAACATCTTTCTGGCTGGTTCAGAGAGATGTGCGTTCGTCTGTATTCTGTTACACAGCTTCTGCTTTACCAACCAGTTATCGTTGCTGTAGCATCTATAGGGTTTCATGGAACAGAAGTGTCAGGAGGTTGCAGTTAAGAAAATATGTATTTCAAGTACAGAAAATGTCACCAGCACATTGGGGTGGCTTCACTGGGGCCATGTGTGAGCAGGGACCAACCTCCCTCAGAGTCACCAGCTTCAGTCTTGCTGGCCACCCTGAGGACTTGCCTAGCTAACTGCTCCAAACTAGTCAAACTCCGAGTGGGGCAGAAAGCTATTTTTATTAATCTGACATCACCTTCCTTTCTGCTCTTTACTGTGTCGCTGGGCTTCCTGCCTGGGGAGCCTCTGGCAGGCCTGGCCTCCCTCCCTTCTGCCTGTTCCTGATGGCTGAGGGGAGGGCTTGCAGGCCCCACAGTGGGTGATGGGTACTGGCTCGCTGCCACAGAGGTGGGCATCCTGCTTTGGAGAGCCCTGGGCCTGCAAAGCCTTGAGGCTACTGTGGGACCCCTGGTGCTGGGGAGGCTGGAGGTGGGGAGACTCATCAGCCTGGGGATCTTGAGCCCTGCAAGGCAGAAGGAGCCTGGCACTGGGGCTGTCATGTCCCACGTGTCTGACGTTGTGCTGGCTCCTGCTGAAAACACGGTATTTTTAGAAGAAGGGGAAACCTGGTGCAGGCTGGGGGATGCCAGGCTGGAGGCTGCCATCACTCTGGCAACAGGGTCAGAATTCCAGGAAGGAAGAGAGTCTGGATGGGCCTCCATCCTGGCCTTTGCTAGGCACTGGCCTTTGCTAGGCACTGGCCTTTGCTAGGCACTGGCCTACAGGCCCCAGAGCAGGGAGCCTGTGGGTGCTTCCCTACTCCTGTCAGGATCAGGGCATCAGGTCTTCTGGCTAATCGCATCCTGGGCTGCATCAAAAGAAGCGTGGCCAGCAGATCCAGAGAGGTGATTCTGCCACTTTACTCTGGTGAGACCTCCTCTGGAATACTGTGTCCAGTTCTGGAGCCCTCAATACAGAAAGGACATGGATCTGATGGAGCAGGTCCAGAGGAGGCCACAAAATTGATCAGGGGGCTGGAACACCTCT